>JAJQWJ010000003.1:101863245-102355745 GCA_023637945.1 Phaethornis superciliosus
TATGCATACCTCAGGTTGGGGTGAGAAGAAATAAGTTAGAAGTACTATGGGGATGCTACAACATCTGCACTACATAAGGAAAGAAACAAGCCAGGACTTTCTTTCACCTGCTACTGAAATTATTGTAATAGACGGCAAAAGAAACAAGCTGGTCTACCTCATCCACTTCCATAAATTGTCAGGAGAAATTCAAGCAGCTTAGGATATTACAGTCTCATGCAGAGACCTCTGCTGTCTTCATGGTCAAGGGGCCTTTTGCTGAAAAGCTTTATTTAGGATTTGATGAAAGAGCTAAATGAGCAAAAAATGTTCCTGAGATCATTCAGTTTCCTTATCTACCTCTCCATCTCAGCAAACATAAAATTTTAACAGGGGTAGGACAGAAGCACCACCTCCCTCCTGTACCACACCAGCTCATGAAACTGGTGCTGATGAAGCCAAAGACTGCACCTCAGGAGCAGCTGGAACAGAACAGAGGTGGCTGCAGTAAAAAGGAGGCTTCTTCTTAAAATGTATAAATTATCTGTGATCATGGTGAGCTGTTAGTAAGAAAACCAATAAAAAGAGAGAAATCTTCATGTTAGCACAGTTTGGCTTAATGAGCTTAGACATAAGAAGGTACAGAGGGGATATGCTACTCTAAAATGTGTACTGGCAAATACCATGAAAGCATTAAAAATAAAGGAAAGGCTGGCACCTGGACAACTGAACTGTGGTTTTGAATACATTTAGGAAATCAAAAGGTCCCTTCCTGTTTTTTTTGCCAAGAATCTTCCAATAGGAACAAGAACTGAAAACATAACTAGTTCAAAGGCTGAGCCATATGTATCCATGTTGTGACTGCTGCTGTTGCTAATAGTGGACTGGATATGGAGAACTAAAGCTGAGGGAATTGAACTATGGCTTTTAAGCACACATAATTACTGTTTCTGGATCTTCCCAGGGTATAGTGTGACATGGTGATTTTGGTGTACAGCCTTCCAGTCTGCCCCCTTTCTACTGTACTCCCTACAACTGTTCCTTTTTCTCCTTGCTTTATCTGTTCTTTCATTCTACTCACTGACTGCTCACTTCTAAGGGATAATCCACAGGAGCTGGAAGGTGATCTGTCTCCATTCAAACTACTGAGAAACCAAAAATTTAACAATCCACGTGAGTACACAAGGGCAGTCACTGACTCTTCTGCTTCCTCACATGTGTGTGGTTGTGTGGAGCTGACAGCATGATCTTTACTTCTGATCTCCACTGTAAAACACTGATTTTTTCTTATTTATTATATCCAACCTCCTTTTCTCTACCTTATTAATAGAGACTGCCATACAGTCACCCGGGTCTGCATAACAGAGGAATCACTTGGGAGTTTCACATGGTGACTGCTCAGGACTCAGCACTTCCCTCTCATGCAATAGTCAGTTAGAAGACTGATTTTATCAGGTGCTGCATCACTAGAGTGATGAAAAGAAGCCTTTTGACAAACTTGGGAAGAATTTATGATTTCACAATATCAATACACATACACCGGTGGACATGTGAATGCATTGTGATGCATTGCTATTAGACAAGCAATAGTTCAGCCAGATGGACTTTGCTGGAAATAATGTCTTCATCATTACTTTAATTGTTACTAATATTCAAAATTGAAAAAGCCAGTTCCAATACTTGTTTTTGAAGAGAGAGGGTTGAGTGCACAAAGTCTGAGTTGCAGTTGAGTCTGCATAAAGTCTAGTAACTATTATTGGTACCTGACTGAGCAATCTGTCTTATTGTACATAAAAATAAATCCATTTTCTGCTAATATTTTTTGTACTGATAGCATGAACCTGGGAAGCTGCAGGCAAGAGATCTTTGTGGGCATGTGTGTGTGCATGTGAGGGTGCACTTTGAGGATGCTGTATCCTTACACCACTGAAGCCATTTATTTTTTCATTGATAGACAATCTGCCAGCTCCAAAAACCTTTTTTTGCAATATCCTTTTCCATTAAAGAACTGTGAGATTTTGCTCTGAAAGTGATCCTGGATATAATTAAAGAGGTATAAAATCAATTTATATGGAAGCGAATCTGCAAATATAATAGGGATAGGTAGCATGAATAAAGTTTTACCAGTGGAGTTCCAAAAATTGAGAGGAGTTATTTTGGCTTACATTGCAAGGGGCTCAGTCCACACTGCATAAAAGGATCAAGTCTATGGTGTTCTGAAGTACTCAAAGGAAGCTGAAAGGACAGTGGTATCCCAGTCCTTGATTCTGTACCCTGGTTTAAATACATAAAAGAAGGAGAACTGATATCTTTTACATACAGATATCTAACTGATATCTTTTACATACAGATAATTTTTCTGTAAACATTCTTATTTGGCAGTGTTGCCTGCACAGTCCTTTGTTTTACAGCTCTGCATATTGCTGCCTGTGTTTAAAGTTTACCCTGTTTTTCTGTCCTTGATGATTTAGAGCCAGCATTGCAATGGTGACTGACTCACCAGGTTTCCCCCTACAAGTACTGCTGTTATAACCCATGAAACTATAATAATTCATGTGGGCAATTGCTCCTTTTTATCCTCTCTCTTTTTTTTTTTTTTTTTTTTTTTTTTTTTTAATCTCTGGTTTTTTATCATAGCAATCAAGACTATATAACAGCTGGTGACAAAGTAGTGAAAGGTAGAGAGCACCTGGTCGACAGGCAGAGTGGTTTTCCCACTGTTGACATTAACATTTTTCTTGCATTCATTCCAAAATCGTGAGTAGAAAAATGAGGTTAATTGTGCAAGAGAAGTCTTACACTTTTAATCAGGTGTATCAAATGTCAAATGTTTCCCTTTGTAGTTTACAGTTTGAGTGATCCTTCCAACCTGGCATTCTATGATTCTACAGTAATAATGGAGGAAATTTCTCTTTAATTAGAGGAAAAACAAAGTCTGTAGATCAGACAGAGTTATCTATCCTAGAATTCACCCTCTCCTCCATTGTAAGATTCATTTTAAACAGCAATGTGACATATCAGAAATTTTAAATTGCATTGTATTTTCTTTAAAAGTACAAAACATAATACAAAAAATGTGACAGTGCAGTTGTGCTAGCAGTGCTGAAAACTAGTAATAATGATTCACACCTCGAGTCCTGTGTCCAGTTTTGGGCCCCTCAGTTCAGGAAGGAGATTGAGGTCCTGGAGCAGGTCCAAAGGAGGGCAACCAGGCTGGTGAAGGGATCCAGCACAAGTCCTGTGAGGAGAGGCTGAGGGAGCTGGGGGTGTTCAGCCTGGAGAAGAGGAGGCTCAGGGGAGACCTCATCGCTCTCTACAACTCCCTGAAAGGAGGCTGGAGCCAGGGGGGGGTTGGGCTCTTTTCCCAGGCAACTTTCAACAAGACAAGAGGGCATGGTCTCAAGTCATGCCAGGGGAGGTCTAGGTTGGATATTAGAAAGAATTTCTTCACGGAGAGAGTGATCAGTCATTGGAATGGGATGCCCAGTGAACTAGTGGATTCTCCATCCCTGGAGATATTTAAAAAGAGACTGGATGTGGCACTCAGTGCCATGGTCTGGTAACCACAGTGGTAGTGGATCAAGGATTGGACTTGATCTCTGAGGTCCCTTCCAACCCAACTGATTCTATGATTCTATGATTGTAAACCGAGACATTTCTAACTATGTCAAAAGTTAAAAACAGGAAGCAGAACTGGACTGAAGAACTGGAATTTTTGTGGCCTTTTTTTTTTTTTTGTCATTTTTAAAGGTGAGACAATTCAGATTGAAAAAGATGTGCAGAGGTCTAACTCAGCCTCCTTATCAAAGCAGAATTAGGTTTAAGGTCAAGTAATATATTCATCTGTGTTTGTCAATTTACCTGAAGACAAAACCCAACAAAATTTAACATACTTGCTTGTTTTTCCACTTTCACCTAAACTTAGTACTTTCCCTCTACTACTTCGACCATCAAAACCAAAAATCCTTACTCTTATGTTCACACTTAAACAATCCTTTCAGATTTGGAATAATCAAAGTCCTTTGTTAAAATAGCTCAAATTAGTCTTCAGAGCAGCATGACAGAAGTTAACATGACTATTCTGACTTCTATTTGTAAGCACAGATAGGAACACAATTGCCAATTAAAATAGAACATATTCAAATTGGAATCATTTTATGGTTGATTAAACTGCACGATATAACAAGCCATGTGTTGTTATGGATATTACCCTAGAGTTTACAGAGTTCCTCTGGTAGTCCAAAGAGTGCCTGCAGGGACAAGAACTCATGCACTGGAGATACCTTCTTTATCAATTTAAAGTAAAATATCTTCAGGAAAACAGATGTTAGAGAAAATATTTCTGTAAGGTTTATCTATTTAAAAAGCAGCACAAAAATTTTTTTCAGTGGATTTGATTAATTTCTGGTGATATATTTCTGGCAGAGGGAGGGTGCAGTATCCTCTGTCTTGTCTTTCATACAGGTTACAGTAGTAGATTTTACCTTATGGTTCTAATATTGACATCCTAGTGCACTACCCAAGCTCCTGGCCACAAATCTTCTTGTCCATATTCACCTCTACAAAGGAATTAGGAAATCTTATGGTTAGTGCTGCTGTAACTCTTCTCCAGTTTTATTTTCTGATAGCATGGGCATGAGACCTGACTTAAACTGCTGGTGCTGTAATAGAAATATGGTGCTACAAGGCAGATGTCTTCACTTTTCTGTGCTTCAGTTGATGTGTGCAAAAGTGAAGGAGGACATGACTTCAAACAGATATCTTGGAGTTGCACTTTTATGTTACTTTTGAATGGAAAGTATCAACATACCTTCAAAAGGGCTAAGAAAGAGTGAATCAGCTGGTTTGCTTCTCAACATGCTGAGTAAGATCTACTTTAAAAACTAGTCCCAAGTTTAAATTTTTGATATTTATTTTGATCCACCTCCAAAATTTCACCCTATTGTTGCTACAGCTGTCCTTCCTCTGACAGGCCACAACCAGTAAATATGTCATTTCCTCTGTCCATAAAATCATCAACAGACAGGGGAAACTCTTGCCAGAGGCTAACATTATTACTGAAGCTTAAAAACTGTTGATGTTCCTTGCCTGTACTAACATGTCTGGTCTAAAAATATGTGTTTGAAGCAGGAGCCCTTACATAGTTCCTGATTCTCTAAGCAACAAACTACCTTTGCAAAAATGCTTCAGATAGGCACCAAAATCATCTACATGATTGTAGTTGCTTGATCTTAACTCCCATGACTGTAGCAATTAAACAGAAATGCTTAGGATGCTCTTGCTATACAGTAATATTTTGCAGTTTCATTGACTGGTATGCCTTAGAATCACTGCCTTCAGTACAATCTCTGTATAGTATATTACAATCCATGACATGATATATAACAGCATGCTTACACTATTCAGCAGCATAAGCTCTTCCCCCTCTTGAAAATTATCTGTGGATGAATCTTACATTTTTTAAATTACATTACTCATGAGGAAATTCTAATTAACCCAGTCAACACAATCAGGATTGCAGAAGCCTCTTTACCTTCTAAAAAAGATTCAAAGAATAAGGTAAATTTTTGAGAGAAGATGCTTTTCCCTTTCAAACAAACAAAAAAAGTTCAGTTTTTTTCAAAATAATAGCAACACTACCATGGTATTTTTAGTCTTTGTGCAAATCATGGACTTTTTTACAGACCTGTAAAAGTACCCATTTCAGAGAACAGAAGCTGAAGAATATGTTTCCATCACAGCTGAAAGGCTCCATGATGGCATAAGCACATCATGCTGTGTAACTTTTCTTTTCAGTAAATACGTAGATTATAAGAACTTGTTTAAACTGTCTTGTGGTATACCAGGCATGCCAGACCCTGGGTATGCTGGGGCACATGTATCCAGAACACATCTCCTGGATAGTCAACATTTGCAAGTTTAAAAGAAAACTTTGATCTTTAGAGTGATACTCATGAAACTATCACAGCATAAATGGCACATTTGGTGCTGAAATTAGTTGACACTGCTTTTATCTAAGAAGAATTTCAATTCCTAGCTCATAGCTCTAGGCTCAGAAGAATAAACTCTGTCAGTAGTCCCTTGGTATATTGCTTTGCCAGAAAAAAGCTTTTGAATACTCCACATTTCTTGTATTTTGCACGTTCTTTGTCTCCATTCTCAAAGTAAGGCAGATGTGAGGTACAAGTCCAGAAGAGAAGAGATTTAAATACAAATAAAAGCTAAGAAATAGTTCTTATTTGTTTGTGCATTTTTAGATGCTTTCATCACCTAAGTTAGTTACCCTGTGGCTAATTTCTTTCATTAAAGTATTCGCACTTGAAAGTGATTTGTGATGAGAACATGTCCAGATGAGTGACTTTTAACTAATGGACAAATAAAGATGGATTTTCAGTTGTACCTCTATGGGTAAAGAAATATTTTCAGATCATAGTTTTCCCAGATGAAAAGAGACAAAGATGACAAATAGATATTGAAAGCATCCAGTATGAGTAAACCTCTGCAGTTAGAGCAAAGTTTTGAAGCACATGAAAAAATTCCAACTGTCAGTTACTTTCCAGTGGATTACAAAAAGCAATGCTGAGAATACAGATGTTCCCCACCCCAGCAGAGCAGAAATATGAACAGAAAAAACTCTTTTAAGACATATTAATTGGAGGTACTCCTGTCTCAGAAATACTTGCATGAATTGGGCATTATCTGTAGCTAGCTGTGGTTGGAGCTTTAAGAATTTTCACAGGATGATGCTAGTTTTATGAGTCTGAATCTTTCTGTAAGACTTCTCAGATGCAAGAAATATTTGGAAAAATATTAAAGAGGGTTGTCTTACTAAGTCCAACATCATAACTCTTAGAGGAGAAAGCCCAATTGCCTCTTGCTCAGATCCTGTCAGATAAAACAAAGATGTAGAGTCTCAAATCTGTGTCTTGAGTTTTCCTATCTTTAGGGACAATGGAAAAGGTCAGAGTAAGAAAATGTCTTTGTTATTATCCAAAGAGCAGTTCAGACTAGGGAGAGAAGAGATTCTGGATGCCAGGAGGCCATCCAAGTAATGGACTTCTTGGAGGGGGTCCTGTAACCACAGTAGCTGAACAGTTGGATCACTTGGCTAGTCAGGGATTGACCTGATCAATTTAAATATTATTAGAAACTGGGCCTCCCCTTTGAAAATATGAATGTGCATGGATGCACACATATGCACACATATGCAACCTGGTCTTTTGGTGGAATAAAGGTGTAATGGATCCAACCAGCTTTTGGTTTATTCAGCCCTGGAAATCTATGATGTACCTAGTGAATTTTCTAATGTGAACTCAGTAAGTTCAAAAAAAGAGAAAGAGTTCACAGCTGGAGAACAAAGAGCATTCAGGAATATTTCAGTCCCCAAATTCCTGCTTTCTTACTAACAGTCCACCGACTCTGAATGATGTATTTGTATTCAAATGCAGAGCAAGGCAATTTCTTTGCATCAGGAAGAAGAGTCAGATACTTCTAGAGCATTAGGGATGAATTTCCCTCTGGCTTGTGGCTGCTTTGTTCTAGTGGTTCCCTGCTTACAGGGAAAA
The DNA here is from genome assembly GCA_023637945.1 of Phaethornis superciliosus. NCBI lineage: Eukaryota > Metazoa > Chordata > Aves > Apodiformes > Trochilidae > Phaethornis > Phaethornis superciliosus. Next base: position 101,870,790 of record JAJQWJ010000003.1, read on the forward strand.
GGTGACATTACCATGAGGGCTTTTGTATATGCAAACACAATCTGCAGGAATTATACTTGAAAGGTAACACTGGACCTAAGGGGGGAATAAAATGTAAGATAACTCCATATATCTATGCTTTTGTTAATATTAAAAGTAAGAATTTCATGGAAAAATATAAGTATTTTATTTGAGAAACATTGTAAAACACTATTAAAGGAATTGCTAAAGAAAACAGAAACTCAAACTGGCCTTTTAGTACTATACATTTTCCTTTAGGCAATATTTTGAGGGCAGCAGGGCTAAAATCATGAAGACTGATTTCTGTGCCTGTGAGCTATTTGCTCAAATTGAAAAATCTGTTATAGTTCCTTTGTGTTTCAGAATTTCTTAAAAGTCTATTAGTTCTACTTACAATTAAAGAAAAAAAAAAATCCCCAAAATCTGAAAACAAAAGCACACAAAAAATTCTGCCCAAAACAAAAACATGTATGAAAACATTAAAAAATTACTTATTCTAGTATGCCTAACAGGAACAAATAGTGTCTACAGGCTCTTTTCCCCTCATAAACTACATCAATAAGAAGGCTTTTGTAGCAAGTTAAACTCTCTCAATGGGTGTTAGGTAGTAGAATAGAAATCTGGAATGGGAATGGCTAGAAAGTTCCACAATTATTTCATTGAAAACTGTAGAAATAAATCTGCACTTACTATGTATCATTGAGCTTGCTTTGACCTGAAGCTCTGCAGAATTATACTGAAGTTACAATGCAATCCAGTTTCAGTGAGATTTCTGGCTTTCCAAGTAGACATCTACATTTATTTGGAAGATGGAACTCAGTTAGTTATATACTTCCTCAAGAAAGACTGATGTCATTTGAGTCTTCATTTAGTGCTAAGGCATGACAAGTCTTTAGAGTCTGATAGGTCCTGCACATTATCAAAATTTATCAAAAAGTTTTTCTGAATGCCAGAGAGGGATAATTTTGCACCAGTTAATTGAAGGATAGACAAGTACTGCATCCTTCCTGACATACAAACTTGCAGAATTACCTAAAGCAAAAGCAAACAAAAGGCTCTCCATGCTAAATATTGTTGCTAAAATATAGAAACAGATAACTAATGCTTCATCTGAAAGAACAGGATTTCTACATGCTTGTAAGAAGCCACATTTCTTAGCATTTTCTTACAAGCATCGTGCTGGTGGGACTCCACTGGACAGTTCAGAGATTCACCTCATACTATTTCTCAGGTTCTGATGCAGAAATATATCAGGGACAGATGTTTCACCAAATCTCTAAATGCGTCTATTTCTCTAGAAGTCAATTCCCCATGCCATGGTACTTCCAGAGGTAATAGGATTGGCTATGAATGACAAATAAGCACCTGGATTTTGGTAAGTCCCCACTGGCTATTCATTGCTTCATTCCCTTCTGTCCTCAGGCTCCTGGGTACATTACAGGAACGATCAAGCCATTGTCACTTAAAGTGCAGAACTAAACCATGTGAGAAAAAGAATAAACATCTTTCAAACAAAGCAAATCAACCTATAACAAACCAAAACAAATTGTTTGTGAATTAGAGTCTTGATTCCCATTTACATTGCTTTTACACCTTCCCACCAGCAAAATAAACTTTGGCATAAACTTTGGTAAAATATTTTCCTTTTTAAACCTGCTTTCGCTAAAATCCTGTTTTTAATAAATGCTTTCAAAGGGTTTTCAACGAGTCAATATAACAAGTTAAGAATTTTTTTCTAATTTAAAAAAAAAAAAAAAGTAAAACATTAGTAAGTAATGATAATATTAAATTTTAAATGATACAAGAAGAGTTGGAGCTTACCAGTAAGCATCAGAACAATTGTGATACAGCCTGACATGTAAATGCACTTGTACTCTTGAAAGACATATTTCACCCCTGACATTGTAGCTCTTCGACTTTTTAAGGCTACAAAAAATCCACAACCTCATCAGCTTAAGAGTAGTTCTAAGTTGGGAAATGAGAAATCAGAGGATGAGTACAGTGAAACAAATTCATGCCATTACCATCTTTTCAGTATCACCTGGTTTTCCATTTTCAAAGCAGCCTTTCACATGCATAGCTAGACTCCACTGTGGCATCCTGTATTGATCTCACCCACTAAAGCTTTCAGGCAGCCTGGAATCTTGTCTAGGCTTCTGCAAATATATGCATTTAAAGGTCACACACATGATGTGAGGTTTTCTTGCCAGTTGCATTCTGTGTGTTCACTCTACAATGCAACCTGACAGTTAACTTTAGCCAGCTTGGTGCTGGTTTATGCTGGGTGAGCCAATGCAGCCTGAACATTTAATGTTCATTTTCCACACTGTTACAACCAAGCAATATATAGCATTGCTTGGATAAGTAAAATAATGTGGTGGGCCAGTTGAAGGAAGATAAAACAGCTAGTATGTTTAGCACATTTAATGTTTTGCCACTGTTTTAAAACTGGAAATGTTCTGCTTGCTTCAGAAAGAGTCTGCTGCTGGAAGCTACTAAAAATGTTATTTTTTCATATAGATCCTGAATCTCTAAATATATTTAGGCCATCACAATTCTTATCATTTAGTGTGTTTACAGTGATCTAGTATACATGTCCTGGAGGCACATGACATTTGTTCAGATATTCTTTTGAAAAGTAGAGATTCAACAAGACTAACTGCAATAACCATTGAGGATACAGCTCCTTGCAAATTTCTGTCACTAAAAAGTGTAAACAATAGAAATAATGGCAGAAAAAAATGAAATGAAGCAGCCTTTTGCAAAATACTGCCAACTGGACTCCTTTTCCCTGCCAGTAGCAAGAAGACAAAAGCAGAGCTGCTCTACCTTGTGGCGGCAAGTGACTGATCCTTCAATACACTCTATAAAAAAATTCCATCCTTAAAAATATTAGATAATTTTAAGCTGTTTTATCCCTTGATATTATATAAGAACAATTTTAATTAATTCTTAAGAGTTAAAAAAAAAAAAAAAAAAAGAAAACCAAGAAAGAAAGAAATGAAGATTTGTGTTTCTTAGGAATGCTAAGCTGTACAAAAGCTCTGGGCTTTGTTTTTGGGCTGTCATTCTGAAGGAGGTGAGGACGGATTATAATTGCACTGTGGGGCCCGAACAGAGGACCCCTGTAGGTAGAGCAGGCCTTTCAATCTTCTGATCAACGGAGCTGAAACAAAAATGCAGGAGGGCTGTGTTCCCACGTTCTTTGACAGTTTCCTGCTGCAGATAGCGTCCTTTTAAACCTCCCTTATGCTTTCATTATGCTGGTGAAATAATGAATAATTTGCCTCCTCCACTCTTTGATATGCATGGTCAGATATTATTGAGTAAGAAGCAAGAGGGACCTTCCTATAACCTTAATCTAGTTCACACTAATAAAATGATTTAGCTGAGCATTCTTGGGAAGCAATTATTTTTCTTGAAGACAATGATTATCAAAAAGTCCCTAATGGGCAGAGGCAGATCAGGTCACCTCAGCTTTCCATTTTTTTTCAACACAGGCAATGTTTGAACCCTTAAAGTATGAGCTCCCTTCTGCAGTGTTATCACAAATACCCAATCATTACTACTTCTGAGTGTAGGGTTAAAAATGAATTAAGCTTAATTTTGATTTATTCGAATGTGCAGTTATAGACTGAGTGGTAACTGTACTCTTGAATTCTGTGAGAGAAAACCTTCAAAGGGAGATATATGCTGGAGAAATGTGAAAAGGTACTTCTGTTTCTTAATGAGCAGACATATTTCAATTCTTATTCTACTTTTTGTCATTGAACTATGCAGCTGGCATTCTTAAATAAAAAACCACCAGGATTATTTTTTTCTGAAATTAATTCAGTATTAATGAAAGACAGATTTAGTAATTTAAAACACTACTCTCTTTTGGCAAGATTAATTCAAGTATAAACAGATTAGTGTTCTCCTCCTTTATATCTTGAAAATCATCAGCAATTACAAAATATATTGGCTGTCAAACAATAATACTCCTATTGTATAATCTGAACTGATCCAAGAGTCTTTGTAAACATCAAGTGAATTGTCCCCATGCTGCTCTTGACACAAAGATCACGTGTACATCCTTATTACTTGTGAGATATTATGATTCTTTTTATCATTATTACTCAATATTGTTGTTAATATTAACAAAAACTATCAGGCTGATTCTATCTTTTAAATACAGGTAGATGTGTGCTGAATATTCTAAAGAGCTGTTAAGGCCTTTTTTCTCATCTTTTATTACTGTAATGATATAATTAAAATGAGTAGAAGATAGGGGTCACAAATGCATTTGCATATCTAAAGTGTAGCCTGATACTGAAAAAAATTCCTTATATTTTCCAATGAGAAAAAAAACCCCTTCTAAATCAACAATATAGGTGATGCCTATAATAAGATGCCATAAAAGTATGGCCTTATAGTGTTAGTTACATATAAAAGATTGGTATTAAACTGAAGGGTAATAAAATCAAGAAAACTTCTCAAGGATAGGTAACCATAGTTCACAGTGCAAGAATTATTAACAAATAATTATCCTTGTCAATGATATAAATGATCTCATTTTGTATTTTTGGTAACCAATTTGGCACAAAATGGTGGAGTTGTGCTAGTTCAACTTGTTGACTCAAAAAATGAATGATCTGTAAATTTGGATTCAGTTCATTGAAATTCAGACATACAGTTGAGTCTCAGAAATAGGGAGCAAACATCCATGTTTCATTCGAATCAATACCACATTTTTTTTTTACAGATAATATTATGACTGTGTTCCTAACATGCATGTCTGCAAACCTGATTTCAGATGTGATGAAGACCTTACAGTCTGATAAGGATTGTACTGTGAGTTGAAAGTGATAGTTATGAATCATCTTAGTAAAAGCTTTTTTTCTGTGCAGAGTTGGAATTATGACAGTTTAAAAAATAGTAGTAAACTGTCACCTGGAATATTCCATGTAGCTCTGGATGCCTGAAGTTAAAGAGACAAAACAGAACTGGAATAAGTGTAAAAAATGTCTTCTTTTCTTCTGAGAGAGGCAGAAAGACAAAACCCAAAGTAATTTCAGTTATGCTGTAACTACATTAGGGAGAGGAAAAATTAAGTGTACTCAAATGAGAGCCAAAACTTACTATTTGGCTACAACTTGACCATTTTGGTCCATGAATAGTATAGGGATAACATTAACTTGTTATCTTCCATTTGTCTAAGGTGTTCTTTCTCTCTATTTAAGTATACAACGTGAAAAGAAAAATTCAGTAAGTCCATTTTGTACAGTGAGAATTTATTAACATCTCTTAAATAAACTGTGGCATCCAAGTTGAAAAACCTCATGTGATGTTCCAACACAGATATCACTGCATCACACCCTCTTATATTTTTGTACCCAAGATTATCTTGGGTGCAACTAGCTCATTTCCCTTTCTGATGCTCCAGGTGTCAGTTCTTCACCCTGACTCTCTCCTTTCCTAGATCTCTTCCTACAGTGGCCTGTTGCTGGAGTATGAAGATGCCAATTAGTGAATTGTTAATTACACAGCTTGGATACTCTCTTCACAGACAACCACCATGGTCCACTGTTAAAAAGATTGCAGGTGGACAAGGTACCCCTAAAAGAGAGAGGGAGTCAGAGAGAGTAAGGACATACTAGAGACAATTGATTCCAGCTGATCTGGTTCTACCAGTGAAGCAGAGAATGAGAAATATTGAGTCCCAGACATGACCACTCTTTCATTACTGTGGCTACTTGAATTAATAACTCTGCAGATTGTGTTGTTAAACTAACGTGGCTTCTGGTTAAATACAATCTTAAAGACTAAAATAGTAAAATTAATATACTATGATATTTACATGACCATATATAAACATTACAAAACATATGAGGTTTCTAATTATAGATTTCTGTGTCAAACTTTCACAATCAACTGTTCCACAATTGAAAAAAAATAATTGGTTAGTGAACATGGTTCAAGAATAAATAAGCTTCCATATGAGATATTTCTTGCATAGATCAACAGCAACACAGAATAAATAAATTCAGGAATCCATCAAAACCTTCCTTATGCACAGTAGATGAGACCAGGAGAGCAGTACATGCTTGGGTTTGAGCATCCCTTAACCAACATTTTCATCCTCATTTTTTCAAGGCTAGAAAACAATTCCTACTTACTTCCTTCCCATCAATGAACAGTGGGTCATAGTCATAAGAACTCTCTAGTCTGTTGTCATCACTTAAATTAGCAACTTCAAGCAACCTAATGATTTGCCAAATGACTTGACTTTTAGTCAAAGAAAAATTTGAAGTCTCAAAATAAAGATGATTCATCTCTCAAAAAAATAAACATAAATATCGGGTAGTCACTGGGACTCACTAAATCTATAAATCTGGTCACTGCTCATCTTTTACTATAACATGATCTGGGAAACCAATTAACTATATTTTTCTCTGGAAAAAAAAACATTTCTAAGAATTACTAAGGTAGGTGATGAACTTTAAAAAACTCTTTATATTTGGGTTCAATAAGTTAATTTTTTCCTGAAGGATTTTAATAAAAGTAGTTTCTTCAAAAAATGTATGAGATCTGATCCTGATTTTATATTAGGAATATTTTAAGATAATTCCATAAAGTTTCTTCCACAATGTTATATCTCTGTACAAAATTATATCCATGTCCAACTCCTTTAGAAATGTGTAAAAATGTCCTACATTGTCTGATCTTACTTCCACTGAACCAAATAGATGTCAGTAGTACAGTATTTTGAATATTCATAGCATCCATTAGCTTTGTTCAGAATCAGATTTTTATCCAAGTGTAGGGAAAAGCTACATGAGATATATAATAAAAACCATATAATAAATACCCCATTTCAGGTAGATGGCCAGCCTACCTCTAGCACCAGGAAACTAATATTTTCTGCTGGCCTTGAGCTATGAGGAGAATTGCTCTGGGGGATCTTGCTCTGGACAGGTTCATACATAGAGAACAGGGCTGAGAGCCCTTAGCCTCTCTCCTACATTCCTTCCTTGATGAAGACATCACTTACACTAGAACTTTTTTCTCTTTCTCTGCAGCCAGAGCAGTCTGCATAAGGTTGTAAATGGAAGTGATTACTCTTCATATCCCCTTGCATGGACATGTAAACCAAAGTGATCTTTAGAGTATGGATGGAAGAGTTTGAGTGGTTAAATTTGTCATGATAACCACTCTGAGTCTGAGATACAAACGTCTTTTGTAAGCAGGAAGGTGCAAACAATGACCTTTTAACAATACTTATGCCATTTATTATCTAGCTGAATAATTTTAACATTTTTTTGCTGCTCAGACATATGTATAAAACAGCTCTTGCTACAACGCAAACTAATTTATGTCTGAAACATTTTATAGATGAGTAAAATATTTTAGGGAAGATTAGAAAAATTTAATTCCTTGAGAGATTACCAGATGCAAATGTCTATATATCATGAACATACTTGACTTCTTGGCTTAAAGTGAAATCCAACTAACAAAATATGTTATTATTTAGGAACAGTGACTCCAGGCAAGATTAGTTAAAAGAGCACTGTGATGATGTTAGAAAATAAAGATCACAGCAGAAGGAGACCTGTTATAAGTTATTGCAACAGAAAGCCAGTAAATAAATATAACCTATTACTCTTTGATACAGCAGTGCAAAATCTTGACAAGCCCTCTGTTCAATCAAATTCATATTAGAACAAGGTGCTCAGAAAAAAAAACAACAACAAACAAACAGAAGGAAACAAAAAAAGCATAAAACTATGAGATGTTTTAGACAGAATCAGGCACTTCAGATATAGTAAGTCTGTTATTTATCCTTGATGAATATTTATCATGTCACTATTCACTTGACACTGAGTTAAAGAAAAAAAAAAGGTGAACACCAGCACAAAATATTTGTGAGGAAACTATAGTAAGTACACACTAGATAATGCTAGAAATGTTAAGTAATAACGTTTGCTTTATATTTGTGAGGAAGCTTGCAACATTTAGTATTACAAAGGAAAAGTATCTTTGTGTTAAGCACTGGTGATGTGTTGAGCACTAAGGATGAAATTCCCCTCAGGTGACCCAAAGATGCCACAGAATAACCGTGTCTATAAAATCATTGTATTCTTTGCATTCTTTTCTTAGGAGAACTCATATATTTCCTTTGTGTTACTGGCAGGTTGAATACACCATGCCAGTGGACACGTAAGACCACCCACCCACTATCCCTTTCCATCTCTGTGAATAACCTCATCTTTGGAGAATTCCACCTGTAAAATTCATGGTCTGGGTCAGGGATTTCAACCATCTGCCAGACAAATAGTATTGCATGAGCTTTACAGAAACACAGGATGTGAAGACTGCTGCCTTCAGAGGCCAGTTCTTACCTGACAATAATGTAAATGTTTCATGGCATTTTTTGCCACTCCTTCGGGTGAATAAACCCCATGAACATTGTGTAAATGCACGAAGAAAATTAAGTTGCCATTATCAGTATCTATGCCAGAAAGAGGCTGACTGATGGATCGGGGAAGTTTGTTGCCTTTTAGCAAAAAAGAGCAGAGAAAAAGAGCAAAGAAGGACCAAGTTCCAACTAAAAGAGGCTAATGGGTAAATTTATGGAAGGAGGACATAGTTGCTTCGTAGCACTGACTTCAAAGTCTGAAAAAGATACATGTCAAATACAAAAATGTTTTATTCATCTTTTCTCATCATACATGCACACAAACATGGAGGACTTTACAAGAGCTGTTTTGGGCTCTGAAGCAAACTAAACAGTCCCCTCCCTCCCACTGCCATCTCTCCTCAGCACTCCTCCCTAATCACACCTCCCCCAGCTTCTCTGTGCTCAGCTCCCCATCTCCACAATTTTTAAATTTACCAAAAGCACCAGAGGAAGATTTTAATTTGTTTATACATTTCTATGTATAACTGCCTGATCTTTTCCCATATTCAAATGCCTCAGATACACAGCCCTGTGTCACTCTTTTTGTTTCTTAAAGCTCCTTGGACTCACCTGCACATCTGCTCTTGGCCATATTTTTTACCAGAGATGACAACAGAATGGAACTAATAGTTTCCAACTTCCTCACCTTGTTGCAGACTGAGGAGGGATGACCAGGGCACAGTTACTTTTCTCAGCACACCTGGGCAGACACTTGGGGTCCCAGCATCTTTTGCTCTCCTCTTGCCTTGCAGGTCACCTGCTCACCATCATCCCTTCACAGAGGGAATCCAGTGCTTTATTTTGTTCAGTTTGACTACTGCATTATTATAGAGAACTGTGTTTTTAACCTTCTGATTATATTATTCTGATTTGGTAGGTAAGTGGACTGTTTTTACTGGAGAGTAAAATCTTTTGTAAACAAGATGATTCAGATTTTAAGTTCTCGTTTTACTCATAGTAGCAAAATTCCTCAGAATTCAGGCCATTCAGATATGCAGCTGGGTTAAATGAGATGATTGACATTGATAACACTAATGTTGTTTTAATTTAGCAAGTGAGGACCTGGGCCCAAGGTCATTTAATAATTGAGTATAGAAGACACAGGAGTAGTTTAAAGACTCTAGCGACAATATGTTTTCAACAGGGAAAACATTTGTCAGTGTTTGCTTTTTAACCCTCTTTCAAGCCTATGTGGGGGACTGGGTATGTTGTATTGGAAAGTATTCCTAAGGACAGACATAGAGGAGCAAGGAGATGAAGCAGTTACAGTGGATGGGAGCCTGATGGGTGGGAATGGGGGAGGGGGTATTCAGTCTGGGTCTACAGTTGCTGTAAGAGTTTAGGACAGTTTTCACATATTTATTCAAGATGGCCTTTGAAGTGCTTTGTGGGTAACAGTTGGAGGTCTGCTGTCACTGAAAGTGTCATGGGGCCATGAAGATTTACAACACAGCTTTCCCATCAGAGAGTAATTGCTGCTACAGGAGAGAGGCTGGAATAGTTCTTTAAACTTAGACCCAACTTTTGCTGTTGCACTGTTGTCCCAAGAAGTGAAAATGGCACTAGTTACATGTTCCTTGCACTGGCTGGCTGGGGTCTGTAAGCTACTGTCCACCCTTTTTAACTTAGTTAAGTTAAAGACTCTTGTAGACAAAATATTCTATCAGTGCTCAGGAACCAGCAATGAGTTTTAGTATCTTCATTCATGGCTCTGCAGTCTGAGGTACTACAAAGAGACCTGAATTCAAGAACACTCTGAGCATCAATTCTCTAAAAATCAGCTTTAGTTTAGGTATCTACAGTAGATCTAGCTGTTTAAACCTTGTTATGTACGCTAGTCCCAAAGCCAAAATTGCATCCGTGTGCTAACTGACAACAGCAGCACCCTCTAGATCAGTTTAGAGGTGACTGGGTTACTTGTGTTAGTACAGAGAAATGGGCTGTAGTACAATGTGCCATTTTCCTATCTCCCCTAACAAGTATTCAGCATGCCAGGCAGCTTGAGGGCTCATTTTCCATTCTTGCAAAAGCCATCCCAGAAGGACCATGACTGATTTATGAGTGCCTGTACTGACTGAAGCCCTCCTGCAAAGCCCAGTGTGACTGTGCACTGAGTGTGCCCAGTGGTTCCCTGGTCTTCTTCCCAGTGGATGCAGACATGGAATGTAATCTTACTGCCTGCCATGGCTCCCCATTAAAAACAATGTAGGGTCAGGAGTGTGAGCAAAGCCCAGCATCCCTGACACTTTTGATTTCTCTCATGTTCATGGTAGTGTATGGCAAAACTGCCAGACTTCTCTTACCATACGATCCTCTTCAGCAAAAATCAAGAAATCTGCTTCCACAGAGCAAGAGAGGGTCAAGCAGGGCCCAAATATCAGAGTGAAGGATGAATTCTTTGGTTTGGTATGAGAACAGACAGTGCATGAAAAAAGGTGACAAGGGGTCAGTAGGGGAACACACAGGATAAAATACTTTCATCTATTGTGCTAGGGTCAATAGGCTCCCATCAGGAAATCTTGAGCCCAAGATTAATTACTTGTTGCAGTAGGTATGCCATTGTGCTCTGGAAGACACTGTAGTGACTTTAGGCATCTTGGAGATTTCTGGTTCACACAATGCAATCCCATATGAAAAAACAATAGTAGCTAAGAAAGTAGTAGTGGGTGGTGGTGAGATGCCTTTTAGCTCATTCTAATCGAACTCTTTTCAAAGATACCTCCAGCTTGGTTAGAAATTATGAGAAACTATTTGTTTAATATTATGAAAGAATTTCATAGTAATTCAGAATTACATGTCATGGACATTATCTTAGTGCACTTTCCTATTTATATGACAGAAAGTTGTCTTTTAAACAATTGCAAATTTCTCTGTGTACATTCAGTTAGAAATCTCTTTGAATTTCTTACATCATAAATTTTAGAGACTCACATTTTGAAAATAAGTTACATTTGTCAGGGTCCAAACATAGTTACCTTTTGAGTAACTGTCAAAAGATTAGGGTTTTTTTAAGTTGACCTTTTTACAAAACTGGACCCCAATACTAAAATTCTTTTTTTGGGTGAAATTTCCCATGAAATATAAGATTATCAGTACTGAATTCTTGAATTATTAAACAAAAGTTCTGGTTGATTCATAATAACAAGATTTGGTCTGTGTGGTACAGTTTCAGTATATGTTTCAGTAAATGCTGTATTATCATTTTAGGTGACACCCATTTCCTCTCTGTAACTGCAGAGCTGTATTGTGCTGTGCTAGATCCTGCACCATAGCTGATAAAATGCCAAGGACATACAGAAAGGCCCAAAGCATTACTTTTGTCTTTGAGACTGTGATTCACTGTATTTTCAAAGAGTTTGTAAGTAGAAGATACTTTGCCATTTATTTTATTATTGTCTTTCCTTGACACTTAAATCTTTAAATATGACTTTCAGTCAGCATAGCCTCTAGTGGTTAATCTACACAGTCCATTGCATGAGTCAAGCACACTACAAAAATCTCACTGAATCTCTCATAAAATGCTAGCAGTTCACTGAATGTGCACATTAGAAAAAAAGAAAAAAGATCATCAAGTCATAAAGGAAAAGAAATTACAAAAGGTCAGAATTCAGAGAGGTTAAACTACAGATTGTAATTTGAACTCTTAAGGCTTAGAATGTCTTAAATACAATTTAAATAATATAATCTATGCTACAAGTGACAGTGAACATGTTCTTATTGATATCAAAAAGGAAAACAAAACAAGAAAAAAAACCCCAATAAACAACAAACGACAAATAGTTCTGCAAGCTACTTACTCATCTTGGTTGAATGAAGCATAGTCTATGAGATTTGTATTTTATTGTTCATTGTAAACTCTAATTGAAATTTTCCAGTGGCTGTACACTTGCACTTGGATATCTGATGTCTGCTGAATTATGAACTTTGGATGTTGCTTCTTTTGCCATTCTGGATCTCTTTTTTATTTTATTTTCACAGATCTTTTAAGATTTTTATAAATCTTTTACTTCTCTGCAAGATTGATCAAGACTGTTCCAGATGTTTAGAAGGTAATGGGGAAAGAAAGCAAACAAACCAGAAAAAAGATAAATTATTTTCTTTTATTAACTTATTTTTTTTTTAAGTAATCCTACTTAAAGATATCACTATAAACCATAATATTTTGCACAGTTTCCCAATAAATTTTAGTTTTTATATTTAGGATCAGATCTAGCCTTTCCTGTCTGTTTTGCAGAAAACCTAATTCTTGCTATTTTGCCTAGCCTAGCACACAGATTAAATGAGGATGTAAAACTTTGTCCCACTGGACCATCTAACGTAGCAAAGATGTGGAATCGTATTGCCTGAAATGTGAGGAGCAGTAATGGAAAAAAAATCATTGAGGACTTCATGGAGGTCTTAGTGATTCTGGGCATCCACACAGCCGGGTAGTAAAATGTACCTGATTATTTTCTGTGGCACGACTGTACCATATGTGGATCCTGAACATATGATGTAAACATTTCAACATGTGTAAACAATTATTTCTTTCTTATTACTCTGCTTGTTTGTCTCATTAACATTACCCATGCACCCTTCCTTCAGCTCTTCTCCAGCTGTGGGTGGCTATGGATTTACTGAGAAGTCTGCTGGTTGACTTACAGCCAAGCTGAATTGTCCTCATTTACTGACTGACCATTGCTGGTGACTGAGAAGCTGTTCTGAAGTATTTGAGTTCAGATGAAGGAATCCTGACCTTTGATATCCTATAAATAATACTTTTTAAAGTTTTGGAGGCAAGGAGATATTATTAGATCAAAATGTTCTATATCGAGTCAATATTTGCTAGCCTTTGTTTGCTGCATAATCAGATTTGTGACTGATATATAGCTTAACCCTCCTTCTTCATAATTTTTAATCTCCTGTTATGTATTAAATGTGTTCAAAGGAAAAAATCACATGCTTTTTTTGAACCACTGACTTTGATAACATTTTTTTTACTTACAAGCTGTTATTTAGCATCTGTTGTGGGAAAGAACACACACATTCTTAGATATTTTTCATGGTCTAAAGAGTTTAAGATATAAGAAAGAGTGACTGTACTCATATTAATTTTTCTGTCATAATGCAAATCAGGAATGATGTGTGCTGGCTGAATCTGACCAAATAATCAGTAGAAAATAATGTATTCAGTAAATTCTGCCTCTCTCTTTTTCATATGGTTTGTGGCCATATCATGGCTCTTTTCTAAAATAAATTAGCTATCCTGATTTACTGTGGTCTACATTAGGTAAATTTTTGACTGCTTGCCTCAAGATGCATTTGTGCATGAGACTCCAGAAGCTGTAAACCACCCAGGAAGACAGCCATGCCTTACAGCTCTGTCATTAATGCTTATTTTATAATAGCAGCTCTGTATAGTTTCAGACACTGCCACAAAGCAGTGCAGCACCCATACTTTGGGTAATTGCAGATCCAAATTAATTTCTTGAAAATTCTAGAAAAGAGTTAGAACTCTGGAACTGGTGACAGGAGGCCATAAGCAGGGTGATGTCTACGTCAGGCAGCAAAAAGTACTGAATAAAATAAAAATTTTGAAGGCCTTGCTCTCTGACACATTCTTGCAGCAAATATCCTGGTTACTTTTAGGACTCTAAACTGGAGCATTGTCTTGCTATTTTCTGTCAAAATAGAAACAGAGGGAGAAGAAAAGGAGAAGAATGGTTGTGAATTCCCCCTATAAAATAAAACTTCCTTTAAAAATCCTTCATCTTCTGGGTTCCAAACCCATTTTTTCCTCTAATATTCATCCATTAGAGAAAAGGACAGAAGTTTTCTGGACAACATGTCAGCTGCTATGTCTTTATGGTGAAAGTAAATATAAATTCCTTGAATATAAAGTGGAGAGTTGTAATAGAAAAGACAATGTCAGACATATTTATAAACATTTATGAGACTAGGTAGTGGTTGTAGAATTTTTTCTATGTTTATGTTGCTATTTAATAAACAAAAAGAGCCCAGGAGAATAAAAAAAAAAAAAAAAAAAAAAGAAGTCACATTTACATAGATATCACTAGTAGGTACTCAGTGACACAGAAACTGTCTTCCAACCTTGTACCAGCCAAGTGAGCTCAGCTCAGCTCACTTGGCAGCACAAGGGAAGGTACAAGACTGCATAAGTGAGGGTGGGAGGCTAGAAAAGAGAAGAAGAGAAAGCGTAGGAGGAGGTGAATCTGTCATTGTGCATTTGGTATGAAAAAGCTTTCTCTTCTGTCACTGCCCCTTTAGCGCTGTAGCAAGCTTGGAGCAGGGATTGTTTCTCTCTGTCTGTAGGCTGCTCTGAACAACAAGTAGTAATGTGTTAAGTAGAAGCTGATTTCCTTTTCCACTGAGAACCTGTGAACCAAACTCATCTGTGACAAAATGAAAACCAGTTTCCTCAGACTGACACTAGTCCCTTTGTATTTATTCAGCTGTCAGAATTTATCCTCATTCTTTAAAGAGCGGGATTGTTAAAGCTGAGGGTCATGCTCTAAAGTCTTATGACTTTTATTATAAAGGGCATTTTTTTATATTTAAAAGGGATTGACCAAAATCTTACTGGTTTAAGACTTTGCTTGTTTAAAGACTATAAGGTCAACTTCTGCTCTGAGTTATTCCAGAGTAAATCTGGGATAATTTCATTACAATCAGTGGCGTCAATCCAGGAACCTAATTATCCTGTTTTTTTGGGTCATGTGACACCTATGGAAAACAATGACAATTTTGTGCATAAACAACATGATGAGTGAGTTCTGAATAGGTAACTGTTACCAGAACTGATATTTACTGGCAAAAAAAAAAAAATACAGCTATTATCAATGAGAAACCAGCGTAATGCTTAGGAAATTATGAATATGTGTACATATACACAGCATACATCAAAAAATAAGACACTCAGCAAATCCAGACACATTTAATTTTGTTTGTTTTGTGCTTTTTCCCCACCAAAACCCTCAGCTCAGAATACAGCTGGAGATACTGAAGACATACTTGATTTCAAGTGGAAGTAAAAAATGAGAAAATTTTAATTATATATTTTGTGGAATACTATTCTTTGCTTCCTAAATTGTGATACTGGCCAGTGGGACTATGTTATTGTTAAATATCACAATAGGGAAATGGGAGAAAAGTGAAAGCCATTAAAGTTATACTCCCAGGATTCACCAGTCAGAGGCTTGTTGGAGAATGTAAAAAATACAAATGACACACAAATTTTCAAAACTGTGGGAAACCAAGGCAAGCAGTGTGAGCCCAAACTTCATATTTGGTTATAAGAAGGTTACCAGAAGATGGGAGACACTGCCCACGTCTCTGTAAGATGAACAATGAAATAAACTCTCTGTCCAGAAGCCAATGGAAATTATTTGGTCATGTCCATAATATTAAGCTGTAAGTCCAAAGTGTGTTTTGGAATGATTCCTGGCCTATGACAGCCAAATATAAGGAAGAAATTTTTTATTATGACTGTTGTGGAGCACTGGAACAGGTTTGTCAGAAAGGTAGTAGATTATCCATCCTGGAAAAAAGCATTGTGATGTAGGTGAAGATCTCTCTGCTTATTGCAAGTAGAGGGATTTGACTAGATGACCTTTAAAGGTCCCTTCCAACACAAACTATTCTATCATTCTATGGTTCTACGATTCTATGCTTCTCGTGTCAAATTCCATATCAATCACAATTTGTTGGCTTATTGGTTGGAAAATACTGATGGAAAATGTCCTGGTTTACTTATGAATATTAGCTCATTGCTTCATTCAAGCTCCTAAGTTCTGAGTCCCTATCCTTCATACATGTATGTACATATGTGCATATACATGTACATACATACTCACACTGTACCCATGTACATAAAAACTCACACACCCCTTCTACTTAAGATCATTTTAGCAAAACTATTTTTATGTGTTAAACTACTGTCTATCACCAATCCTATCCTGTCAAATAACCTTCTATTAGTATTTCTAGTGTTTTAATATGGTTTACTCCTATGAAAATTCTCAAAATAAGAAAAAGGCCTGGCAGTATCTTTTTGTAGCTGGGCTTCACATGTTTTTCCTCTTCACAAAATATTTCAGGCAATTTAAAGGAACTAGCAAGAAAGCACTGAAATTAGCATGAGAAGTGTTCCCTGGAAGGAGAAACAAGTCTTTATTTCTCAGTTGCCTGGTAGTTTGTATGGATGCCATTTGTAAGATCTGTGTTTGATTAAAGTTTATATCATCTATCTGGGGGATGTGTTTGGAGCTGATCAGAAAAATTCCTGATGAAACAAAGTTTTATAGAACTATGCTTGTTCACTGAACGTTAAGTATTTATGTCAAAATGTCTCAGGTTTAACAGATTTTCCTTTGATGCAAGGAAGAGTTAGCATTACAGCAGTTTTGAGAGATGGGATTTGGATGGGAGCAGATTTGCTGCTGTCAGGAAGGTAAATATTTTGCAATAAATAAGTCATTACAGTATTTTACTGCAAAGGTAAAAGTTAGAAAACACATTCTACTCATAATAACAGAGTCACAAGATACAACAAAACACTTTGCCATAGTATGATGGAGCTTTGAAAAAGATTGTTTTACCACTAGTAGTATTCCAATAGATGTAAAGAATAACTTTAGGTAAAGTCATAATTGACTTAATCATTTTAAAATATATTAACAGACAGGCGAAAGTAACTCAACTAACATTTTCAGCTGAGGAACAGAACAGTCATGAATAATTTTTAAAACTTATAAAACTTACTACTAAATTTCATAGCTCAGTGACTGAAATGTGAAGAAAAGGTCAAGTATCTTTAAACACTCAGAAACGATGTTAATGTTTTACGTGCAACAAAATAAATAACTTCTAAAGAAAACCCTACTAATCAGTGGATGAATGAATAACTTCTTCCAAAAAGAATGAGGATTAAGTAGAGAAAAATAATAAATAAATAAATAAATAAACAGACCAACTGTATGACTAAGAAATCAGTAAAAGCAAGATATTTGGCTAAAAAGATGAGTAAAAACCTTGCAAATACTGAAGCAATTATTAATTTAAAAGAATTATTAGAAAGAATGTTAGAAAGAAGAAGCCAAAATTTCTTCTTTGCAGGATGAGAGTGTGACTAAAGAAAATACAGGATTGATCAAAATAATATGATTTTTTTTCCCTCAGTTCTCAAATATTGTGACAAAGTTGAGGGCAGGGCAAAGGCCCTCATGTAATACAATAAGCTGGAAACAATCACACCTCAGATGTAAGAAACACTCAAAGATCTCATTATGTTCAAATAAAGGAACAGAATAAGCACCAGAATAACCTCCAGACTCAGTGTGATGTCTCGGTAGAAAAGACAAATGACAACAGATGCATTTGATGGTTTATTTCCAGCTGAAATAAATAATAAACTAAAACAATTTTGCAAGGAATTAAAGGAATTTTAAATGTGCATTTTTTAAAAGATATGATCAAGAAAGGCTAACTTCAACTGGAATAGACATATAGAAGGTAGACTAGACACAGATAGTAGGCTGTAAGAATTTCATTCATATAGCCCACTGAAATGAAGATGGAGAGGAGATTTCTTTTTTTCTTCACAAGGATGCCATGGAGGCACACAGCAGGGAGGTAAAACATCCACTGAAGATAAATGGCAAAGTTGGCACAAGAATAAGTAAAGACAGGCTAGTCAAGGACAAATTTGGGCTGAAAGTTGGAAGAATCTTTGTGAGAATCAGAGAAATAAAGTTATTTGACTCAGTCATTCAGTAAGAGCACAGGAACAAATATCAACTCATACAGATAAATATTTAGAAAGCAATTTTGTAATGTCTGTGACTTGCCTGTACTGGAAGGGGCTGCTTTTAGCATCATGAAAGTGCTCTTCTGATCTTATGTTCCTAGTTTTTAACCCTAGCACGTCATTATGCAAGTTCTTACTGCCATGTGTCCAACTACTTCATACCATAGCTGCAAGAATAACAGCTCATTTCAGATTCCTGAGAAACCTGTACTGCACACGTAAATAAGCACAAACTGATTTATACAGAAGCCTTTTGATATCTGAAGACTAGGAGTGCATCTGGATTCTGTGCCTGAAAGAAGCTGCTATCCAAGCTGGTAGCCTCATATCCTGGAGCAGTGGAGATGTTTGCTGGCTGTGCATCATCACTAACTTGTTGCTCTAATCATATGAGGGAGATTAACCATTTTAGATGTCTGTAATATTCTCTTCTATATCATCATAAATCTCTCTAGGTTCACTTTACAGACAATAAGAAGGAAGACACACCTTCAAGGCTTGATCCATTCGGTCCATTTTACATTACTATATTTGAAAGTGTGGAATAAATTGCATCCTGAAGAAGCCCATTTCCTGTTCCTTCCAAAGAAATCTCAGATAAATGGCACATCTCCTCGACTACATCTAATCTCATAAATTAAACACTGACAAGGAATGTTCTCGAGTACCCAGTGACCTAAACTGTGAAGTTGTCAGAATGGTGCCAGGCATGATTTTGACCTCAGCCAGTTATCACTGTCCCCAGAAATTCTTGGGAACATTTTGGAATTCAGTATGGTCAGGAACTGTTCCAATGGGCAGTTTGGCTGCTGGTGGCATTAATCGCTGTGTATACAGACTGCTCCATGCCAGTTGGCCCCCACAACTACAGAATAGCCCTGGGTACAGTTTGTTTAGTAGGATAGCGTGTCTGTGTTACACAGACACCTATCTGTAGTGTCAATTCTTTAAGAAATTGGTGCAGTGTCAGGGAGCATAATTTCAGGTACTATATCTATTCTGCTTACTTAAACCACTGGTATTTCAGTGACTTCAAGCACTCACATTTAAGCTTGCCAACACATGAAGATAAAGTAGGATTCACTGCTCAAAGGTAAGAAAATGTTACAGTTCTGATAAATGAGGCTGTACTGAAACTGACACTCTGCAACTTTAAAATTTTTGGTGTTTAAAAATAACTATTAGTCCATTTCAGGTTAAAATAGCTCATGCTACTAATCTAGATTTTCTTTAGCTATTCATTCTCCACCTATAAACTGTAATATTTTTTTCTCTTACTTACTTTTGCCAAGTCAAGCATTTAACAGACAGCTTTAATATCCTCTTAAAGGGAGAATGGATTTGATGTTCCTGAAATGCTGTCTTCGTATGTCTTCAGAATCAAAAGCAGAGAAAAATTTTGGTGATGTCATAAACTCAGTCTCCTCATTTCAGACACCTGATGTCATTTTGTCTGCCCATCACCACTCACTCTAATTATATGGAAAGAATGGAGCTACAAAGACATTCAAAGCTAAAGCATGCAGAAAAAGTGTAACATAATATTAATCATGAGAAGCCTTTTGCCCTCACTTTGAAGAAAAGTATTTGTATTACAGTTGTGATTCCTGACACAGAGGTCATGACTAATAGCAGTTTTGACATTAATCATAGGTCCTAACGAAATTTCTTTATGCTATTTGGATGGGGGCTGGAACTTTGGGGGGAGGAAGGGGGAGCAGTGTAGTAGGGAAAAAATGTGTACAGACCCAGCCAGAAACAGGACTTACACTGGCAAAGCTAATTTGAAGTCACTCAGATGAAGACCAATCTCATTATACAACATGCAGAAATTTTCTGGAAAACAGTGTCTGCACCACACTCTTCAAATAGAGCTGATAGTGAAGAGGAAAGACAGAGGGAAATCATATCTTTAAGATCACATATGAGTAAAAAAGAATGCAGAAACATCCCAGCTCTCCTGACACTCAGCTCAGTAACAAATTTATCTATTTCTTTAGATTTCTTAAGAAACCAATGCTACAAGCTATCTAAAGGTAGAGTTTTAGGATATATGGTTGTATAGAGTACATAATGACTCTTTATCATGTAGATATACCTAATTAAATAAGATTATAGTGATCTACTTTGGGTAATGCTTCTAGTCTGCCTTAACACCGAGCTTCATACAGCTGCAAAATTTTCTTGAGAAACTGAGTGAGAAATCAGGCACTTTGAGTAAGTTTTGTATGGCTCTAACTGCTTGGTGGTAATACCTGAACTAAGTCAGTTACATCTTCAGAACTGTGGTATCTTTAGTATAGGCAGACCTAGAAAAGGTGGAGCCTAGTTAAGAGCTTATTTTATAAATATTTTGATAATCACTCAGCACTTAAGTTTATTAATAAACATTTTAATTCCCCTTTTTCTCCCCCATCATAGACAGGAGACTCAGTGGCAGTAACAGTGTCATGCAGGCTGATTAAGTCATACACTAAGACACCTTTGTTAGGTTTTCTACAGAACTATTTATAGCCACTGTAAGTGCATTTCCTTCTGCTGTTGTTGTTCTGCACTTCAGACAAGTAACTCACCAGCCCAATAAAAGGCAGATTACTGGACACAGGCCAGCTGTGGTTTCTCTTGAGAACTTTACAACAGCCAGGATGGAAGAGGAACTCTGTTATATTCCCCTAGTCCCGTTGCAGTCAGGAAAGCCTAAGGGCATACATCACCTCATGTGTGGCTTGTTCTGTTTGCTTTTACACTTGGCAGGCTCCTAAGACCCAGGAATGCACATCCTTGAATAAGAACTATCTATACAGTGTGAGCAATCGTTACATCTGATTAGGAAGCATGAAAAGAAACACACATGTGGCTGACTCTGCTCCTCTGATGTCTGTGGCTTTTTGCTGACAGGAAGGAAATCCTTTTTAAAACTTATTTTTTTTTAAGAGTTCAAATAGATTTCAAACTATATGAGCCAAAACTTGCTCTCAGTTACACCCATGTACTCCTACTGACTAGGCTGTGAGACTGCAGGCACCTCTTCAGAGAAAAAAAAGCTTTGTTTTCCTTTTCTGAAGCATTTCATAATCTACATCAATCTTACAATCAAATGTCCAGACTGTTTCCACACACAAGCCCCCTCCTTGCCCTTGTCTTTGTAAAATATGAATCCCAATAGGATGAGCTGTACTAGGATATCCACAGATATAAGGCTCAAGAGACTCTCATGATCTTTTCTGTAGAATGGATTTGTCTTGACTGGTCTTCCTTTGGGCTAACTCTCAAGCTGGTATCTCTACACCAGGGGGGGAAAGTGCAAAAGACACCCCTAGGTAAAGACCTTTCTCATATTATGTACAATTTACAAGGTTCAAAAAAGTGCCATCTGTTCTATTGGTAAAACTGTGCAACTTCAAGCTTGCATAATTATCTTCTTCTCTTCAGTTGCTCCAGTAGCTCTACGTCCTGCTTCTGGAGCCTCCAATACAAGGACAAGGAGCTCGTGGACCAAATTCAGGGGAGAGCCATGAACATGATCAGAGGCCTGGACCATCTCTAAGGCAGACTGAGAGAGCTGGAACTGGTCAACCTGAAGAAGAGAAGGCTCCAGAGAGACCTTCTAGCAGCCTTACAGTACCTGAAAGGGACCTACATGAAAGATGGGGAGGGACTATTTAGAAGGGCAGGTAGCAACAGGACAAGAGGTAATGGTTTTAAGCTGAAGAGGGTAGATTTAGGTTAGAAGTTAGGAAGAAATTTTTTCATGTGAGAGCAGTGAGACACTGGCACAGATTGCCCAGGGAGGCTGTGGTTGCCCCAGCTCTGGAAGTGTTCAAGGCCAGGTTGGATGGGGCTTTGAGCAACCTGCTCTGTGGGAATTATTCCTTTTCATAGCAGGCGTCTGTCACAAAAAAATATGACATAGCCAGCGATAGATTTCATCCTTTTATATAGAAATGAAATCTTGCCCATTAAATATTTCTTTACCTGTACTTATGCAGTTGATTACTTCCCCCTAAGTATGGCATCTTGTGTTTGTCTCTCTTAGGTAGCAGCATCTTGGTGATGTAGGTTAACCTGCTTGGGGGTGTTGTTAATTTTCCATTAAACTTTTCCATATTGTTTTTAATGTCATGAACATCTGTCTTGGAACTAACAAAATGGATGAGAGGCTCTCTTTGTTCTAGATTTCTGTTTATTTAATTTAAGAATTGCAACAAATTTTATCCATTGATTGTGTCAAGATTTGGCATTCATGAAAGGCATGAAATTGCTCATAGATGTTTAGGCTCATAATTGCCAAGTCTGTCTTTTATATAAGGCTATACAACTATAGCAAGAACTAGCTTGCTGAAGTCAAGAAAGGAATTCACATATTAGCAGAACAATACCTCATCTATCCTTTCATTTCATCCAATTGTTTCAATTAATAAATATGTTTGTAGTGAGTACCCACAAATTTGTCTCAACTCAGGAAAAATTTTTTTTTTCTAATTGTATTGCACAGTCATTTAACACAAAATGTGAAACAGCTAAACGTGAACTCACTAAATGACCCTCTTACATTACAGACATACACTGTTATCATAGTACACCATATATGTCATTTACTGGTCTATGATAACCAGAAAATAACTTCCAGTACAGAAATAAAGGTAACCAGAACTGTTAACACATAATTTGACTATCTGAGAATTTCATACACAGTTCTACATTTTTTTTAGAATTACTCATTCTGTCTAAAAATCAAGTACTTTAAGGAAATGTCCCTTTTCACACTAAGAAAGTGAAAACCCTGGGTATTGTGATTTCCATGTGAAAACCATTGCCTTTCATAAAAAGGTCTATATTCTTTCATCTGTAAGAAGATTGTGGGTTTCATCCTAATTTTCTCACTTTCACTAGAGAAATTGGCTTTGCTTTAAAAGAAACTTCCCTAAGTAAAAGTTTTTGTGAAAGGATCTCCATTTTGGGGTTCATAATGAGATCCCAAAAGCTGTGTGATTTGAGTTGTTCTGCAAGTTGCTGCACTTGACTCAACTCCTCTCACAGTAGAGTTGTGACATGATTTTTAGGGAAAGAGGAGAATAATGAATGACACACAGCAGCCTGATTTCCCCTATGTCACATTATCCACAAAAGAGCTTAGTTTGGGCACAAAACAAAAGGCATCATATGCTGTGACTACTCAGTAAGTATTTGTGTCAGAGCAAGCTGATGGTGCATTTCCTACCCTCACTGTAATTTTACTGGCCTTGATGACTATGTAGTCCTCATTATTAACATATTATACCCTACACACTGTTGTGTCTCAGAAAGATGCTAAGCAGCTGGAAGCTTGTGCTGTGTGCCAGAAGAGAAACAGGCTCCCACACACAGAGCTTAATGTAACAACAGTCTTTACTTATTGGCAAGAAAGGATCTGTGTGTGTGTGTGTGTGTGTGAGAGAGAGAGAGAGAGATAATGGTTTAAGAAACTATTAAATCTTTTTCATCTTGTGTCAAAAACATCACTCAGGCTGAAGGCAAAGAGGTAGTTCCAGTGCTGGTCCCTGACTTCTGGGGACTGGATTTGGTGAAAGGACCACACTCTTTGCATGTCCTTTCTCTCCTTCTTCATGCTGTGCATCATTTCAGCTGACAGATTTACACAGGAAACCTGGCTCAGCAAGGCCTGCCGTAGTTGGTGGCAAACAAGAATATGAGGGAATTAACTTCTGGCCTGCTGACAGTGGCTAAATCTGCCAAAGCAGAGCTGGGTAATTTGGTTTCTTTCTTTTGTTGATTTTGTGCCAGCCCACAAGAGAGGATTAAGCAGCTAAATTCTGCATGGAGAACTCTACCCCTTTCGCTCAAATCCTATTGTCTTGATAGAATGACAGTTGCTAGTTGTGCCAATCTTTAACATCTTGCTGGCATTTCCCCAGAACATAGCAGCTTTTGGTGCCTGAAAAGAGGGATTTGTTAAAGAACTAATGTTGAACAGAAATCAAAAAAGGACAGAAGAGGATGAGAAGACATGGGGTAAAAGTTCTGCCTTCTATTAATTAAAGGAACAAAGTTATCTAATCCTGATGGAGAGTCCAAAATGAAACATGGGTAAGGCCTGAGATCTTCTACCACTTGTAGCACATTATGAGTGCTCGGTCTCTGGTGTCCACAGGACTTGTTTAGTTCAGGAGCTACTACTGATTGACTTCTGAGAAGCTCTGCATTCATGTCACTCATTAACTTTGGGTGAAGAATCACCTCCAAATAAGGTCTTCACTAGAGTATATTTATAGCACAAATAAACTAAAGATTAACCCTTTTTAATTTCTTTTTTTTCCCAAAGCATCAAACCTTCTCTGCAAACAAGATAATCTTAAGCGCTAAGGAGAGTGGGGCTAAGGACAGTGACATTTTTTATTTTCCATCTCAAAGCCAGCATTCTCTAAAAAGATTTAAGTTTAACATGCTTCCAGACTTAAGCCATCAAAACTACTAAGATCATGTCATCTGACTTCTTGTGTAGCACAGGCCTGAGGACTTCATGCAGTGATTCCTGCTAAAGGGCTTTCAGGCAGTAGAGAAAACCTTCAGAAAGAGAGAAGACCTCAGGCTGTGGTCTTCAATGAACACAAGAGTCTTGCACTCAGGATCAGATGTCCTTCAGAAGGTTTGGAAAGACTGGATTTACTCATATCACAGTCCAAAAAGACAACGGAGTTTGAAAACTTGTTTAGGTATTGGCTTGATGTAAAACTCCAGTGTTTTTGAAGCTTACTTTTCAAAGTACCACATACCTTCTCAACGCAAATTCCAACAAGAGAAGTAAGGAAGCTGATACTTTCCTTTGGAGTAAGTAACAACCAGGTTAGCTGGAAAAAAAAAACATAAAAACCAAACCAAAAAACCAAACCAAAAAAACCAAACCAAACCAAACAACAACAGCAAAAAACCCCACTAAAATAAACTGCTGCATTTCTTCTCAAATACTTTTCAGCATGCCTTCTACAAGGCATCAAGATTTCCACAAAATTAAGTCTTACATTTCCTTGGCTGGACTTAAAAAATAAAAAAAGGACAGGGTAAGTTGCAGACTAGCTCTATTAGCTCTTTTGCTGAGTTAAGGTGAGACTACTGTAAACCAGAACATTACCTTTAATGAAGAAAAATGCCAATATGAGATCTAGACAAGAAAATATTAAAGCAAACAAATAATCAGTCTTTAAAAGGGTATTTTTCTCTATTTAATTTCCTCTTCTTATTTAATGGTGCTAGTTGCATATAATTTCTAACACAAAAATTTGATTAAGCCAAAGAAAACAGATCCAAATATAGATTTCAGTGATCTGAAAATAACTCCAGCTTCTTCACTCTATAAATATATTTGTCTTATTCTATAGTGCTATGTACATTACATACATATATTTATATCATTCAGTTTCCTAGTATTAGTGTTTAAGTTATGCTTTTGCCTTTTCTTTAGCCTTTCCTTTCTAATGGAACAGTTAAAGCCATATTTTTCTGAGAGGAAAAAGAAAGCAGTTGGAGAAAGTTGGAATAAGGTGGTGAATGAGGGAAACTAGTGCATCACTGACAAAATTCCAGTTCACTTTAAGTCAAAATTTTTGTTGTTTCCAGTTTGGTCACTGTTTCATAGAAGTCTTGGTATATATTTGATTTCTTTTGGAATTTTATTGTTTTTCAATATTAGCTAGTACCTTTGTGGGGGATGCTCCACAATGGAAAAAGATCATGGCAAACAAGATTATTGATAATATATTAAAATCTTGTTTGTGAAAATCTGAATATTTTTTTACCAGTCTTTTCCCCTAAAATATCAACCGTCATTTGTATCTCAGCAAAATATTATATACAACTTTGTTCATGACAACACCTTAGTATATTATCAAGGTGCTATTCTGGGTGAAAACAATGTGAAAAGTTGTGAGCTGGCACTGTACTGGGAATGGTGATTTTCTGACCAAATTTTAAAAATAATTTAACTGTTAAGCACAGCTAAAAAAACCCACAAAACTTTTATATACATATAGACTTGAAAGTAATTCTACTTTATTTCACCACAGTCAACTTTTGAGTGCAATGTAAATTTTTTTTTCTTGAAAATAAGTCATTACTCTTAGTATGTCTTCATCCCAGAAAATATATAAGAACATATATAAGATAATATAGTGCAGTATTTGCACACAGTCCTATTGTTTTGTGTTGGAGTGAATATTTATTAACTACATTTCAGTTGAAGGCCATTTACACAAAAAAACATTAATAAGAAGCTTATAGGTAAAAGGCTTACAAAGAAGAGTCTTTTTGCTTCCTCATAGAAAATTTCATTCTGGCAAATATACAATTATTGCAATTGCACCAAGTCCTCACAACATAATGTTCTATGATAAAACTTTTGGAAATTATCTGGAATCAGTTTTTGGAATTTATATTCACTTGGTCCTACACTTGAACATCTAAGTGAAGGTAATTCTGAAATACATGTCATAGACACAAGGAAGCAATTTATCCTGACACATAATATAGATAAAACAGGAATAGAAGGACTGCGTGAGAACTGTGAGCTGGCAGAAGGCCCAAGGACCTCATCTAGAGGTCTGTTGAACTCCTTTTTAGTAGTTCATAATCTAGTAATTTTGTTTTCAGGGAAGGTGACCTATCTTAAGTAGAGTAGAAGAATTAAGGTAATTGCAGCAAAGCAACAGTGTGACTTCACAAGGACGGTGTGAGCATGAGCAGAATTTGTGAAGTAGCCTAGGAAGTAATAATAGAAGGCAGCAGAAGGCTCTGGATCCATTATCCTGCAAATCAATGCAAAGAGTGGAAGATCTGAGTGTCCTGGGTTCAGCAAACACCACAGGATGAAGGTAATGATTTTTACTTACCAGCTTCACTATCATGGAGTTAAACATACATTCTAAGATTTAGGAACAGCAGTGTTGTTCTTTACGTCTTACTGCACAATATATTTATAGTTTTGAGCCTTTCTATCTTGAGACAACTAAATACCCAACCAAATAAGGCATGACAAAGCAACAATTCCCACCATTTTATATTACTTGCTTCTGAAAACATGAGGGCAAAATAACAAGTCATTTGCTGCACTTAGATAAGTCTGGGTTTGGATAAATTAGACTTGTCTTGCATATAAAAAAAAATAATTTTTGGCAACTCTACTGTTGTATACCACCTTATCAGGATATGGGTGGAAATTCAATTGCTTTGAAGAATTAACTGGACCATTAAACTACCCGTTACAGAGACATGGATGGATTGACACTCTGCAATGGCATTTGAATTACCCACTTTGCCATCTCTGGCAAATGTTTCCAATTTCCCCACCACCAACACCCCGACCTAGCCTTAGGCTGATAAGAAAAGATAACATGAACTTAAGAGCCATGGCAAATTAGTTTATCATCACTACTAACACTAGCCTCAAACAGTTCAGGAAGCCTTCCAGCAAGGATTAACAGTATAATAAAGTTGCATCTAACATTTCTTGTGTTCATTTTTCTAGAATGTTTGCTGGCAATGTTGAGTGTATTTTATTAGAGGTATCTGCACAATTACCTTGAAGGAATAAAGCTTAAGCCTATTAAATTACTAAACATCCAAGTTCCATGGTGAACTTAAGAGGTTTGTTTCTTTTTGGAGGGATACAGACATGGATTACCAGCTGCATAGATTATAAACTCACCATTGCTCATTCATGCAAACTCTGGTTTGAATAATCATGCCTAACTTCAAAAACGATCAGAAACTCCCTTTATCTGAAAATGTGAACAAGAAGCTTGTGAGAATGGTATCCAGAGGGCTTCCTGTCACAGCTGAACTGATAATATTGTCAGCAAAAGGGTATTCATTATTCTGTTTCTTCATGGAATAGTAATATTATGCAACAAATCATATCAGTTAGATTGGGATAATTTTTGTGCAGTTGTTTCATCTTTTTATTAGTTCATATCTTCTGTGATCCTCATATAGCATTTAGACACAAGTCTCTGAAAACATATATACACTCAGCATCTGCCTGTTACAGAAGGGGAATCTGAGGCAGTGCTATCAAATGACAATTTCAAGGCATTTCAAGGAAATGCCAGAGACATGAGACTCTTGTTTAAGCTTTGTGCTTCTTTGCTTTTATTTACTGCAGCTGACTTCATACTTTATAGCATTATGGGGATTTTTAATTATTTTTTGCACAAAACATTTCTGTGTTGCATTAAAAAAACTCACTAAAAGATTATTATTTTAGCAAATGTAGACACTGTGGGCTTGATCCTAGAGAAGTTGAGATTTCTAACTGCTGATTTCTGTTCTTGGAATTAAGCACTACTTCAGTAGAAGCAATATATAATTAATCTTTTGCCAATTCAAATCATAACTTCTCTTTTTCCGTTCATCCTCTACTATTAACTGTCGTGAAAAGTCCAAAAAAAATGTTTTGTTCATTCCTTAGGGGAAACAAAACAGCTTAAAAAGTATTAATAGCCAAGTAGGCATAATTTAAAGTAGTATTAGGAGGGGGAAAATGGAGCCAATAATAACACCATAGAAAGCTGGTATCTCTGTACTATTTATGATCAGACAGGGAAATATGTTCTGTTTCTTAGTTAGTAATTCATATGAAAATTCAATGAAAAGAAACTATATGTCTATAGATAATGTCAAAATTTCAAGAAGGAGACTGTCCTTTCTAGTGTTCATGTCTTGATTGCATAGGTGCAGCTTTCCAGTCATGCTGCCTTCCCCAGGAAAGTCTAGATGGTTCCCAGGCAGCTTCTATCTATTCCCTGCCTCCAATTCTCCTCATGCTCTGGCCATCATATGCTGACAAATCGTTTCTCTAGATTAACAGACCTGTTGGAAAATGTGCTCTTTCCTCCTTTTGTCTGCTGGAGCCACCTTTCTCTCCACCAGTTCTCATTTCTCAAAGAGGATACCCTTCAAGTCTGACAGGGTTCAGGTTGAATGATAAACCATGAATTCAATAGCTTGGTAATTCAGTTTGGGTAGCTCTAAAATTAGCATGTCACTTAACAATTTTCTTCTCTTTGTGGCTTTAGTGCTAACCACTATGAACATATTATCCTCTTTCTTACACAGTACAAAACAATTTTAAATATGTTATTGCTCTTTACAGCCATTGGTACAGTTGGCAAACTTGCTATTTTATCACCCTGAATACTAGATGCTGAAAAACAAACTAATATTTTTTTCTGCATTTATTCCTATTGTTTTCAAAGTATAGAGTTGATAAGACAGAATTAAACTGGAATTTTCAGAATGGAATGTGACAATGTTCTACAAACACACTTCTCCCTGCAGTTCTCAACAGTTTACACCAGATTTTGAAAGCTAATAGATACCTATATTTAAATTTTTTTGTAATCTTAGTTTCCTAGGAAAATGCATCCAAACATCTTGCAAGTTATGTACCAATCAGTCTTTTAGCTGTGGAGTTTCCATTGCCCTTGAGTGCTCCATGCCCTCATGTCCAGTAACATATCTTAAATTCATGAGTCAGGTTATATTGGTAAATGGAAGATTCCTTCATAAGAAATATTGAAAAGGCATTTTGACAGGATTCCATTTCCATTTCTGCTTGGAAATGCTGGCATTTGAAAGTCTGGTCCATTTAGAATAATCTTTGGGAACTTCCTTTCCTTTCATGCAGGTAAATCAGGGATAATTTAAAAGTAAAGTACCTTTAGAAAATGTAAGTCAGATGCTTTCATCCTCATGACCTCATAATTAACTTTCCATTGTGAGACCTCCTCAGGTTATGACTACTGATTAAAAGGTGAAAGGTTGAGGAGAAAGTGAAGGGTAGGGAATTAAATGCTCCCTTTCCTTTTAAAGGCACTTCCTTTACAGCAGGTATGATAAATACCAACCTTTATTCATCTTATAGGTCTGAATTGGTGCCATATGATGATGAATTCCTATACAAAGACAAGGCAGGACCTGATTAAGAGTTAAAAAAAGTATGAACACAGATGGAGAGAGAGAACTTGAAACTGGAAGATGGCAGGGACAGCTGACAGTATTATGTTTCCAGTGAAGGGGGGAAAGAATGTTTGGGGAAAGAAATAAAAAGTGAAAACTTCTTTTAGCCCCTTGACGCCCACATTTCGATCTGGAAAAGAATGAAAGCTTGTTTTGATCCAGTTCCGTGTAATATAACAGAGATGGATGAATCACATGCAGGAAGTTATTTTGGCTTCCAGGACATCAAAATAGATTTCATTCTTTCACTTTCCTTTGCAAGGACATAATCAGTAAGCTCTGTGAATATGTATGTATCTCCTTCTCAAAATCTTTTATTCTAACAAAACTCTGATCAACTTGCATGAAAGATTTCTTAGGTAAATGTTAAGGGTTTTAACCTAGTATTTCCTGACACCCATGTGAATCTGCTAAAAGACATATTTGCTCAGATGCAGCCTTAAGCAAGGATTATTCCAAGTGTACATGTAAGTAAACCAGACGTTATCAAACCTCTGAGGCTCATCCTTGCAATGGGACACCTTTCCTGTTTGTTTTTCTGCTGTTATCAGTTATTTCCTGCCTTGAGGATAATATTTTAATGTTGATAGAAGCAGAAAATTAAAATTTCTGTCATGTCCTCAAGATTCTCTCCTAACTGGACAGTAAGGAGAGTAAATGAAAGGAAAAATTTTACCTTTGTGAATTTAGGTCTGGAGTCAGGATAATCACTATAGAATATGTCAGGAACTGCTCAAGGGATGTACCACCATGAAGTTCTAGTCTATTGAAGGTTTTCAGACATGCTAAGTCATTATGTTTAAAAATAAAAAGAAATATTTTTTCATATTAATAGTTAGGTCAGAAAAAAGTGGAGTAGAAGCCATTCTTCAATGACACTGGTTAGCCTTTTAGTCACTCTCTGGTATCTTGTTCTATGGTTAAAAACATCATGTCTATGATTTTTCACCAAAATTAAACTAAACTTGACTTTACTGAAATATATTGTACCTAAAACTTAACCAAGGCCTCTAGACAAATAATTGAATTGTCTGCAATGACTGGTGCATAAAAATTGTTCAGAGATAGCAATTTGGATGAACCATTCAGTTTTAAAGGTTTCTTGGTTTTATTTGTTTTTTCAATAGTCCTCTGTCATTTAATTGCCTGCTACTTTATATTGTGGTACTGTAATCAATAGAGATGAGTAAAAGAGCAACCATAAAGATGATTAAAGCTATTGATTTAGGGTCTGAATATGCATCTGGTGACATATTAGTAGGGCTGCAGCACTCACAGCTAACAGTAGGATTTACTAGGGAGGATACATGACTGATGACAAGACTGTAACATCTCTCACAAATGATTATTATCATAATAATCCCCATACTTCACAAACAGTTCTGATAACATAGGAGTTAGTACACTTGTTTTTGTTTTTTTCTTGTTCTTATGCAAGTATTGTGATACAGATTCTCCATTTCTGTCTTGTTCTTTGTATAATGTTTATGCCTCAAAAGAGATGCAGTGAAAGTGAATGCCACTGGATGGATTTAAGAATTTATTATAAAAATAGCTATTATTTATAAATCTTGCCTTGCAGTTCTAGGCTCTGGCTTTGAGGAATTCTGATGGGTCTACTCTCATTGTTCTGTTCTTAATTCAAACACAATTTATTTGGAAATATTCCAATGAATTCACTACCAGTAACTGGTGAACTAGGCTAGAGAATTAGGCAGTTTCTGACACCAGAACTTGTTTGAACCTATTTTGCAATGCTGATACTCTAAATCAACCCAGTGAACAAAATCAGTCTGATTATGTTTTAGTGTACAGTGATCATTCTGCACCTATGGGTTGTTTTTGCTGTAAAAGTAGTTCTTAAAACCCTGGTTTTTTTCTTAGACCTGTACACTGTCACACAGAGTTCATAGCTCCTGTCAGGCTGGAATGTCACCATTGCCAGGGACGGCACCTCATCTTTTTGACTGACACACAAAACACCATGTGAAACAGAGGTTGTAGCTTTTGGAGAAATTGGGAACTTGAGTATATTCTCACACTTCTAAATAATAACAGTAGATGTTCAAGGGCTGTTGTTTCAGTTAGCAAAGTTCTGTGAGCATAAAATGGGAGAAAATTTAAAACAATGTCCCTTTTTTATTTAATCAACAATTTCACAATAAGACCTCAAAAATTTTTTTTAAAATAAGCAAGCAAGAATGTAACTGTGTATTATAAATTTACTATAGTGTCACTTGGGAATGGTGGAGTTAGGTTATATATGCTTTCACAGAGAGAAATAGATGGGAATCAAAGTTAGGAAAAAAAGTATGTTTGGGTAGATAATTACAGGGATGGATGGATGGATAGATAGACAGACAGACAGATATGTCAGATTTCATAGGAACTGATTGTATTATTTTCTAATGTTTTATTTAGATTCCCATGTAATATCTCAATTAAACTTGTACACATATATACACACCACATTCCCTGTTGCCTTAGTTATGTTCCCAATGTAATTGTGAAGTTAAAATTCTCATGTAAAACTTATCTTGTGTTATATTTAGAATAAAATGAAAATTCACATAGCCTTGCAAAAATATTCTCCACTGGAGTCCTAGTGAGGAGGCACAATTTTTTGAAGGCTGCCATATCTAAATAGACTGCTTCAGGAATTAACATTTTTTTGGCATGTACCTAATTAAGTTAAAAATTAATAAATGCCCTTGGTTTCTTCTGTCTTCAGGAAGCATGTGAAAAATGCATTGAAGCAAGGAAGTTCAAGGTTTCAGTATCTACTGCCCTTGGTCTTTCTCAGGAATTCTTTAGCTGATTACATGCTTTCAACAACATAAGCTTTGTATCCCATGTTTTGTAAGGGATCATTTCCCCAAACACCCTCTCTACAGCCACTCTTGATCAGTTAGAAGAGTTAGCATCTGGATGCCAGTATTTCTCCCACTCAAGGGAATGAATTTGCTTTTGATTTGTTTTTAACAAAAATAATCTTTATAGACATTCTTATAATCTTACAAATGTTTTTTCTTATGTACAAGATTTGAAATTCTTTCGTATTTCAGTGCTTCCTTTGTATTTTTGCTTTATTTTCTGAATAGATGCACTTTTCCCTTTTTGTTAGCAATAACAGTGAATGAATAGTAAACATATATTGTAACTGAACAACAGTTCTCTACAAGTTGGGTTTACTCTGGCACAGAGAGAATACTATACTTCAAAAATGATACAAGAGATGGTTTTATCCTTGTGTCAACTCTACATTGGTGCAAATCTATTAATTTTGATTAAATTATGCCTTATGCCTAATTTATGTCAGTGTAATTGAGGAGGATTAGGGCTTAATTATAATTATACATAATTATCCATGATTATAATAAATGCCAACATTAAGTCAAAATAGTAAGGCTAAGCTGTTGGGGATCCAAACTGAAATGATGAGTTTCAGTAGAGATGTCAAGCACCTACAGCACATACTGAGGTTGCAGTGAAAACCTATCCCCAAATCTTACACATCAGAGTCACAGAAACCATTTCAAAACTGGTGCAAATTTTTGACTATACACAAACCACCAAACCATTTCTTGATTAGTAATTTGTCTATTCAGAAGATACAAAGGGTCAAGTTACATTAATAGAGCTATGGAGTGTGTTGGAGTGTTCTTCAAATGCTAAACTCCTACACTGAAGTTTCTGAACACTTTCCTACAATATCTTCCAGTCTTTTCCTTTTGTCTCATTTGAAAAGTATTCCAAAGATCTTTCCTATTTACTCTGCCTAAGGATCCTCATCGTGACGTGGTACCAACATTAAAATACTTAGTTGTTCTTCTATATTTTATACTCTTAAGAGTGTTTAAAAAATAATAGGTCTATTCAAATGTCCTGTGATCAAAGGACGGAATAGTTAATTTATTTTCACCAGTGTTTTATAATATGGTAAGAAGAATAATTAAAACAAAATCTTGCTTAAAGAACAAGGATTTTTCAGAGATGCAGCCAATAGGTTATTTGTATTATCATAAGAACTAAAGGACAAAGAGAAGGTAAAGTTATATGGACTGCGGATGCAAGACAAGTCAGTAGCATGACTGAAGTTCAATGGTTTGCTACCATTTTCAGAAAAGTTCTCTATTTTCCTCTCTCACCACTAAGACAGAATATGACACACTAACTTTGTCTCTGGAGATTTTCCTAGAAAAGATGCCTTATAGATTTAATAATTCATACTGGTTTTATCTATGTTAAGATCAAATTTTTAAACACTGAAAGCTCAATTTTCAGTCTAGACATATTTTTTTTTTTTTTGTTCTTTGGTGCTTGATGACATTACATCAATTTTTTCACCATTAGAGCCATATTTGCTTAATAGGCCATGTAATAATTGTTAGTCTTGTTCTAATTCTCTTGTTTTCACTTGCAAATCTGCTTTGCTATTTTTAAAATGTTTTCATATTTTCTCCTCCCTAAAACTCTGCATTGATGTATATGTTTTAAGGAAGGAAGAATATAGACATTTCTCCCAATCTTCTTTGGAATCAGAATCCTTCCATTCCTCCATTCCATCACTAGAGTCTCTATAGTGGTCATATTAATTAGGATATTAATCCCTAGACTGATCCTTTGTGTCAGGAGGTATCAGGAGAGTTCCACTAACCATTGTGATGATCAGTGAACAGTTGAATAAAAGATGCCCTTTATACATTACCTTCCTTTCCTCAGTACAAGAAATTGTAGTGCAGAGTGATGGCTGTTTGTGTTTCCTATGCATATTAGCTACAGTCAGGCTATATCTAATGAAGTGCTCCTTCTGGGAACAATTATTCCTAGTCAGCCTATGAGAAGTCCTGAATTGTAACTTAGGACCAATTCTTCCACCACTAACGAAGGAGTGTGTAGCCAGCTGCCCCATTATGTTGGGGACCTTTAAGGCATTCCTCTGTGTGTTGTCTAGAACAGAAGTACAAATTCCTTGTATGTGTCTGAAATTTAGATATTACCAGCTTCCTTGAATTTAGGACAGGTGAACATGAAGTTAAGTATCTGGGCAGAAGCCAAAATTAATAACTTGTGATGGAAACAAGCACTTAACTTTGACATACGAACTGGGAGAAAAAATTCTGCATCTTTGGATGACTCATCCTGATTCGATTTCTTATTTAATTCTTACTCTTGTGAGATAGAATATAGCTTAAAAGAAACAGCCTTTTGAACTTTTGAATTTTTTTCAAGAAATTTTATGTTTGTCTTGAGCCAAGAAGGAAGAAAAAACCTCATAAAAGCCTGTGGATACTGAATGAGTTTTAATTTGCTTATTTGTTAGCTATTCTTTTTTTTTTTTTTTTTTTTTTTTCTGAGTTTTATGACCATTTAAACCAAGAAAATGCATCTTTACATTTCAAAAAGATTAAAATTCAATATGTATTTAATATCAAAATTCTTTTGTAGCTGAATTTTAAAGTTTCCATATCAAGTTTTATTTTAAAAGAAAATGTTTTTTTAGCAGGAATTATGTTCCCTTAGAAAATTTCAGGTCAGCCCATCTTAAATATTTTCTTAATCAGTATGTGACATTGGGATTCCTTCCATGGCCTTGGAATCTCTGTGTTCATGAAATATTTTACCTGTGAAGGCCTCGTACCTTTTTTCATATAAACCTATTTGCATTTGAGTACACTTGGGAGGGAAAAATGCTGCTGAGTTGCTGATTTCCCCCCCCCCCCCCCCCCCCCCCCCCCCAGTTGTTACAAAGCTGTATAAATAGCATAGTAATATAAATAGTAATAAGTTTGTTATGTTGCCATAGCCACTTCATGGAAAATTGCAGCTAAATTCTGACAGTAATGAAAAGGTTAACCTCCTAGTAAATTAGATGGATAACAAGGGAAGCCGATTAGCAAAAAGAGGAGCTCAGTCACTGACCTTACAATGCTTCTTTATCTTTTACATTCATCTCTCAGGCTCAGTCCAACACTGCAACATAAAGCCAAAGCTATGGTACAAGTATTGTATTCCCAGCGGAACAGTGTATTACTTGTATATGCTTGGCTGGTTTTTTGCTGTGAGCTTCTGAATCATATAAGATCAAGTTTATTCATACATTTACCTCTTATTTAACATGCTTATTGAATGGGCAGGAATCTTCTTAAAGGATAGAAGTATTAAAATGTAGCTGACATAGAAAACAGATGAAAATCCTAGTGTTATGATTTTTTGAAAAAATGGTCAAACATAAAATAACAACAGAAAAGAAGTGTAAATGCACATTTTATATCTTCCGGAGTTGATACAGCATCATATAAAGATATGAAATATAATATTCTTAAATAATGTGGTTTATGTCATTGTGGGTCAGAAAGAATTCATTCTGTATCAGTGATACACTCAACTTGTTATGAAAAAGTACCCCCTTGATGAGATATTTGTCCTTGCATTGTTCTCATTTCTTCGTATCTTTCTGAATATATTGTTCTTGAGACGTAAGCAAAGCCAGATGGATTTTGAATGCCCTACTTTGGAAAAAAACAAACAAACAAACAAACAAAACTTTAGAAAACTTTTTTTCAGACACAAAAGTATTTCACCTTCAGTTTATTATATTTTTTTTTCCCTAGGAAAAGGTTTTTTGATAGACAGAATAAAGGAACTCTTGCCACCTCCTCTCTGCAGTGTTCACCTATAACATTCACTTTTTTCCCCCTTCTCAAAAGGTATAGAATAAAATTGTGGCATTTATGATCTGATACTCTCCTCAACTCTGTTTACTTTGTCATTTACATTTTACTAACTGGTAGCTAGCTCAGTGGGAAGCTATCAAGGCATCATTGTCATGAGTTGAGCACTATTTTCATGCAAGCTCAACAACTGTCAGTGTCCTGCACAGTTATTATTTTTTCCTTAGGAAAAAAATTGGAAGAAACAAAACAAAACAAAACAAAGCAAAGCAAAATAAAACAAAGCAAAGCAAAATAAAACAAAAACCCCCAAAACAAACACAAAAAATCCCAACAAAACCAACTCAAACTAAACACTAAAGCAGGAATATAAGAGAATATTTTGGGGGACACCTGTGGTCAGTTTCTATTTCATAGTCTAAGACAGACTGGTAGACATGGTAGATGCCCCTTTCTTGCTTCTTGTTCCCTTGACTTATATTATAGTCCAGAGCTGTTGTTTTTAAAACAAAACAACCTTCTAAATTTCTTCATTAACATTACCCCACTTTCCCCTCAGATCTTCTACTTTGCATTCTACAACGCATAATTACTATTTAGGTTTGTCAGAACGTAAAAGGACCATTACTTTTTTTGTACAAGATGCTACAGCATCTTATATACATCTTATAACCCATGAGTGGGGTATCTGAGCAATGTTGTAGTTCTAATTAACAGTAATGAAAATACTGATAAATACAGTAAGGCTTAGTCAGCAGGATAGCATTTGCTCAACATGCCAGGCCATGTGAGCAGAATTTTCATAATAAAATAAACTTTGTTATATAGAAAAGCAAGGCACAAGTATATGCTTAGTCTGAAGCCCTAAACTATAAAACTGCATATGAAAAAGAATGAAATAAAATTATTATTGCTAGAATTACAGTGCTTGTTTAGTTCCTCTGAAGATGCTTGCATGCTGGCTTTCTACCTTATTTGGGCAACACTGGCATCAGGTGATTTCAATTTAACAATATTTGCCAAATATATGTTCAATCCAGATCTTGCACATGGTGTTCCCAGCATGCATTTGACATAGCCCACAAAGACCTGGGCTAGAAACCAACACTAGCTGTGTACAAAGATCAGCACTAAGTTATTTTTTTAGAAGATATCTCAATCAGCAGGGGACTCTGCTAACTGTTTTTTTCCTACAATGCACCCTCATTGCCTGTGTGTTTGAATAATCAGACATTTGAGTGATCCTTTCATCTCTTCCAAGGGGTTTTCAGGGACTCTCTGAACTAGGATGACAGGATTTGGAACCTGAGAGTTGGTGCTCTTTGTTTGTTGTGGCCTATCACCAGTCAAATCCAGTGTGTAGGTTAATAAGGCTTAAACTTTAAGGGAATGGTGAGCACCTGATTGACAAGCCTGTGAATAAAAGTGCAGTGGGAAGTTTTGTGTTTGTGAAGTTAGCATGCATGGAGACGCAACTGAAGTTTAGAATTAATTGTAATCAATTATATTAATGCAGGGAATCTCATCTGATCATTTAATATCACTTTCTGGAATTCAAATAAAATGTCAAAGTATTTCACAGATTTGAAATAGAATTCTAAAGTGTTTCTGGTTGGAGGGTCATTTTATTTTGCTTAACATTAGAGCAGTATATTTGTTTTTCTTGAGTTTTCTTTCCAAGATACAAGAGTAAAACAGAAATTCAAAAGCCACCAAGAACAGAATATGACAGTATTGAAAGTCCTGCAGCTACCTGGAAGTTAAAGACAGTGTTCAGTGCATCAAGTATTCCTAAACTTGTCCTTCCAGACACTTTATTTTTAACAAGTAATAGGTAGTGAATGCTTACGGAGACTGGGGGTCACTCTTTCAGGATTTTCCAACAATCTCCCGGGATTGTGGTGCCCAAATCACAGTCATTTCAACAGGATCCATATGCTTTTCATTTCCACTAGTGCTTTGAAAATCACAGCTTCAGTTGTCTTTTCCTTTATGCATAATTCTAAGGTTGGATGGAAATTTTTGAGCTAAGATCACTTCCAAAGGGAAATTCAGTTCCATGAAAACCAAAACATTTGTCAGAATCTGGCAATGCTGGCATATAAATATATATATTTTTATATATACAAAGAAAGTAATCTGGTTTTTATTTGATAATGTTAAGACAATACCACAGGTATAAAATATTTTTTTTTCTATAAAGATAAGTGTTAAATGTTCAATACTTAATATTTAATGTAAGTAAATATCATTGGGGTAACAATGTTGGTTGATTTTTCCAGAATTTCTGCTCTCCAGGTTTATTTTTGAATGGTTTGGGGTTTTTTTGTTTATGTTTCTGCAACAAACCATTTTAATAATGATTTGGATGAGGCTCTGTTTTGGTTCTGTACAGTACGTTTGCATCAATTTCAATCCAGGGCACATTTAACAGAAATAAAACAACATTAAGTTTGAGACAATTGCCCCCATGGTTTAGTTGTAACAGAAGGTATGAAAACTGCCTGAGTCAAATATTACAGAGTTGGTTTAAAACATTTTTCTGTAACATAGAAGTTATGGATAAAAACTTCAGAACAGGATAGAGTCAGGTCTTCCACTTCCTGAACAAGTAATCTAAGCAGTTTCCCATTATGGAAAGGGTTAAGGAAACACTAATTAGATATATGATGGCAATGGACTCTGTTAACACAAAGTCCTCTGTCCTACTGTTTGGGATCAATCATTTGAAGCAGAGATTAGTTGTACTCTGGAGTCAGGTGATCAGTTTTCCCGTGGGGGCTTTCCTATGCAGGGTTGGTGAGGAGAGGAATCCTGTTGTTTCTGTCAGGTAGAGATCAGCTGATGCACTGAACCACTTAACATTTTATATATCCAATCCAATGTTAAATTAATTAAGATCCTTGGTTTTGTCCAGAGCTATATTAACTTTCCCCTTCAAGAATCACAAAAATATTATTATGCAAAGTGTAGACTGCCACCTTGCCTTTTAGCCACCTTTTTTAAGAGAATGAGAAATGCTTGATTTTCCCTCTGAGCAGAAGATTCCTCATTTTATTTCTGAGTTAACACAGGCAGATAATTTTCAGCCCAAATCACTAACTTTATCAGTAGAGAGTGACAGAGTAGCTCAGACATGATCCTGTTTCTAGAGTTTAATCTAATGCTGCCTCCAGCTCTGTTCTGCATGTGGGGTATTCCATGGGTGCCTCATTCTCTCCATTGAATATATGTTTTTCCTTAGCCTAATCTAAGCAGTCTGAATCACCCTGCTAGCGACTGTCAGTGTCAGGTGTTTGCTACTGAAGGTGGCACAGAATTATTCAACATTCAACCCTCAATTACTCAATATTGAATAATTCAATTATTCAACCCTTGGACTGACCAAAATCCATTTCAGGACACCTGCCACATTATCATTTGGGTTGTACTTGATCCACTTCCAATGCATGTGATTTGACATCCAGTTTCTTCTTCCAGTGCTGCTTCCCCCCACCTGGAGATGTTCTAGAAGAAACATTGTAGCATTGGTTTTCAGCAGAAAAAAAATGATGCAAAAATTTTCTGCTTTTTCTTATTTGGGAAATAAGACCACATCATTACTTTTATTTCTTCTTTTAATACCTATAAATGAAAATAACAGTCTTGGGGCTGTGGGGTACTTAAAATTGATTATGTTGTGTTTCTTTGAATCCATGGGATTAGTCTGGGGCGTTCCTCTCCCTCTAAAT
Source organism: Phaethornis superciliosus (assembly GCA_023637945.1). NCBI lineage: Eukaryota > Metazoa > Chordata > Aves > Apodiformes > Trochilidae > Phaethornis > Phaethornis superciliosus. The sequence continues at coordinate 101,911,449 of JAJQWJ010000003.1, forward strand.
TGGCATGGGCTAGCTTATCTGCCCGAATGCTGGCACTTGTGCTCAAGAGTCAGCTCCTTTGATTCATGAAGCTTTGGCTTTGATACAAGCATCCCTGTTACCTCTTGCACTGAGGATCTGGCACAACCCCTGTTGGTCCTTCCATGAGGACATACAATGTTCCAAGCCTCCCCCGCTGGGTAGACAATTCCTTAGCGGGGCAGGCTTTCCAAACACATTGTTTCAAAGAAATGAATCACTCATTCGTGAAAAATGAAAAAAAAAGAGCACAAATACCATCAAAGCAAATTCAGAGGTTTGCCGCCCACATCACTGACATCATGCTGCCTGCTAGAGAGCACTGAATAGGACTCCTTACAGAGTCCATCAATGCCACTCTTTAAATGGCAATTGCCTGAAGGGGCTGCTGGTTTGTGATATGAGGTACTTCTTCCTTAGCAGGAGAAAGGCAGCAGAGGCTGGGATTTCAGATCAAGTCTCCTCAAATGGCAACAAAACACATGGTTGCTTGGCTTGCCAGGATGTCTCATTTTCAAAGGACTCAGCTCTGGTTTTGGAAGGCAATTAATGTATACTAGTATGAAATGGTTTTTCAGAAAAGGAGAAGACCTGTCTGATCATCAGAAAGAGCTACTTTATTAAGCTGGTGATCAGTTGGGTAAGAGAAGCAATAAGGGCTTCTTATCATTTATGGATCAATTAAAACAGACCCTGAGGTCTGTCCAGGCTAATCCCAGAGCTGGTGTGCTGAGGCGTGTGATACATGGATATACTGAGCTGCCTGGACCCCAGCCAGTTCACATCTGATGTGCTGTTCCCACATCAGACAGTGCTGTGCCCAAGCTAATAAACCAAGCCAAGAAAACGCAGTGACAGGTCACTGTGGCATAGTGTTGTGCTACACATACAGTCTGGATTTAAAGACATGAATTTCCACTAGCTGTGGGATTTTTGCCACAGGTCTATTTTGTGGCATAGCCAAATTTTTAGTAATTCTGCACAATTTCTAATAATTTTCACAGCTCTGCATATGGTTTTAGATGGTCTTCTTTCAGTAATATTGCCTTCCCATCACTTTTCCTATGAAATTCTGTCTTGTTTCATTCTCAGACAAAAGACTCATGTTTGCCTGTGATGGATCTTCTTTCTAGGACACCCCTCCTGCATTTGGTCATAGGGAGCTTCTTTTCCACACACCAAGTCTGCCATGAGTCTTGCAAAACATCAGCTGGTTAACGTGGCCTGGTAAGAAAACTGAGACAGGTGGGTTATAATGAAAGAACAAAAAGTGAAGAAGCAAAGGTTAAGAATTTGCAGCCTCTGTATTAAGTATGGTGTCAGTTTAGCTTCAGTTCCTACTTGCCTCTGATTACATCTGCACATTAGCTGCTCTGAATTTTCAAAGCAAATAACACTTACTCTGATGTATAATGCACAGAACAAGAGAACACTGGCCTGCCTGGGGATTTTGGGCAGCACTATAGCAACACAAATAATTAAAAAATAGAGATTGAGGCTGCCAGGAATTATCTTTTGCTGACCCAGACTGGATGGATAAAATGATCAGTGGTGTCTTCCCCTTCTGTAATGTCTGCCAGACAGTCCAAATTTATAATCATCATAGGAAAACGGCTGCATATCATAACCATATGGCACTGAGAATACACATTATTGTACAGAAGCAATGCACTAATTTAAGGTCTGTCACCACTTCCATTATGGGCCCCAGTTTCCAGCAATAAGAAGCTCTCACACAGGCACTTATCCCAAGCTGAATATGATCTCTGCCACTACTGGTCTTAAATATATAGATATTTAAACAATTATTTTTTTTTTAATAGCTTGGTTATTTTTTTATTATGTAAGTAAAAGAAATATTTCAGTTTTCTCCTTTATTGTTCAAAACTAATTTTATTTAAGACAATAAAACTCTGTGATATTGGAACTGGTTAGGCATATTCCATCTGCTATGGGCCACTTTTCTGACTGAAAGCAGTCATTAAGCATCTGATGCATTTAAAAGCTACTGTACAGCTATAGAATCATAGAATCATAGAATAGGCTGGGTTGGAAGGGACCTCAGAGATCATCGAGTCCAACCCTTGATCAATTACCACCACAGTCACTAGACCACGGCACTGAGTGCCATATCGAGTCTCTTTTTGAATCTCTCCAGGGACGAAGAGTCCACCACCTCCCCAGGCAGCCCGTTCCAATGTCTGATCACCCTTTCTGTGAAAAAATTCTTTCTAATATCCAGTCTGAACTTACCCCGGCACAATTTAAGACCATGCCCTCTTGTCTTACTGAGAGTTGCCTGGGAAAAGAGACCAACCCCCGCCTGGCTCCATCCTCCTTTCAGGGAGTTGTAGAGGGCAATGAGGTCTCCCCTGAGCCTCCTCTTCTCCAGGCTGAACAGCCCCAGCTCCCTCAGCCTCTCCTCGTAGGATCTGTGTTCGAGTCCCTTCACCAGCTTGGTTGCCCTCCTCTGGACCTGTTCGAGGACCTCAATATCCTTCTTGAACTGAGGGGCCCAGAAATGTATGCGTGTGTATATATACATTTATATTTTTATATGTATATATGTTTATATATATATTTATATGTATATTTACATTTACATTGAAAAAATCCATGAAAAATTAAGCCATATCTGTTCCTGTGGAAACTCAAAGTTTTCATGAAGTTTTTTTGCATAAATCTAGTCAGATTGCATGGGCCTGCAATAGAAAAGAAAATTTATTCTCTATGTGGATCAAAGCCTATGTCCTTTTTTGCACAAGTCTTACCTTCTCCAATCAGCAGAACTAGTATGTTTCCATCAAACTAGAAGCAGCTTTCTTGCACTACAAGTTTAGAGGAAAATCTGCTGAAGCTCCACAAAGGTCCTACAACCCATCATAGACATTTTGCACAGTGTAAAAGTGGCAACTCCTGTGGAAAAGAAGTCTGATTTTCCATTTTAGATAATCTCTCCATGACTTAGGTAAGTCTATCTCACTCGTTGCCTACTCATAGGTTCAGTGCTGATGTGTGAGCAGCTATCATTCAGGAAGGTCATGTCAAGGATTAATTAGCTCCAATTAACAATGACCTGATGCAAAGTTTTCTCCTGAAAGTTTAGGAAACAAATCCTCTTTTTATTCCCAGTGGCACAGAGGCTACTACAGCTGAACACAGGGAAGCTGCTCAGGCACCCCCCTGGAAAGCATCAGGAAGAGGAAATGTTCAGCCCTAATCCTGTCTCATGCAAAAGGGCTTCTGCTGCTCTCATGGCTCCCTTTTTGCTACTCCAGACCAGTCTGAGAAGTGGTCAAAGCTATGTCAAGAAAAGAGTAAGAAGAGGGCAGGTCTATTTGACCATGCCCTTCCAAGAGTTCTCTCAGTCTCCAGCTACTTTTAGCCCAGCAGTTTCCTGAACTGGATGTGTTTTTTACATACTCATTAATTCTCAAAGGATTTCAGTTCCATGAACTTTCAGTGTCTCTCCTTTAATCTGTGCAAGATTCTAACATCCAGATTCATTCCCTTGCTTTGCAATGCATCATGTTTTTGTTAGTAGTTAGTGCAAGTGGGTGCTGGCCCATGACTTCATGTGCCTCAGCAATGCAAACAACAACAATGGCATTATTTGGCAATAATTTTCCATGTCCCTGAGATAATTTGTTCTGATGGTCAGGGTCATTTTCCTCCCAGTCAAAACTTTATCCCCATGAGGCAACTTCCTGATGCTTAGTGACCCTTTTTTCCACCACAAAAAAAAAAAAGAAAAAAAAAAAAAAATTGGAGTATCTTTTTCATCAGAGAGCTCAAGGGATTTATTTGTCCATATGACACCAAACCTATGCATACAGGCTATATCTAAATGAGCTGGTAGAGCAGATCAATAGGAGAGAATCTGTAAGAGAAGAGACACATTTGGTGCTAAGACCCCACATCCAGACCCTGCATCACTCTGGAGAGAGGGAAGGATTTTATATCTTTGTAGCTGCGGTGCACTGGGTGAGGTGCTGCAGCATATCTGCCCATTTATTGTCATCCAGCACCTGCTCCCCAAAACTACTCTGAAATACAGAACAAGGCACAGAAAGTGGGGAAAATCCAGATACTTGATTAAAAACTTCATTCATGGCCCTAAATAAAACAATGATTCAGCCATATCAGCACAGACCAGGGGAACAGCATGACTGGGGACACCTAACCTGGCAGATAAGGCACCCACACTGCTTTACCTGAATGACTGTGGTCCAACCCTCAGCCTTGGCACAGCTCTGCTCTCCACCGAGCAGGTATTCACCATGTGACAGCAGTTGTGGTCTCTTTCACTTCTGTTGTTAAAGAAGGTGATGGATGGCACCAACCTAACTGGAAAAATCTGGAGGAATTTCGTCAAAGTCAGCAATGTCTACCTTGGGCTCAATATCTGGGCTTTTATTCAATGAGAGGAAAAAGGTGGAAGTTTCTTAGTAAAAATGATGTGAAATGAGAAGAAAGATTTCTTCAAGGAAACATATTGCAGGATCATTGATTGGAATTTTCTAGTCTTTTGCTGTTGACTATCCTGATGAAACAGAAGAGTTAAGAAAGAAGGAGAGTTTAATATAACCAGCAGTGAAGGAACACAGGGTCATAACTTCAGGTTTTCACACAAAAAAACCCGAGCACAGTTTTACAACACCACAGCCATGGGATTTCAATATACCAGGAACTGAATTCTATGCTCCGTTTTACCTCTCCTGAGCACTTCCCTGCATTGCAGTTGTGATGGTTTAATCTCTCCTTCTGTTTCGCTTTTAAAAAGTGAATCAAAGAGAATAAGTTATCAAAGATGCAAACCTGACCCCCTGTGACTATATTACAATGCAGCACCACCTTCTGGCTATTAAGAAATTCTTAGTGGCTACTTTACCTTTTTCGTTTTTAATGGGCATCTGTTTCTTAATTCCTTTGTTGCAATTTAAAATGAAAATATGGTGATTAGTTTTCACGGCTGAAGCTATTACAGCCATAGATGTTTTTAATAGCAGCTGCTATTTCTCAAATAGAAGAGAGATTTCTAAAATGGAGCAGTTGGGATTGTGTATCTCAGCCTTTATTGAAGGAGCAATGTGTATGTTCATTTTTTATGATCTGTAATCACATGCTGGTCCTGGGAAACATGCCACAAGGGCCCACATATGTAAGTAGTGGCAGCTGAAAGTGCATAATTCATGAGGGAAACATCAGGATGGGAGGAAATGGCATAAATAGCTGATTGACTTGACACATCTTATATTTTTTCCAGGATTTATTCCCTTTTAAAGATGCAAGTTGCTTTTAAAAAAGAAATATGTAGACTGCCAAGTCATAACGTTCTCTAGGTCACTTTCTCGCTTCTCTGAAAGCAAAGGCATTCTTGTGTTTTCATTCTGATTTAATTAGAATGCCTTTTTTGCAGTACGTGGTCTTTGTTCTTCCTGGTCTCTACTCCTCTGCAGTTTTATTCAACCCTATTGTAGGTCCGCTCTGAAACAGAAAGAGTAGTCGAAACAACTTCATCTCAGAAGGAAATCCTATAAATACTGTAATTGCTGTGGAATTTAATCTAGTTTCTTAACCTTTGATTCAGTTTGGATAGGTCTCAGGGCACAAAAGAAACAAATCAGCTATTTCAGCTAAAGGCTTCATTTGGCACAAATCTGGATAAGGTTTAATGATAAAAGAAATATTGAAAATAGAGAGACATTAGATGCTGCCCAAATTTCATCTGGAAGAAATAAAAAAAACCCCAGCAATTACAAAGGTAAATTTAGTCACATCTAATATCTAAGTACATTTTATAGAAATATCACAAACAACAATGTTCTCAGGGTATTTCTACTGGAAATAATGTGAGAAAGAGCATTCTCACATTACTTCCAGTCAAAATGCCATAAAAATGCACAGCTGATAGCAAGCATTCTCATAGCATGTTAACAGGAAAGAACTCAAGAAAACATTTTCTCATGACATTTCCTCTGGAAGAGGGTGGAGCTGAAGAGCACTGCCCTCCTCCCCTCCCACCAGCATGGGAATGTCTCAGGGTTGAGCTCTCCAGTGAAGAGCTGAAGGGGAAGGAGTGCAGAGGATGTGGATTAGTAGGAAGTCTAACAGGGTTCCATCTGTGGTGAGAGAAGTCTCGAGGGAGCAGACTCCTCCATCCAAAAGTTCTAGAAGGAAGATTGCAGTTAATTCATATCTCAGAGTAACTCAAGGATGAAATTATCTATGCAGGAGTATTTTCAGTATGAAATGGAAAGATAGAGGGGGAAGGAAAGTAATTTTGATTTGTATTATTTTTAAAAGACTTTATGTGCACACTTTCTGTGGGGATTTTGTCACGAAAATTTTGGGTGTCCTCTGTCCAAAATTTTGGGTCCTCTGCATGAACTCACACTGGCAGTCTAAAAGAAATAAAGTCACAGCTTGCTCAGATGAGAGAAAGAGCCATGGCCACTACTGAGGCAGTGGGATGAAGTCATAGGCCACGCAAGTTGACTTGCCTGCTCTCATTTGTCCTTCTCACATCATTCTGTGCAGAGGACTAAATCCTCTGTTTCCTCTTTCAGGAGTCCTAGTTTCCCAGGGTTTTATGAAGTCAGAAATCCTCATTTCCAACACCTCCAAGAAGTATTTCAGTAAGCAGCACAGGCAGCAATAATTGCAGCTTCTTTCTCCTGTCCAACTATTCTACCCCATCTGCCAGATGGAAGCAGTGACTCCAAGAATGGGCAGGACAGTTTGGTCATTTTGAACTCTCTGGTCCATCTTCTAAGACAGACCTTTTAGACATGTAAGAACAGAGAGGGTTGCTTCCCTCATAGAGCAGTGGATGGGAGAACCCTATGTAAATATACACAAGAAGAATCGTGTCATCAGATGAAAATCAGGATCCCCCCTTTCTTCACAGCCACAAGCTGTGGCTAGGGTGAATTCCTAGGGCAAATTGCTTGTGATTCTATTTCTACATATCTTACCAAGAGGATAAGTTTATTGTAACACCTGGTAGATTGAATAAAATTACAGACAAATTTAACTCTTTCTGAATAATTTTCACAAAGATGATATTTTTTTGCAAGAATTAAGTGCAACTGTGGAACAGTTAAAACACTTCCCACGTAGTTTCTAAAGTCACAAGGTGCTTTCAGCTATCTAATCATCAATTTGTTTTCAGTTTATAGTTTCTCTCAGCTTCCAAACTCTATGATCTGATTGGTATGGTTATTTATCCCGGGTTTGCCACTCCATTATTTTTCCCACAGAAAGAAAAATGCTTTTTTTGTTTCTGCATTCATTTGTCCTATGAAGATTTTTCCTGTGTTTAGTACTAGGCTGACTCTCATAGGCTGCACAAAAAGAAAATAAAAATGAGACAGTTCCCTGTGAATTTTTCCCAGCTGTCTTACATCATGTGTCCAGAGTCAGTGCATCAAAGGTTACTTCAAGCTTTACCTAATTTCCCTAAATTCCCTAAACTGTTTTTCTTCTTTCTTGTTTCACTTTTCTTAAACCACTGTGAAGGCAGCATCTGTTGCCTGGATGTGGGGTGTGGAGGTGAAAAGGCTCTGTCATTAGCAAGTCCATGTTGCCCTTGAACAGGAGCAGAACAGGCTGAGTTTGTAGAAAACTGACCCCTGTGACTGTCAAACCTGGTCACTGAGGTTGTAGTGTGGGACAGGATGACATCGTATACTTATTTACTTACCCTGTTAAGTAGTTCCTACATGTTCTAAGTCAATAGGAAAATACCTTCCCAATTTAGAATTTCAATATACCAAGAGAGTAGATAAATCTACTTGGGTTCCTGACTCTGACATTAGCCACTGATGCATTTTTCAGATGAAAATAAGGAGCTCCCATAGTTGACAGACATGTGATCTGCTCTAAGTAAAATCTAATCTTAATGCCTAAGATTAAAGATTGGTTAAAGGAAAAAAAGGAAGAACTCTATGAACTACATGGACTGTTTCTCTGTATGAAGAGGTTTTTGAGATGGAAAATGGGAGTTTTATCTGATGTATTATCATACATGCTGATGCATATATATATATATATCAGCTGATCCGTATACTGTTATAATACACTATTTTTATTATTAATAAAGCATTAATAGTATAATATTGATCTAAAATGTTGGCACATGATATATACATATTGCATTCATTTTCAGATTTCCATTATCTTACAAATCATTAGTTCAGGATGCAGAGAAAAGCTAATTCAATGTAAAAAAATTACAAATGTGTTTAACAGGTGACATAGCTACTCTTTCAGCCTGAAATATTCAGCATTTAGATTTATTAACAACACATAATTTCTGCATACCTAATGTATGCACCCATAGTCATGTAATTAGTAACCACATTTCTACCAGAAGTTACATTTCTTTATTTTAATATTTCAGGTGTTCAACTACTACAAAATATTGGACAGTCCAAGTTCTTTTAGAAATAATAGTATTTAACTTATTTCCTGCATAAACAACATTCATCTGAGAGCAGAAGTCCATTATGTTAGTACTATGTATAGGATGAGGCAATTCCTGACTCCTCAGATTTACAGTCAGGGCTGTGGAGACTGCTAGAAGAAACTGCACTGTCCTGCTTTTGCAGATGGGAAAAATGATAGACAATGACACAGAGATAAGTTGCTTTTTAAATCCAATGGAGGTTTAGAGATCTGAAGTTTGGCCTGTAAAGCAGTGAACAAAGAGTAGTCTGCCTTCCCAGTAAGAAGTTTCTTTCAGTGTGTACCACTTAATAACAAAATTTTTGTGGGAATATACATAGTATTCAATGACCTGAAGTGTTCTTTGTTTGAAAGTATTTGAAGTCTCAGTAAAATTTTATAAACAAACAAACAAACAAACAAACCCTCACCTTAATTGTCTCTACTTAATTACTTTTTTCATACTCACATGTTCAAATACGAAGAAGCTAATAGGAATCTTTCTCTCTTTGTATGGAGTAATAGTCAAATCTTTCTGAAGGTTTCCAAAGTGTCTTTTGTAGTCTGAGTTTGTTTATATGCTTATTTTAAGTAAATCTCCATGCAATTTCATGTTTGTGGGGTTTTTTTGGGGGGGAAGAAGGGGTTTATTTTTTTTTCCTGTTACATGAAGTGACAGATTTTTAGCAACAACAAAAAAATTCAAAAAACCCCAAAGAAACAAACAAACAAAAATCCCCAAACAATAGCAACAACAACAAAAAAAAACAAAAAAAAACCCCAAAACCAAACAAAAATAAAGATGCTCCTGACAGTTTTCCACCTTTGGTGCAGCAACAACCAGTGTGTTAGTGACATACTGCCTGAGGCACAATACTTCAGTTTATAATTAGAACTTGGTTTGTGCAGAATGAAGTGGTGGTAGATAGTAAAAGTTGATGTATATACAGGCATGGGTATATATCTCCTCTAGAGTGTATCAACAGAAAGTCCTCTATTTTGCAGTAAGGGAATAAGCTCTATGTCTTTTCAAGAATCCCATATGAATTTAGGGGGCTCCAGCATAGTTCTATCTGCATGGGCTTTTAGAGAGGGGGTCCTAAAATCATCTGCAGAGTGGCTGAGAAACCCACACACCATTTTAAAAAGCTGACACCCCTTCCATTCAATTCATCCATATACTATTAAAGAGAAACCGCTTCCAGAAATGCTTTTACTAAAATATGAATCCACTAACACTTGATCAAGTAATTCTTCAGTAACCCCTGCCCCAAATTTGATGCCCCAGGTGTAGCTTGGTAGTGTCAATACTAAATGTCTGGACCTCTGCAGAAGTTCACTTTTGGCTTGACACCATAAGGGTAGTTCATGGAAGAGATAAGCTAAACTGTAAGAATTCACTTGTTCTGTAATGATGTTTTATGTGCTGCTCCACTGAATCGCTTATAATTTGAAATCATTAAATGTCTGAGATAAAAAAAGAATATTTGTGAGCACAACATGATCATATTAATAAGAAGTAGAAAGATATGAGGAAGCTGTTTGGAATTTAAATCAAAGTTCTTGAATACTATTTCTTCAGTATCTAATGAGCTCTGATTAACAGTATAATGGAAAAAATCCAGCTGGAAATAGTGACTGGACTTACAAATGAATCTCCCAAAAACATGCTGTCTCCATCTTTCTGGGCATAGCAAAGCTGTGAATGGTGCAGGCAGTGATCTATCTAGTGGGGAATTCTTTACCCTCTGTTTAATTGCCTAGATCATTTATTCACACTATTTAATATTTCAACTGCTTCCCTCCATGTCTTTCTCTTGCTGTCACTGAAAAGCTGTTTTATGCAACATCCTATGTTCCTTTCCTGTTGGATTCATTACTGTAGTGACGATAACTCTCCACATATTTTTTGACAAGTCTAAATTTTCATTCACCCATTACCTTGCTGACAGCAGAGGGACAGTTCATGGGAATGTTTTCTCAGCAGTGTGCAGGTCTGTATCCTGGCAGTTCAGAGAGCTTGTCAGGATGTGGCTGCTCTGACACGATTAATGCAAGCTCATGTTGCTGAGCAACCTTAATGAAGCTAAGGATAATCAACCCACCGCTTGCACAGATCTCTGGACTTGTACTTCCCCATGTGTTTTCTGTCATCCAAATCCTATGCTGTATGAAGGTACCTGAATTAGCCCAGGAATGTGACATAAAGAAGCCAACAGAGAAAGTTGGAGAAACTGATTAAAGGATTTAAGATTTCAAAGGCCACGATCCATCTGGATTGGTTGTTGAAGAGGGTGAGGGTGTCCAGAGATGGCAAAAGAAGGATCCCTGACCCTCCTGACCCTTTAGTGAAAAGAAGGGATGAGAAAGCAAATGTTGTGTTCATTTGTTTATTTTTCTTTGTGTGATTTAGACAAGGGGAAGGGACTAGAGCTCTCTGGGTGGTCCTGAGGCTAGTTTCCTTATGAAACTGGCAGAAGGTTCACCTTTTAAGCATAGTTGCAAATGGGGGTCAGGAAAAGGATTAGAGAATAAAGATTTTCTGTCTTTGTAAAATAAGCATTTTCCTCCACCTTTCTTCCTGGAAAAATGGTCCTCCTTCCGTATGTCTTCAGGATCAGAGAACTGTTACTGAAAGACAAGGAAGAGATGTAATTGCTGGCTTTTCATGATTTTTCCCAGGAATGATTGTGGCACAGTGACCAATATAATCTCAATTCTGCTAAAACCAGGGGTTTATTAATAAAAAAAAAAAATTTAAAAAAATTAAAAAAATAAAAAAAATTCAGGGTTCATTTCTCTTTCCTGAGCCTTTACTTTTCCATTAACAAAATGCCTGCAGTATACCTGTGCTTCCATCATCAGAAAGACAGCTCTGACTCACTGTCCTCTTTCTGCCCGATATCCTTTCAAATGTACCTGAGCCCTCCTTTGCCTTTGTTTCCCCCATTCCAGCATTCTCACAGAAATCAGAGACTTCTTGCAATGGGAGTGGGTCAGCACTTTCCTTTGGAAAGAGCATTGCTGGAATGTGGTAGTCCAGGGGACAAGACCATCCTGGTGGGCACGCTATGCACTGTAGCATGCAGAAGGGCCAGGATGAATGTCCAGGTCTCACAGGAGAAGTCAGTACCTGCATATGGTTAGTGACATCAACAAGGACCCAATGAGGCATTTTCATCCCTGCAATTACTCAGTGAGTGCCCTGTACTATGTAAATACTGCAGAGCCCAGCTCAGACCTGGCAGATATTCAAGGGCAAAGATATTCCCCATTAAACCTGTGGGAAAATAGCCATGCGAATGATTGCTTTGAATCCCAGGGGTTCTCACTGTAAATATTCAAGCTCCTGGAGAAGGAGGGTTTGGTCTAAATGTGGATGTGTGATAGATACAGTGGCATGTTTCCTTCAGACACCAAGCTCTGCCATCCCAAGAAGACAGACAAGTGGCCCTATGTATTCCACTTCTTCTTGGGCTTGTACTTCTTATGCTAAACACTGGGAAAACAAAACATCTGTAACTTCAGCTCTCAAAGGTCTTCATGTGGGAAACTATGATGTGCCATGAATTCTTTTTTGTCTGTATGCATATTATGCATCCTGGCACTCAGTATTTGTACTGTGACACAGGACTTTTTCTAGTGAAACACACTTATTGAGATTTAAAATTTGAAATTTGACATCTCAGATCTTTTTCTGTCTTTTCTTTCAAAATCAGATTTGGAAGCACACAGACTTCAGAACACTCATCATGTGCCATGCTGGCAACAGTCTGAAGCATATTAGGATACATTCACCATTATTTAATCCCATATTTAAATCCATTGACTTTAGGAAATACCTCCAATTTACAGGAGTAACAATTTTCACCAGCTCTGTTAGAAGGGTTGCAAATTGGCAAGTAAATAATTTCATGAAGAGCCATTGTACTTGGGACTGTATAAACACATTATGTCTATAAATCACTGTGTGCTATGAAGCAAAAATCTTGAGCATATAGATCATTATGACACTCTGTGAAACAGCATAACCACAGTTGTTGTCTTGGTAGATGAGTCAATGTTGAGCTGTTCATTCCCTCCTGCTGCTGGATAAAATCTTTTCTCATGAATATAAATATCACATGGCTACATGTAAAGAATATAAAATGCAAAAATTTGTGAATGACTCTATTTAATGTGGAAGGCAAAATTTTTGAATGCATCTGTAGACTAGAAAACACTTTATCACTGCTTTTTAATGAAATAAAACAAATAGTTTAACTGGGAAATATCAGCAAATCTTTCATTTTTCCTCCTCTCTGAGTAACAGAAATCTTGTTATATAATCTTGTTAATCTCTTGAGTATTCCAAGAGCAGAGCTGAGAAGGGAGTGCAGGTATTGCAGCTCCCAGTCACCTTGGGAACTGATAGAGAGAGCAGCCTGTTGCACAGTTTTGCATAAAACCCAAGAACACATTTGTGAGTTCTGTTTAATTGCAATTCACGGACACTTGGTCCTCACTTCCTTGCTCTTGCAACAAAAATAAATGCTTATTTGAGGCCTCTCTTTAAAAGTAGCCTCAAACCATAGCTAATTGCAGAATGACTCTTTTATTTATTGACAGTTTGCATAGTTCAGAGAAGAATTACTAATATCACAGACCTTTTAACCAGAAACAAGCATGCTCACGGAAGACAGCTGTTTTCAGAGTGTCAGCTGGGAAAAATGCCCCAGCCACTCTTATTTGATGAACAAACATACTTTCTTGATTGTCTACACTCATACCCATCTGTTAGGATGGCATGATGCCCAGGCAGAAGCTGGCCAAAACTTTTGCCTTGGGCATTGACATTGAGTAACAATAGGTTTAGAGGGGCAGTATGCATAACACTGCATATAAAATGTCTTGAGCTTCTTTTCTGTGCCAAGCATGGCACAGAAGCTTGGAAACGAATGTCTCCTCATATATCATTTGGCATTACTGAGTCCCGGTAAGCAAACAGTACCTAAAGAATCCATGTTCTGGGGTCAGCATATCACATACAAGTTGGTATTGGGCTCAAAGTGATTACCTTGTTAGAGAATAATATTGTGGTTGATGCACACTGTGTGACAAGATGGTCATAGCCACTACTTGCAAGGACAAATGCTAACTACACAGCAGGGAAATCTATTTTAGAGACGCTGAGCCAGCTGCTACCTTAGGCAAATGATCCTAGTTTCCTGGAAAATGTGCAGTCTATGAAAGGATCAGAATCTGGTTAGACAGAAGCTGAAGGGATTTGAAAATAACAAGAGAGTAACATATGAAATTGAAAAAACATACCACATTTTCATAAGAAATAATTAGCAGACAAAAGCAGAATATCTTTGCAGATAGCATTGATGGGGAGGAGTTAAAAGCAGTAATATGATACGTAGATATGTAGATGATATGCCAGGATTTTTAAGATGGTACTACAAAACCTTTTTCAACAAAACCATGGGACATGGCTATTAATTTTAAAGATATTTTTATTTTAACAAAATCTAGAACTAGAGGCTTTTGAAATAGAAATGTGGACTTACACAGAGTAAGGCAGGTCAAGCTTTTACTGCATCTGTGCTCTTGTTCTACAGACATCCAGTGTTTCTCTGTGACACAGCAAACAGTACAGAGAGGAGCTTTGGGAGTCTCCTCCTTGCCACTACCTCCTCCATGCCTGGCTGCCTGCACTTTCTTCTTCTCAGCACTGTCTTAATCTCCTCTCAAACTTTGGGATCTTTGCAAACCCTCAGTGGCTTTATTCCTACCACTTCTTGCTCTCTAGAAGTTAGTTCTAGATTGTACTAATAAAAAGTAGCTTTAATAGTCTATCACACTTAGAGACATAATCTTTTCCTTCCTCCACAGCATAGGAGGCCCTCTACAGCAGCTGAAAGTGTGACTCTTTGCTACTCGATGATTTGTGAAAAATCAGAACATACTATAAGTAGTAAGCAAATATAAATACATAGAAAAATTGCATTCTTTTTACTTGTATTTTAGTTTTGAAGATTTGATTAAAAGTTTGTAAGTTTGAAGCCTCTAATCTAACTATTGGTATGTTCTAGCACTTCTGTTTCTTCTCCAGAAAACTAATCAATAACATCTGTATTTCTGGAGGAAAACAAAATAATTATTAATGTAACTATATAGTCATTATGTTTAAGTCCTTTGAGGATAATAATACTATTTAAATTACTAGAGGTTTCTCTGTATCTTTTATTATGTTTCCATTACTTTTATTTTCTGTGAATATCAGAAAAATCTGCCAACCTATTGTTATGACTAAGCAGAAGGTTTGTCTTTCAGACCAAGCGATGGTAACTGCATCCAGAAAACTAGATCTGGTGGAAAAAACGTCCACTGGGTTCTGTCACACATGAATGGTGATGCTCTTGAAGATCTCTAGGCAATGGGATGAACCCAGAACCTCTTGAACGGCTCGGCCTTGAAATTCAGCTGATAGAAAATAGGAGCTGACTGTATAATGCAGCACCTTCTGCAGTGTGGGCTCTTCTGAGCCTTCAGAGTCAGCCCTGAGTCGTCCAGAGATGACTTGTTATGAACAATCTTTGAGAGCTATTTTTGTACCAGCAGAGTCTTTGACTGGGTGAGGATAGTGGAGGGAAACAAGTTCATCTTTCTCTGGTGAAAATCTAATTTATGACAACCTGCTTGAGCTTAGAAGCTCTTGCTGAATTTTTACATAGTGCAAATTTGAACAGTGAAGCCAAGTTCACTTTGATTCCAAGAAGCTCCGATTTCTTGGAAGTTATGGAATTTAGGTTTCTTCTATCAAAGCTTAAATATATATTTAAGCACACAGTCCTTATATGTTCTCTATCATTCATGACTTTTACAATCAATTAACTCATGTTTTTCCATTATGTGATAGAGATAGAAAAGAGGTAATTTATATCTAGATAAAGCCCATAACATGCCTCATGACTTTCTCTTAAGGACAGGTGTCCTTTAACTTGCTTCAGTCTTAACTTCATAAGGTAATGCAGAACCAAATAATATTTTGATTTTGTTTTTCAGTACTGTTCTCCCTCACTTTTACTTCCTTTCTGGGTTTTCTTTTGTTTGTTGTTTTTATGGCATTTTTTTGTCCACTTTACTGGCTTTCTGTCCACTCAACAGCACCTCATTTATTTTTCTTCATTCTCTTGAACTCTGCATTGAGGTTTTGCACACATGAACAGTGGGTACAAACAATGTGCAGAATTTTGCACCCTTTATGAAGTGACATCCTACAAAAGTGATTAAGTCCAACATAATACAGTAGGGAAACAGGCCTAGGGAATACTATCAAAATGTAATTGAAGTCTTCTTAATAAATTATTGGCCTCTTTTAATGCTAAGTGAGTTGTGCAGACACTCAAATTTGTTTATATGGAGATGTAAAATGAAGACACTTTCAGCAGACAGTGGAAAGTTGGACAGAATGATGAGTTAATAGTGGCTGCTCAGTATAGAAGACAATAGAATAATTTTGTTTGGAGAATGTATTTATTAACATAGAAATAAATCTTGTAGCTGAAAGTGTAATCTCTTTAAATCAGACTTCTGACTATCTAGTCTTCCTTCAGCAAAATAGCCCCATTTCTAAGGCTGTTAAGAAGAGATGCTCATGAATCTTCGTGATTTATTGTATTTTTAATCACATACAATCTCTTCCTTTTCTTAAAAAATGAATATGCAACACACAGACAGCAGATGCAGTCCTGAATGATGGATTCGGATCTGTGGATCTGAAAACCAGATCCTGCATCCCCAGGCAGCTTCATACCCCACTCCAGGACATTTTCTTCCCCTCCTCTCTATAGCTCCATCTACAGTAGCCAGTGCTCAGATGGAAATCTTTCAGGTAGATAGTCCAAATTACTTTTTTTTTAGATGTTGAGTCTACAATTCTGCTTATTGAGACTTAGTTGGGTTTTAGGAGTAAGAAGCTGAATTTTGAGTCTTGCACTGGACATAAAGTACGAATTATTATCATCATGAACACAATGCAATTGCAGGAAAAACAAGTATATTTTAAAACTGCAATAACAGAGTATGGGGCAATTAAAGTAAAATATAAATGGGAACTGTAGCTAGCAGCATTTAAAAAAAAATAACCCAAACACTCTTCACCAATACATGTGTGCCTGTATGTGTGTGCATGCACAGAGATGATACCATACCTCACACAGGACTATCCTTGTCTATTCATTCATTAGAGGTAATTATTTTTAATTTTTGTCCCTACTGACCTGTAGGCAGATGGTTAGCATGAATACCATTTTTATCTGGACACCAGATCTGGCCAGACTGCAATCTGTTGGGTTTGATCACTAAACTGGCAGCTGCATTACAGACCCGCTTTTCTCTTTTGTCTCTTGGGACTGCAGATTGGATACACTGAATGTGAACTTCTGCAAAACATGGGGCTTTTTGTCATTTTCACTTTGCTTTCTTTTTATGCCCATCCGGTGAATGTCAGTACAGTTAAAAGCTGATTGAATCAAACCATCCCAAAAAAAGCAATTTTAACCATGCTTTTTTTTTTCTTTTTAACTTTTACAGAAATCTAAAGAGCAAATATAAATATGTATGCTAATAAGAAAAGGTAACTTAATGAACTATAAGTTGAAGTAAACAAAAATCTGCAAACTACAACATTATTATGTGAAAAGCAGGATAGTGTGTTGTAGGACACGTTTATGAAAAGAACTAAAGGACACAGTATGTTTTTTTCCAGTTCCATGGTTTGCACATGGAAAGCTTGTACGATTGGTAATATCAAGCATTTCTGAATGACATAATTGCATGATGTACAGAAGTAGAGGATTTTGTCACAACCTCATGTCTGTTCTCTCACAAAGACTTTAGAATGTGCTTAACTATAAACATATGAGCAATATCCTAATCTTAAACACATTCTATACACTATATTTAGTATATTTTTTATAAGCATGTGTGCAAATCTCAGTTACATAAGTTATTTTTATCTTCATTTACTAGTCCTTAGTTTGGCAAAATTATTTAAAAGCATGATGAAAGTTGTCCCTGAGTAAAGACTAAAATATCCTTTTAATCTTCTTTCTACACAGATGAAATAAAAGAAAAAAATCTGTTCTAAACATACTGATTACTATGTTCAATGTAAACTGTCAGAATAGTTTAAATAATTTGTAGCTTAATGTAAAATGTATCTACTGATCACAATGAGCAGTTTTCTTCCATTTATAAGATGCCAGTGATGTCAAATCCAGGTTCTCTCTACTGTGGCTGTCTGATGTTTATCATAGAACAGGGATGCATGTGAATACTTCTCACAGCACAGTGGATTTCTCTTCTTATCAGCAGTTTATGCCTCAAGTAGAATTCAGATACAAGGTCTATAATCTACAGTACAAGCTTCCGTTTTATTTATACTTAGGTAACATTGAACTGTTATTAAAATACCATTTACTACTTCTAAAATTTCTCTCTGGGTTCCACTGCTGTGTATGTAAATGTTAAGTAGTTAAATGCCATCAGAAAGAATAACTACCCAGACACTTTTTTAAAATTTCCACACTGGTGAATGTTTAACTATGAGACAAACTGACTATTATGGTTCCTCTAGTTTGACCTAGAAAAAGAAGATGGATTTTTGTCTTGCTCAGAAGGTTCCTTATGTATTTTTCATTTTAATATCATAGATTAAAATGTATAAGCAGCATAAGGAACAGCACCTTACAAAGTCTTTTTTGTGTGTTACAGTCAGATGTGCTTTCACTTAGTGCTCTCCCTGATGTTTTTCTGGCCAGTTTTACAGCTTCAGTAGGAGGGGCAGAGAAGGTGCAAATCCAGATCTTGCACTTCCCAGGCAATCACCGTTATGTCCTAGAGAAAAAGTTTATTTTCCCTCCTGTTAGACATCTGCTTCAGAAGGGAAATAATTTTTGATGTAGGCTGATGAGTAAATAGCTAACAAAAAAGTGGTGAGTTAAGGTACCTAGCTAGTGAGTTAACTTACCTAATTTTGCTCTCCTAGATCTCTCTCAGGTTGTTACTTGTGTAAATTTTAGAAAAGGTAGGTGCCAGAATGGCTTGCAAATGAAAAAAAGGTTTTTTGTGACGGTGGTTTATATCTCTGATCTCTACATTCAGTAAAACCATTTCTCTCTTGTCCTATAAGAGAATTAAAGATTCAGCAATGAGATTTCCCCACCCTCACTAACAATCCAGTGCAGATTGCGGGGTTTTGTTCCAAAGCGTGTGTGAAATAAGATAGGTAAAAAGAGATGGCACAAAGGAATTTAAGGCTTCATTAAGCATCATTGAGGTGATTATACAAGGGAACATGAGCAACAATGATTAATCTTAATGAAAATATTCACTCCATGATGGTAGAAATAGATTCATATGAAAGGTTATTCACAGACCAGTCAAGATAGCACACACTCATTATGTCCTCGGCGACTGAACTGGTCCTGTGCTTTCAAAGCTGTGTTAAGGTCAGCAGTCAGCTTTAACAACTTATTTCAATTGTTGGGTGTATCCAAGATAGACCTGTTATGAGAACAGTATATTTTATCTTTCCAGGGACGGGCTTGAATGCCAAAAGCTTCTGCGGGCAGTGTCAAAGCAGTGGGGCTGGATTCTCCCAGCTGGGTGACGTGGTGTACGCAGACCCAGCAGCAGATGCAAAGATAAGTACTACCAAACACATTACAGTCACCCATTGATTGCTTACATGATTTGGCATTGAGAACCAGAAATCTTCATCAGTTTTCAGCTAACCTACAGTACCTTCCAAATTTCAAAATTCAGAAGTGGACCCTGCCTCAACTGCCATGCCCTCAGCAAACAAACATCTACCAACCCTGACATACAGCCGAATCATGACACACACAAATCGTGTTGGTGTTGCTGTTTAAGTGGAGATAAACTCTCTGATATGCAGACTGTATATTCAAATGCACTGCACACGAGTCAGGATTGGTCCTTGCTCACACACCAGCCCAGGATTCAGAGAGATCCAGTACGTACAGAGAAAACTTGCAAATGCAATAGTGTTGTTAAGAAGGGAAATCATGTAGCAGAGCACACACACAAGGCTTTTTGCCTATTTATAGAAACAGGAATTTTTCTTCTCCTTTTTCAGGGGAGGAAAAGGAACTTCTTCAAAATAGAAAATTTCATTGTCATATAAGATCATAAATTCTTTGGGTTTGACTCCAAATTCATCAAACAAAATGAAACTCATCTAAGACACAGCTCTTGTTTGGGGGTTTTCAACCTGAGAAAAATGTTTAGGCAAAATTTGAAGTAATTTCTGTCAAGGAGAGACAAAACTGTATTCACCCTTAGTTGTAGCAGCAATGATTGCCACTCTTGTAGTAATAAAACTTCAGAAACATAACCTATACCTCTTCTTTTGCGTGATCCTTTCAAGTTTGCAACCCCATGCCCTAAAATCATGCTTTTTAACTCTATAATTTGAATTTTATTTTTTTTTTAGCAGCTCTTTAACTTCTCTGGCACTGATTACTCTCAGCATGGTGGCTGATTATTGCTCATTCACAAAGTGCACTGCTTTTGCTTGCATTGTCCTCTCCAAGGTACCATAACACCCCCACTCCCCAACCCCTTCTCTTCGTTTGTCCCAGGACTTCTCCCAAGATGCAAAAATAGTCGTGGGACCCTTCTTCTCAGCATTATCCGTGCTGGAATTGGGGGTGGGTGGGTGTGTGTGGGGGGGGTGTGCTCCTGCCCTTTGTACCACGCAGCTCTGGGGGCTGACAGGCAGTGGTTTGCAGGCGGAGAGGGACACAAGTGACCTCAGCATCCCAATCCGTCCCCACTTGCCCACAGAGCCACTCACCGCCTCTCCGGGCCTGGGGATCTTCCACCCGGGTCCTCTGTGCTGCAGCTGGGAAAGCTCCTGTTCTGTCACACGAGAGAGGGTCAGAGGCTGAGAGAGAGGGCAGCAAGCCGAAACGTGGGGGTGTTCAGGAAAAAGGGGGCAAAAAGAGAGGAAATTCGTTAAATGAAAATCTGGCTGCTGCAAAAAACTTTTAGGACTTTAGCCCAGCATGGGGTCTGAATCTGTGGTGTAAGAGCCCGACTGTGTCCTCTGTTGCTTCATTACTATTTTAATGATTTCAGAGGGGAATGTAAATCCAGGGCAGCCTGCCTGCCTTGGCAAAACACAGGGCTGCCAAAGTTAATGTGCTGAAAGGAGAGAAATTTTGGGATCGAAACTGAGAAAAAAATGAGTCTATACAATATTGTAGTTTGTCTAAAAGACAAAAAGAAAAATTAAAAAAAAAAAGCTCATCTTCATTTTAAATTATGCTATGTTATAATTTTTGCTTTCTTCAAAGAACCAAAAGACAGTGGGGGAGGCACCAATAGAAAACTTCCATTCAACAGAGAAAACAGCAGCTTGAAACCAAAGTGATTGCATAGTTTCCCTAAAAAAATCCCATTTGTTGCCTCTAAAATCACTTATCACAAGAGGAGTTTCTTCTCACTGCTGAAATCAAATACCAGTAGAAATCCATAGCACAAGTCCTCCAGATAAAAAGTACTAGAAATTGGTATTGTATTATATTATAATTGGTATTATATGATGAATTCGTATTATAACCTGGATTATATCAGAAGGCACATTGCCCACTTTGGGGGCTGCAGCTGAAGAGAGGATTCCTTCCAGATTTTCAGTCTTGCACCCCTGTGACCACTGAACTCCCAGGTTGGACCGAGAACCACATTTCTCTGCCACCCATAAGCAATGAGTTCATCAGCCCCGTAGCCACACAGCCTGGTTCAACATACACAAGAAACTTTAACATCTAAATTGCTCCATGAAAGTGAAGGAGGTCTGGCATTTCCACACAAAACGCTGATAGTTCTGTGAACATGTGCATGAGTTTTTCTGTGGAAGGGAATGCAGAATTAGAGGAGCCCTTGTGGCTACTGAACTGGAGGTAAATACAGTATTTGCATTCAGTCATTAACCTCTTTACCCTCTGCCTTTGCTCCAGATGTTTCCTTTCCTTCCTCAAACTCCTAAATGAAGTAGCAGCATGTGAGGAAACCCTGCAACAGGAGAATATGGAGGAATACAACATAGAGACAGCATTATGTTATTTTGGAGCCAATGTTCACATCTCAGCAAAAACAAGTACATGAAATTTTACATGTTTATTTAGCAATGGAGCACAGGCACACTGCCAGACCCAACCGGTGAAGGCAGTGCACCTTTTTCCATCAGGACCAAAACTGTTGCTTTACAAGACCTATCAAAATCCTGTAGCAAGCTTATATGGAATAGAACTCCAGCAACGACTCATTTTGCCTCCTAACAAGTTTAAGAATGTCTGAAAAAACAGTATTTCTTTTTCTAAATTGAGGTCCTCTCAGTCTTGTAAATGTGCATCCATTTTTAACCTGACAAGATCTTGCTCTCATCTAGTTCCTAAATTCCACTGCTTAATCACAAAGCTGTATGGAAAATAATTTTGCTGTTTCTGTTTTGAATTTCCCATCTTTTATACCTCCTTGTTCTTATTCCAGTAAACAGAAGAGCACTTCCTATTGATATTCCCTGGACTTTGCTTTTAGACCATTCAGATTTTTTGATCACATTGTTTCACCATGCTGCCCCCAGATTTGGGTCTATTTAAAATACCTACCGTTTCTATTACTTTTTGTAAGAAATATTTTTTTCTGGTTCTTGACCATTACTTATTGATTTTCCTTTCCTTTCCTGATTTTACACTAACATTTTGTAGACAGAGAAGGGGAGGAAGGGAAGAGAGCCTGGCTTTTGAATTGCTCCCTGGAGGACCTTGTCTTTCTCCATCAACTATGTTGGAAACCATACTGACATCTTATGAGATTTCTTCCCTATGGCTGTATGTGAGCAGAGGTTTGTATTGATCTGTGTAAAATAATGCACAGAAAAATCTAACATCAGAAGACAAAAAACAGAAAGGCCTTCAGAATATGCCAGGCTGAATTAACTGGGCCCTTCCAAGAGTTGTGCATCCATAAACTCCAAATAAAAGCCACAAAAAGGATGTATATGAATTCCTTATTGCATATTTTAACATAACATTTTAAGCATAATTAAAATAAGTTAAAACCATCCACAATATATGCATTCATAAAAGACAGTTTAATTTTTAAAATTAAAAAAAAAAATTAAAAATGCATAAAACTAAACAAACCCAAGTCCACAGTTTTAAAATAAATTAAAATTAAACAGCCAGTAGTAAAATAGGTTAGGAAATAATTTGATTTCCACAGAAATCCCACATGAAATTGAAAATAAAATTGAGCCTAGCTCTATAGTTATTGTTCTGGTCATCATTGATACACTGAGTATTATGACAAAAGATAGAGAATTCCATTGATTTTACTGGCAAAATGTACCCAGTAGTTCATTTAATCCAAGTATTATATTATCCATTACTTCCCTCCATATCCTAAGTATATAAAAATACAGGTAGTGATGTCTGTAAAATGCAAAAAGTGTGCAAAATTTCTAATAGTTAAAAAGACATTAGAAGCTAAAATTATCAGGAAAGATAACTTCTGAACCTGTCTTCCTATTCTTTCTTTAAATTTTACGATTTTCTTATTTCTAATTTTTTTCTTCTTCTTAACTTCTGGGCACAAATGTTGCATATCTTGTGCTTTCATTACTTTCAGGAAGTTCATATAAATTTGGTTTTTAAAAGATGTTCACTGAAGAGCCAACTTAATGAAATTAATTAATGAACCTAAGTGTTTTTGAAAATGCCATTCTAAAAATCAGGTTGCAAACCTTAGCTTCATTAATACATGCACATGTCTGAACAAAGAAAAAGTCACCGGAAGCCCAAAGGAATTTGGACATTGAATTTTATTCATGAGAACCTGAACTGCTAGCTGAGATAAATGGGAAGTAGAAACATGTCTTCAAATTTTTATTTATTTTCTAAATATGTTGTTTAAAGTATACAGAGCTGGGCTCATAAAGTTTTTATCTTTTCCTATACATAAGTACATGAGCATTTATTATTGCTGTTGCTAATGAAGCCTCAGTGAGACCCTTAGAAAGGGTCAGCTGCAGTTGTGTTCTCAAAGGCTGGATGTGCTCAGCAAGTTCTGTTTCCTGGCTAATTACATGAAAAACCACACACAATGGCGCTCTCCTGTGTAACTCACACAACATTGCAATTCATCATCGTGGACACTGGCCGAGCATTTGACACTTTCCAGTATGAACTGTGGTATCCGAGAACTAAAAGAGACAAAGAGTGGTTGTGGAATTAAAATAAACACAACTGAGCCCTCTAAATATGCACCAAGATGTGAATGCAGAACAGGCTACAATCAAATACTAAAAGTCAGTGCAGTGAAGCACATGGGATCCAAATAAGCAGAAAAAAGAGTCCATATTTTTTCATAAGTTTCCTCTTTCTTTTCCACAGGGAATCATCTCAGCAATTCAAGCCCTAGAGTAAAGCCTACAAACCACTGGTGTTTAGTGACCATCTGCACCAGTAGATCCATTATCTGAGGCTGGAGATTGATTTTCCTTTTCCTTGCATGTTCACTTACCCTAATGCCCCAGAGTCTGCAATGGAGCCAGCAGCATATAATGCAAAGACAGCTTTCAAGACATCAAAAGTGAAAGCATGAGGAGTATCCTTATATGCTGAATCTTTTGTAGTAGCTTTTTGTCTAATCCTATTGTAACAGAAATCCACTGGTGGTGGCTAGGCCCCTTCTTGACAAAGCTTAAGTGCAGAGCTCAGAAGGGTTTTGCTTTTCTCAGAGGAAGGTTCACAGGTCCACCCTCTATAAGAAATGGCTTCGTTAAGACCAGGAATCAGTGTTGTGTACATCAATTTCATACAGGACCAGTATCCCAGAGGGTGACGGGACACTCATTCAGATTTGGAGGCTGGAAAACAGCAGGTTGTCTCAGAGAATACCAGACCCAAACATATATTTCATAGTGGTGTGAATAATACATTCAAAGTTGGGTCAGGTATTATTTCTGTTTCCTAAGCCTTTGCCAGTGATTACTGTAATTCCTCTTAGGAAATGTTTCTTTTCTCACTCCCTGATGTGTCAAAGGCCTACAAAAATACCAGGAGATTTTAACTCATTAATTGACTTTATAAGAGGAGAACTGAAACTGGTGAGGCACAAAGGCCAGGTTCTGAAAAGGGCTCTGCATGCCACAGTTGCCATTTTTTCCAGCAAAGTAGTCTTAGCAGGACCAGCCTGATGCCAAGATTTTTAAGAATCAGGACACTTATTTAGGTGCCTAAATGGCATCTGAATCCGGCAAATCTCCTTCTTTGTATCTTGTCAGTTTAACTATTTAAGCATTTCCCCAGGAAAACCCCACAAAGCAAAACCATGTGAACAGAGAAGAAGTGTTTGGCTTTCCAAAGCCTTAGACAATGCTCCTCTTAAGACCCTAATAAGAAAGCAAATCTCCCTTCTCATCAGGGCCAGAGTAGAACTAGAGAGTACCTTCTACAAACCTGGGACTCTCAAATTGTTTTTGTTCTCACCACTTCTGGACTATAAAGACACTATAAAATTTAAAAATACAAGAGAAAACAGATGCCATTATTATGTCATTGATCATACTGTATATTCAAAATGCACTCTATATCCATGGTGTATTGTTTTATAAGAGAGCCATCCATGGGAAATATGCTTCACTGTGCCTCCATACTATCTCTCTAAGTTAGATGTATGATAATATTTCCATTTAATGATGGGAATTCTAAGGAAAAAACCAGAATTATTTTGGCTTTAACCTTGTTCAACATTTAAAGTCTAAATAAGAATTTTGAATCTTAACACATGTCTGAGTCTAGACTTTCATTCACAAAATTATATAGGAACCCATTTTCATGTAAAATATAGACTTTCATAGCACGCTCTCTGAGGCTGCCCAGGTAGCACAGTGCTAAAGGACTGAAGGAACCTTTTTTACTGAAGGTGCCTAAAAATCAAATATCATATTTATTCCCATATGCATATCCATATTGTCACTGACTGACTGATATTCTGATTCCTGAAGAGTTCTGGGTTCCACATTTTACTTGAAATCCTGTCTATTTGTTTATTAGGTATCTTTTAAGATACTGCAGAAAAACTCTTTGCAATATAACTCTCTGTAATATAACTGAGATTCATAATTCAGATTTCCTCCAGTTTTCTCTTCACAATGTGACCTAGTGATGTTCTCAGAGAACAGGGAACCAAAGCTCAATTCATTCCTCCACATCTGAGGTTAGAAAGTGCTTTTCCCCATCACCTTTCTTCTTTAAGCATGGGTGCCAAAGGACACTTCTCTCTGTACCTAAAGTTCATATAATTGAGCCAGACAGAACAGGATTGATCACAGTGTTCAAAACACCCAAAAATCTAGTTGGAACAAGTGCTTGCAATCCAGTAAATGGCTAAATCATCCTAAATTAAGAATAAAGGTGTAAATCAAATCCAGATCTACTGCTTTTGCCTCTGCCAGTAGTGTATTTCCTGTGCTCTTTCCTACATCATAAGAACAAAAGGGGGATGCATTTAAATTCAAAAGCACCATTTTTTTTTTTTGCTGATAAAAGGGAAATATTTCATTTTTTAGGAAATATGAGTCATCTGTGGAACTCATTGGCACAAGATGTTAAAATTGGAAACGTAACAGGATTTTTAAGATGAAACATCTGAATGGTGACTAGGAACAGCAGACAAGATAAATAATAGATAAGGGAGGTAAAAGTGCAAACTACAGGGTGTATGATAACAATTAGCTAAGAATTAAAGGAAAAAAATCACTTAGGGAGGGGTGTGGCATAAATGACCATTGATTTTCTTCTACCTTTGGCTGAAACATTAAGCACTGGTAACTGTCAGAGAAGAGATGCCAGGCTAAGTGGGCCTCATTCAGTTTGATCATTACTTTGGCAATAAAATTGCCAGTAGTAATTGAAGAAAACCAGATTTTTATTTTTAAATAGATATTTTTATAGCAAAGAAAAAAAGTAGCTACACAATGTCTAGATCAACAAAATGAAACTCCATAGGCTTGTGCCATACAGTGGTTTGATTTTGCCATGAAATTTTTCTGACAGGCAGAGGCTGGAATTACTTTTTGTTTATTGAGCTTTCAATTTCTGCCCTTATTTTGAAATGGAAGAAAATCAAGAACATTCAAATAATAGCAATATAACTTACTTAACCATCTGATTCAGAGCAGATATTTAAACCTAGATCCCAAATATCCTCTCTGAGTGCTTTAAGTATAATCCAAATTTCGTATGTTAGCACTCTTCTCCTATAAATATTTAAACACTGGCATGTACCTGTGAAATATTTATGATAAATTTCAGTGAAAAAAACATTTGATTAAATAGTAATGTATTATCTTATTTATAAATATATTTAGTGAAAATTATATAATGATTATCAGTGAATTTATTTTTTTAAATGAAATTCCATGGCTTTCCTTCATTCTCCCATTTCATGTTTCTTGAAACTCATAGTATTCTATAACATAACATTTCTTGCAAAAACCTCATATACCTTCAGAAAATGACTAGCAAATGGTATTGGTACTATCATACATTTTCATGTACAGAATTCATACATAGTAAAGTACTATTCAAATCACTAGATCTAGTCAAATAATATTTTTTAGTAACTACCGTAGAGACATTTAACTTGTATTAGACTAAATCACATCTTTTGGCAAGGTTTACAGCCTTTATTTCAACAGCTCAGGAAACACAGAATCCACTAGTAGCTTGTTCCAATAGTTAAACATCCTGTCAGAAATGTGCCACCTTTCTCATATGAAACAACCCATGCAGAAGAGCTGAGAGCACCTATTATTATGGCAAACTCCAGAACTTATCGAGTCAGAAAATGTTTTTTCTATGTGTGTGAAAAAATTAAATCTGAATTCTGTCTTCTTAAGATGTAGAATGCATAAGAAGGAGTAGCATAGAAAGGATTTTTTTTTTTTTAATATGAAACAGTCCTTTACACTAGAAAATGATTAATCAGCAAGTAAATGGAACATATAGCTAATGAGGGCTTGGAAATGCCGGTAACACCACCAGCCTCATATATATCTACTGTCTCCATTTTAAGCACTCTAGGCATTGACAAACAGCAGGTATGAACCTACCTTCAGAGACCCTCACCCATATGAAGGCTTTGTAGATATTCAGTCTATGGGGAAAGTGGCATGCAGGTTTCACACTAGAAACTCCCTGAGAAACAGAGGGTGCTTACACTAACCAGGCTTCCAGAAGGATTTACCCTTTTGTTGTGGAGTGGATGGGAAAAAAATTCTCCAATAGTTACAGCAAGGGCCTTAATACAGTTGTTTGTCTCTTGTTCTCATTTACAGCTTGTAATAATAAGGAACATCAACAAGAGCAAAGTTAGTTATACTATACATATATATATATTGATATTTGCATTCAGGTCTCTTCCCCTTGCAGACCACAGTGGAGCTGCCACAATGTAAATATTGGTTTGATTTCATAGCCTGCTGCCCACAGAGAACCACATCAAAATAAATATGAATACTATGGAGAATAGCACTTGGCCCTTTGTGAATTCCATAAATGCTGCTTGGCTGGTTTTCTAACCCCATGGCTGTATACTTTTTGCAGATTGGGAGCGAAGTGTTCTCGAGCCTCTCATGGCTTCACTTTACAACTAATGAGATAGGGACACCTCGATTCAGTCATCCACTGAGGTCATGGAGATCTTCTAGTAAACTGGCAGGATGTCCTTCATCCCAGCAGATGACAGCCCATCATGCTCCTGCATTTTACATTCTTCGTTGTGAACATCTGTGCTATGCCAACTCTGATTATTAAAGTGGTATGCAAAGAGCTCTCTCTTTACATATAACAGACAGGACTAAAACTGATTTGAAACAATTTCCTATGTGTCTTGTGACTCTAGCTTCTGAAGTGGAAGTAAACATGGATGAGATTCAGTGTCTACTGCTAATGTCTAGGGAAGGATCTTTCTGCATTGGGATGACAATATCTGGGGCAGTAAGAACATGGGATGTATCCAGGCTGACAAAATGTCCATTACTTCAATTCAGCAAGTTATTACAGATACAACATTACACGTGGATCATAAGTATCTAAAACCTAAACCTAGAATCCATGCACCAAATACCGCCCCAGTTTTCCAGATGCAAAAGAGATCTGGTTAAGAAACGCCTGAAAATTTAACTCTTGCATAGAATGTCTATTAAGCCATAAAGAACAGTAAGATCCGTTTTTCTTTTAAGACGTGTTTCAACAGCTTCTCTAAAGAACACATAGCTGTTTGGCTATATACCATTTTGCCTGGTAAGCATTCAATTCCTTGTGGGCTGAGGCCAAAATCTGCCATTTATGATGCTGTTTACTTTATCCTTTCTAAATTCTTTTTATGAACTATTTTACTGCGTGTGCAATAATACTCTGTTTTGCCAGAAAGATGCCAGGAGCTTTCTTTTGCTTCTCCATCCTCCCAATGTGAGGAATGTTGGTAGTAAAGGTCACAGAAACTTTCCCCTTTAATCTCCAGTCAAAGAAAGTGTAGGAAGGAAGAAACAAGAGAGGTAAGGAAATGAGAAGACAGAAAGGGAAGGATGCAAAGGAGAAAAGTAAACTGGAAGTTAATACATAGGGAGGGGAGAGAAAGGCAAAAGAAAATTTATGGGGAAAAAAATTACAT
This sequence comes from Phaethornis superciliosus, assembly GCA_023637945.1. Taxonomy (NCBI): domain Eukaryota; kingdom Metazoa; phylum Chordata; class Aves; order Apodiformes; family Trochilidae; genus Phaethornis; species Phaethornis superciliosus. The sequence goes on from JAJQWJ010000003.1 coordinate 101,940,672, forward strand.
ATAGTTGCTTGCTCTTTTAAATTCTAAAATTGCTCCACAACCTTGTAATAGGATTAATAGGTTTCAAAGGACTAATAATCACTAGTATGACTGAATGCCTGCTTAGTCAACCTAGGAGGACTTTCAGCTCCTCTGACTGCCATACACATGATCCCTTTCTTTGTGATCTCTAACCTTTCATGGGTCATTTTTCTTCACGCCTTTCTCTTTGCTTTTCCTTCTCTGCCTGCTAAGGCTCCCCTTTTCTTTCTCTCCATGCTCTGAAGTCTCATTCCCTCACTTTCTGCTCCAATTCTTCCTTCTTTCTGATACAGAGATGTAAGCATGCTGCACTTTACTAGGGTACTGCTGAGAACTTCCCTAAGGAGATGGCAGTATACTCCAGCACAAAGAATAAACTCTGCTATTGTCAAAACCAAATATTGCCACTTTCTCCACTGCAGCCCAACTTTCTTCATGGAAATGCTGTCCACTCCACTGTTAGTGATTTTCCTTTGGCACAAATTTTAATTAGTTGGTTGAGGCAAAGAAATTCCACTATTACTCGACTCCTGCTTCCTCCCAATTGCATATGGGCTTTCATTAGATTCCTCTTACAACACTGGATCTGTACTGTCCTTATCTCTAGTAACCAGGCATTTCTCATTGTTGTTAATAAGTTCATTTATAATCATCAGTAAGAAAACCTGAAGTCAGATTGCATACTTTATATGCTCAAAATCACATGCTGAGTTCAGTTCTCTCTGCAGGGAAGTTCTGTGCTCTGAAGCAAGCTTTGCTGGTTGCTGCGTATAACTCTTCCCTTTTCTAGCATTCACTGATTTTCAAAAAGCCTGGGCAGTGATGACCAAATGCTTGATGACCAACCTGGATAGGCATAAAAATTATATGCTCACAAGGCAACCACTTCAGAACCAGAATTCAAAAGTGTGAATATTTAAACAGGAGAAGAAACAGATACAACCCATCATTTACTGCACTGGACTGAGTACTTTTTTTGTTTTCTTTCCGGACTCACCAAACTTTCAAAACTGTTTTGATTTTGTAGGTGTGGCACTTGCTTTTTCTAGTAAGCATTTATATTCAGCTAAAACCTTAAGACTCCTTAAAAACATATATATCAGGGTCATAAAGACTCCCAAGGTAGTGGGTAGTAAGTAGGCTCCCATAGTTCCAATTCACACAATTCTACTTCACATGACGTGAAGCAGGACACTAAATTAACAATTCACAGGGTCTCACAACTGAGCTGGACAGTTCTTCATGTGACAAATGAGCTGTTCCACTCATATATCTGGCTCAGGAAACCCATGAGCCTCAGATTGTTGAGGCTGGGAGTGTATGCAGAGCACTAATTACACTTCCTAGTCCTTATACTCTTCCTGCTGCAGCAAGTAGACTACTGAAGTAAGTGAACTTTTGACCTGAACTATTACAAACCCGTTTCTATTCTGAAGCTTTGTGCTATGCAGCACTTGTCTACAAACACTGGGATTGTTCACTGGTTTTCAACCAGTATCCAGCTAGTTTGCATTGACAAGGCTGTGCAGGGAGGCTGGAAAGCATCAGGATTAGCCTCCTAGAGTTGCTTCCACCTATAGATATATGTATAGGTCTTTAATGGACTTCCTAAGCATATTGGTTAATAACCAATTTGTTCACTGACTGAAATGCCATGATACTGTCCTACTAAACTTATTAAATTAGTATATATCTGAGCAATTAAAGAAGTGGAGATAGATGTCCCTGAGGATAATTCTGATGTACACTGGGGATCCTTTATGCCAAACTGATGCCTTGATATTAGATGTCAGATATAGCCTGTGGTAACCAATGGTATCACAATATTAGTTTCTCAGTGTGCACCTACTTTCTGTTCCCTGTGTAATAGAGTAGTACTTTCTTTTTTTTAAAGACGTGACAAGATTCTGTGTAGACTTAAACGAGAAAAATCCCATATGTTATTCTGAAGGACATAGTTATTTCTATGCCTTCCTGTATTTCATACCCATCCCAAGTCCAAAACCAAAAAGGCACTTCTATGTAAATGCACAGACAGCATTACAAAATCAAGCTTTCTGACACATACAGAAAAATAAATTGTATAAATTCTACCCTAGAAGCAGTCAAAAATCTCAAAGATCACTGATAAAAGGAAGGCATTAAAGGCAGAACATCCTTCCCATAAAACACCAACAAGTTTTTCCTTGCTGGGTGACCTACCTCGACTAACCGTCAAAAAGAATTAGTCTCAAGGGAATGTTTTGCTTATAGATTTATAAAGGTTGACAATAATCCTAAATGGATGTTAGGGGAATTGACAAATCTCAGCGTTTTTCTTGATGTATGTGTGCCTGGGGGAACTTTGGAGGCCCCAGAATTCATTAAAAAGAAGCAAGCCATTGACAGCTGCCAGAGAAAGACAGGTAGCAAAGCTAGAGAAGTAGCAGCTATTTGTTGACACAAATTGTAAAGTATAACTTATTAGTCTGGTATTTTCTTCCACTGTTGTTTCTAGGCTCACTCAAAGCATACAGAGCATACAGCATAGTGTGCTTAGTGCAACAATAAAACTGCTTACTCTATAAATGGCTTTATTGTAGAAGTTTCAATGCTCAGGAAAATAACTTGGGTCAGATTAAAGGTGGAACTAGTGCTTTGGTAAGGATCTAGGGGGCAGCTGGGTGGTACATTTGTTTTGTTTTGTTTTGTTTTTTCATTTTTTTTCCGTGTATATATGTGTGGGTTTTGCCCCTGGAGGTCAATGCACATGTTAAAACGACATCCCCTGGAAGAAAACAGTTCTGAATTTAGCTCTTTCTTCTTATCTTGACATAGTTGAAAAAAAGGGTAAAGACAGAAGCTCAGAAGTTTGATTCTAACTTCATATTTGATTGGAGGCTAAATCCTTGCAAGGAAATTCTACCTAGAAATATGTAAAAGGACAACAGACAGAGAAACTTGCAGGATTTATCCAGGAGTCCAGAAAGCAGGTTTGATTAATTTTCTTGATAGTGTATTAATTACAACTAGCTTTTCTACCTAGCAGGCTTCAGTTTAAATATTACTTTTTAGAAAGTGAAAACCAGAAAAATATGACAATCTGAGCTGTCATTTATGGATTTCTTCTCACAATGAACAGGAAAAAAATATTAAAGGTAGAATAGCAGTTATTTCTGTCCTACAAAAACACATTCATTTCCTCTCTCCTACATTTCCCTAGGTCTTAGGGAAAGTGATTAAGTACTCAAAGTTTTAGAAGTAGACTAGACAAGGTCTGATGACAGGGAGCACTGTACATAGAGACTGATCACACTAGAAGTCTTAACAGTAAAATAAAAGACAACAACATAGCTACACAGAGGGGTGAATTTGAGAAAAACAAAAGTGGTAATTCTGGACAATTTCATGTAGAAAGTCTATGAAAATCTGGGAAATAACTCAGATCTCTGAATTTCTCCTTTGACATGCTCTCGTTGTGCTTCTCCTTTGTCTTTTTTTTTTTTCCCCCATTTTCTCCACCCTGCATTGTATTTCTGACAAATATTGATAGAGTTTATTTATCAGCTCTCCTCCACCAGGGCTGACACTTTAACCAGGCTTATCAGAGGTCTTGCAACTGATATTCAGTGGGGTTACCTTTCCATAGTTAATGTGCAGCTGAAGAAAACTACAGATTTTAATTTTTTTTTCTGATAGTTTCTCCTCTATCATAATAATTTTGATTCTATTCTTCTGTTTTTATCTGTCAACTTTGTGTCAATAACTAAAACCAGTACTTCAGAAAAAGTCTTACCAAATCTTGACCTTTTTTTGTGAATGAGGAATGTGTTTCTGAATGAAGATCTAGACAGCTGTCTTTCTAGGATGCACTGTAAACTTATGTTTAATTTCCTGTCTACTACCAGCCTTAGTCCATCGGTACTGCCCTTAATCACAGAAATCTATATATATCATGGGATATTTGTGTTTTGGATTGTTTTCCCCAAGAAGTAATAGCTTCCATTTTACAAGCTGCCATTCAACATTCTGCAACACATATGTGTAACTTTTTACCTTCTGTGTTATTTTTCAGGTTTCAGAATATTTTTTTTCCTTTGACATGAGTGTACATATGAAGACTGGCTGTAAAGAAATGGACATATGAGTCCCAAATTCCTAGTAGCTGGATGAAGTACTTTACCCCTGGTATCACTGAACTATTCATTGCTATATATACTGTTTCCAAAGGCCGTGTTCAGAGGCACCCAGGGATAATCTGGCTCTGCTGCCCCTACTGTTTAATGGAGCTTAATGAGTTCTCAGTCTGATGCATTTCATGAAACTCCTGACCTTAGGTGGAAAATGCAATTTTAAAGAAATAAAATACATAGCAAAAATGTTTCAGAGAAGGAGGCTTTCATAATGAGGTTTTATGCCTCACCTATTGTGCTAATTCATAAGCTGCCATTGACTTGTGTTTTCTAGTTACTGCATCTGACACATTTCATTCATGAGCAGCTATTATTCCTCTTCTACAGATGGGATTAATCTCTTCAAAATTAGGCCTCTAATTTATGATAGTCATGTAGGCTTATTTCATAACTTGTAGAGGAAAAGAAGTATCTCCACTTGAAAGTGCCTTTAAAATTGGTGGAATGAATTGTTTGGGATGTCCGCCAATCCCCTTTGATTGTAGTGGGAGTTTGAACATTTCCTTCTCCATCAGAAGTATAACTATAACAGTATGAGATGCCTCCCACCAACCTGAATGTTTGCTCCTGTTCTTAAGCAAAGCATTTTTTTTCTTCACCAAACCCTTTCTGCTTTGTTGGTGTTTTGATATGCTTCTAATAGGTAACAGTCACTGGTGTTCAGCCCCTGGGCCCCCATGTGAATGTGTGAGAAATCAGCTGCCTTGCTCTCTTAAAGTTAATTTCAGATGCTGTGTAGCTAAATAATATAAGAAATCATCTTATGGTTGAAACTAACACTTTGTGTCCTTTCAGGTATCACACGGGCCAATAAGGCAGGAGTCACCACTGAAAGATGTCTAAATACCTGTGTGGGATCCAGCAGTATCTGTGTACAAATCAATGAAACTGCAGCAGCCCCAAGCCCCGTGTATTTGAGACCTAAGAGGCAGCCCTTTGCCTCCGCCTTTACTGCAAGGAACACTTGGACAATTAGGCATGGAGTCCTATATTTAAAAAAATAAAGGTTATTGGTGGCATAAGTTATATTTTAGAGGACAGCAGCACATTACAAGCGTTTGTGGACAAGCATTTGCAGCTTTCTGCTCTAGCACTTTATTTCTTTCTCTTATTTCCTCCGTATGATGTCTTGGCAACTCTTTCCGCTCCAGGATGTATGTTTTCCTCCCTCCCACACAACTTCTGAAGTCTCTCAAAATGTGCTAGCAAACGAGAAGTGACTGGGCCCCTCCAGCTGCTGCAGGGCAGCTCTCCCCATGGCCTGCCCTGTAGAACCAGGCATCCCTGGGCAGAGGGTGAGGGATGCCTCTGAAGAGATTTCCTGCTGATTAGGAAAGGTGAGTGATGGAGAGGAGGAACTTTAGAAGCGATTGCAGGAAACAGATACCATTATCTTTCCTAGTTTCTCACAACAACAGTTACCTGGGGCGTATCAGATATTTTAAGTCATGTAGCAGCTAATTAGCAGAGACCATTGGTACAAATTTCAGTGTTCCTGATACTGACAGCAGCTGCAGTGTATGCAGAGACCAGCCCTGGCTTGTGTTCTTTCCACCCACTTGCTCTCTTAGAGACCTGGTTTGCAATTCAGGTTGTATCACTTCAAAGAGTTTGACCTTCCCCTGAGGCACCCATCTGCAACACACCCAGGCAGAGGCAATGGATTTACACTGAGATGGAAGAGAAATCAGTTCAGAGATTTGAATGTTCAAAGGAAATAGGTTTTCTTTCTTAGAAAACCGTTCCCTATCTATTGCAGAGGGGTGCTGCCTGGAAGCACAGATGATTCTTTTTTTTCTGCATACATAAAAGCAGGGTTTAGAAGATGATGCACAAGAAATGCTTTTCATGTGTTCAGCAGAATTATTATCAGTTATATGTATTAGGCATCTATTGCTACTGAAACCCAAAAATAGTAACGTTAGTGTTTCATATTTTTAATTGACTCAAACACTGCACTAACAGAAACAGTGCTATAAATTCTTTATTTCTCCCCCGTGCCTGAGAGTCATATGGTGAACAATTTGAATGAAAGTTGGAAGAAGCAACACTGTCTGCAGGAAAAAGGACAACAGAGGTATTACAAAAACACCTTGTGGGAGAGCAGTGAAGATGAATGCTGCAATATCACTATCTATGTCATCTTCAATAAATAATTGTATTTAAATTATTTTTATTTTATTTTACCATTGATTTTCTTATGATATAACCCAGCACATAAACAACACACTACTACATGAGTCTTCCTCGTCTCTCCTACTGAGCCACCAACATCTGCTCATACCCCCCTGAATGCTGTGATAAAAGAATGAAACTTTCTTTAGCATGCAATTGTTGCATGCATGCAGAAATAGAAGCATTTGAGTGCAGCTAGTGCAGGGAATCTCAAACTGCTGACTGGTGATCCACAACACCACTGGGGATCTGGAGACCTGCATCACACACAGTGTTTCAGCTGAATGCTAAAGGTGCACAGTGATTTGTGCCAATGACTGACATTGGTTCAGAAACCTAACAATTTGGGAATAACTATTTGAGAACTGCCACTGATCAGCTGTGAGCAGGATGCTTCACCTCTGTGTGCCTTTGTTTCCCCTCCAGCACCATCTGTTTGCTTAATTAAAGCAAAAGCTCTTCACTGTAAAGACCTGCCCTTCTCAGGCATTTGTGAAATGCTTTCCACAGTGCACCTCTGAATTCATCCTGGACACAGAGCTGCCAAGCCAGCATTGATTACTGTGATCAACAATATCTCTTTTAACTTGTCAGCTAGGGTAGCACTATTATTAACAGCATAGGAAACTAGAATCCTAAGAAGCAAAAGACCAAACAAATTTTAATGTGAAACCCCAAAGGACTCTGTGTGCTGTTTGGGATATTGCTCTTTCAAACAAATATGAAAAGAATCCTTGCATCCAAAATTGTATGCTAAACTACAGTCATCGTCTCCAGATTGCTGTGGAGTACAGCAACCTCTGGGTGTGTAGGATACTTCAAAGAACTTTGCTTCTCAAAGCATCATTTTTCATACAGTCATTTGCATGCAGTTTTGCAGACTTGTTTTTCATGGATTTTTCAAAATGCTAATTTTTGCCTACTCTTCTATAATCTACTTAGAGTTTGTGTGGGACCTTACACAAGGGATGCAAAGGTTATACAAGGGGTAAAATCATGAAGAAATCAAAGAAAAAGTCTGTTGCCTAGTTTTAGCAGCAGAAATAAAGCTGTGTTTCAACACAACCCTAATAACAGTTTTGTGGTGCTTTTGTCGAGCATTGCTGTTAAGTTTCCCTGGTAAACAGCTCTTTATTGTTCTTTCACATTCAGTCACCATGGCAACTAGCATTTTAGGGTTTGATCCTGAGAGATGCCAAGCACCTGCTTCTGTGGCAGTATCTATGGGAGAGGAGGATTCGAGACAGCTTATAAGATCAGTCCTTTCAATGACAAGAGATTTGCTAAAGAAGAAGAGGGAAAGAAAAAAGGAGCTTTTGATGTGCTTATTTGAAGGGAATTGTGAAAAAAAAAAAAAAAAAAAAAAAAAGGAAAAAAAAAAAAGGTAAAACCTGGCCCTTGTTATACCGTATAAACACACTCAGTATCTGACACTGCCTGCTCATGGGTGCAAGTGTTATAGAGAAAAATCCCAGAGTCAAAGGTTTTAACTCCAAAGGAAACGCAAGCCAGAAAGAGAGCCCAAAGTGTCACCAACAAAATATTGAGATGAATTCCCTTTCTTTCACTGCCAAATCCTTCATTGCCTTCTTATTGTAAAAAAAAAAAATAAAAAAAAAATTGCTTTTGAGGTCAAATCCAGGTGATAAACAGCTGAGCGCATTTTCTTTTTTAGCTTCTGAATAAGCCCTAGGGAACTCTCTTTTGTCTTTCCTGCTTACGCTGACCTCAAACTGTTGGTCAGAGCCTAGAGGAATCACTCAATTTAGCAAAGCGTAGCTTTTTTTTCCATACAGCTCCATTTCCTCTGAATTTATCTTGGTGTCTCAGTAAGAAGATAGGAAGTTTGTGTCAGCAGTTAGCAGATAGTTAAAATGTAAGCAGGTGTGAACATACCGATTGCTTCCTTATCTGATGCTGCCTGAACATGTTAGAATTACTTTTGTACCCTCAAGTAAATCGCCAGCTGTGTACTCACCCTGTCTCCCCGACAAACCCCTTTAGCTGCCAAGTCTGCAAAACTCAGCTATTGTACGACCCACCTAGCTCAATTCTGCTCTCATGTGCAGCATTGTTAACCAAGGTAATGTCAGCAGCTTGAGGGGGTTGGTTTTATTGTCTCTGCTTAAAAACGCTGCCCTGGGGTTATTCCATGTAAAGGCAGACACCCATCTGAGAGGCACAGCCACCTTCACCTGCCTTGGTGTGGCCAGCACCTCTAAAGGGCAGTTAGCATCATAAGTGGGGTAAATCACCTTCTATGGGTTTTCATTTACCATTAAGTACAGAGAAAATATGCTAGGACTTTATTTGCAATTCAGGCATCTCAATCAATGGCCCAGCTAATTAGAAGGAAAGCAGTTCCTGGTGGCTGTGCAAGTCCTCTGTATTCATGGCTGCACAACAGTGCAAATTTGGGCATTTTGTTTTCTATTAACCCCTAGACCCCAAAAAGTTATTCAGCTCATGCTCCACAGAAAGAAGCAGCTGATCACGAGCATGTTACTTCTTCATCTTTGTAAATATGCATAAGAGATGAAGTCTCAGATGACAATTGGGAACAGCTTATCTTTACTCTTGACACTTCTATTAGTGATTAGGTTATAGTCATGCTCAAGATTTTTTATTACTTGGATTTTAATAGATCTAGCTCAGGACAGTAGAAGGATAAGAGTTTTTAGTTTTTTCTTGCTTCCATAGCCCAGGTGCAAGAGCAATTGAAAGGAAAAGAAAGATTAGGCAGCAGCAAAATTGAAATGAATCAATATGGGTTACAGTCCCTCTGGTCTGTGCCTACCAGCAGTAAACGTTAAAAATAACATCAACCTTAAAAGTTACAGCTACCTACTATTCTACAAGACTGTAGAAGTCAATGAAGAAAAAGTTTCTTCACTTTCGCAGTTCAGGTACAAATATCTCTTTGTTCTATGGAAGGAAACTTGTACGACAGAGTATCAAAGAATATATAATGGAATATCTATAACCACACAGGGCTACCGTTAGGGTACTGAGTTGTTTGAAATATATTGAAAGATTGGATTCATACCCTTTGGATCAGGAAAATTTCATAAGAATTTCACAAAATTTCATATTAGCTGGCAAAAGTGTCAAATGATCTGGAGTAGATTCCCTTTTTTGTCACCTGCCTGACAGTAAAGTGGTATCTGTCATGGCTTAAATAGTCTTTGCAAAGTGCAACCCTATATGTGATGAAATTTAGTGTTAAGGATGGTGATGGAGTTTGAGGCAGTTTAGGGCAGGAAGGAGAGCATGGTAACAGAAAGCCTGTGCTATTTTACATGCTAGAAGCTCACAAGTGAGCTGCTGATGCTCAGGTTCTCCTCTCTATGTTAAACCTATTACAGACTGAAGCATTCATATATTGTGATGTGTCAGGTCAAAGACTGGAAAAAACTAGCAATGCAATGCATGCAGCATAAAATTACACATTAGACTGTTACTGTTAAACACAAAATAAGATGTGATAATAACTTTTAGTTCATCTTCAGATAAAGAAATCCATCTTGTTGCAAAGGCATGCATTCAACCTCCATAGAGTAGGACAACCTGTATTATTAATACTCATGCAGTATAGCAACTTTGTTAGAGAGAGTGCCACCAGAGACATGAATTCAGCTTCAGCACTGTTCTAAGAACAGAGGAGTAGGGATTCATTCATCTGCATGCAAGGCAACCACCTCAGGCTCCATCTCTATTAATGAAGAGAAATTGGCACTTCTGGGGTACAATCCATCTTATCCTTAAATAGACACCTAATATAGGTCTAAAAATGCCCAGAAGTGTCCATTTGACTCAAATAGGAGCCTCAGAGATGCAGAAATTTATGCTGTAAAGGCAAGGGATATGATTTTTACCCTGAATATCTAGACAGGATCACTTACAATTTGGAAGCAAAATTTTTCCTCTATTTGGAGTCTGTACAACATCCAGTAGATCTTAGCTCAAGACTTAACTCAGGACTGGTGCTTCAGACCATCCCAGTGAAATGATACTTCTAATTCACTGGTGTTACTTTTCCAATACATTCAGATGGTCTTCAGGTCAAATTTAAAATGGGGCAGTCTGGTAAACAGGCATAGGCAGACAGTATTTTCACTTCACCACCCTCTCTGCTAAACTCCTTTCCTGACACAATTGCTCTTGATTTCTTCCTTCGAGATTCTAATAGATCTACAAACATTCTCTCCAGAAGTTTGCAGCAGCAACGAGAAGATTTCCTTCTGTTTAGAGTATTACTTATACTCTGTCCAGGCCACAACTACAGAGAAAAGAAGCCTCTGGGATAATATCCAAAAGATATAAAGAAAACTAGTTGAAATACAGTGAGTTTTAAAAGGTCATTTAAATGTACAAAGACCAGCCTGAGGGCTCATAGTTGTAAGAGTTGCTCAGATTCCTGTGAAGTTATTTCATGCTGCTCACACCTTTTTTGTTTTCATGCATTTTTCACTTGCAGTTGCCTGTAGTCTTAGGAATTGTAAAATCATCCTGTCAGCAGCATATACGTATGCATGTGTGTGCAAGTCTCCTTTTCTCCAACTTTCTCTCTAAATATATGTTTATATATATGCCTAGCTCTACGTTTATATGTCTGGGGTATGTATGTGTTTGTGTGTAGAGACCAGTTACGAAAGGTAAGTATCTAACATTTCTGTTAATATCCAATAGTCAGCTGAACTATATATTCTATCTTTCTGACAACTTTCATGATCAAACTATAGCAGTAGATTTACTCCTGAGAAGCACCTCATCTTTACTCTGTGGAAATTAATCACCAGCTGGATGTGTGAGATACTGAGCAACATCCTCCTCTTCAAGAATATTCCCCAACACTTGGAGAGGAAAGGAAAGATAAAAAGAAAAGGAGACAGAGCTGTCATGCTGTTCTGTACATGGGGTGAACCTCACACAGCAGGTTGCAATCTGAACTGTCCTATTTCATTATACCACTGAGGCTGAACCCTGCAGTGCATTAAGGTTTTTAAATCATTTAGGAAATATGAAGATATATTGTTATTAAATCATTTCATTACACTTCAAAACCAATATTCGAATGTCCATTTTTTTACATAATAAAAATTGCCTTTCAACATTGGGGACTGGCAAGTGATATAGACTGAGTTTCTGAAATAATATGATTAGTGTGGAAATGGAAACAGACTGTAAATAATACTCAGGATGATCTTTTGTTCAGCCACATCAAGGAATTAGATAAAAGCTTGCTAAGACTGACTTCTATGGTGTACTGAAAAACAGACAAAAGTATTCCCATAGGAGATTTTGCCATATACATGATTAGCTTAAAGTAATTCCTATAGAAGATTTATTGATATTATACTTTTAATTTCTTCAGTTTAGCTGGTTAAATTTTGTTGAATTTAAGTTAAAATCTGGAAATTAATGGCTGTCAGTTAACCGTTATCTGATTACTGTAGTGTCACACACTCCTTGCACTGGAGGTAAAATATGTATATATGGTAAATTCATCATGAGTTGTAGCTATGTTCATACAAAACTGCAAAAGCACATGAGAATCTTAATTCAGAAATCTTACTACAAAAATCTACCTATGCAAATTTTCAAAAAGTAAAAACCAAAAAAAGGAAAAGCTTTTCTTATTTTGCCTTGAAATTATTCTTTAATAATTTGTAATTGTTAAAAAGCAACACTGAGTGCAGTAATGGATTAATACGAAGGGGTTTTTTTTGTCAGATCAATTTAATTTTGTTGCAACAAGTTTACAATGTTGATATTAATTAGATTTCATTCTCTGCAGCACATACATGTTTCTTAAACTACATATGGGTATTTTCTTTAATTCCTTATAATTCTTTAATTCCTAAGTGCACACTGCACTTACTGTACATTCTTTTTTATAAGTTAGATAGAAAATGAAAACATAATTGAGTCAAGAGACTCAAGATATTCTGTGTAAGGATTGATGAAATATATAGATTTATCATTGGACCTTCAAGTTTGCACCGAAAACTGAAGAAATGTTAGTGGCAAAAGAAAAACTTTAAGGATGTATGTAATCCCATGTTTTCAAAATACTGTACAATATAAACGATCTGTACTTAAACCTCCTCATGGCTATATGTATTTCAAATTTCAAACAGGTGGAACTTTGTCAATGTTTTCCTCCATCAAAAGTGATTTAGAAGAAATGGAAGCTGGGCCCCTGTGGTCAAGCCACGTGTGTGATTAATTACTATGAATTACACAGAGTCATTTTTATTTAGTAACAAAAAAGCAGACTTTCAGGAACTTAAATTTCAATAAAAATACAGGTGTTAGATTTTTCCTTAAAAAAAACCCAAACAAACCTGAGTCCATCTTCCTGTTCAATTCTGCATACAACAGATACTATTTCCAATATTTATCTACACTCATTAATTTCCCTGAGTCAACCTGCAATGCAACTTTCTGGAAGTTGAATTTCATGTCTGTTTATAGATGTGTCAACCCTGAATGAGTCATGCACTACCAGGAATCTTTTCAAGGCTGAAATTTTCATATTGAAACACTATTCTTCAGGGAAAGCTCATTCATTTAACTGGTCTCATCCACAACCCTAACTTGTATATAAATAAATAAAAAATCTTTAATTTATCTTCTTCAGAGAAGGAAGGAAGGAAAGGAAGGAAGGAATAGAAAGAAAGAAGGAAGGAAGGAAAAAGGAAATTAACAGAGGAACAAAGAAACTCAGAAAAAAATTTAATGGATTTGGGGGTTTTATGTTTTGTTTTAAAAAGTGAAAAACTTTAGAAGCATTTCATTATTTCTACAGAGAAAAGCTTCTGTAAAACTTAGTATTCTTATTTAATTGTAGTAACTAGGTGATATTACTGGAGGAAAAGCACAAGAGACAGAATCTAAATAGATCTTATTTTATGAGTAATGAAATTTCAGTTAGGAAGTGTGATTTCCAATGAAACTAAACCAAAAAAACCAGTAATACTTTTCCAAAATTTGCATGGTTACATCTGTAGTGCTATGTAAGCACCTCACATTAAACTCATTTTTCTTCATCTAACACTGAATATGCGTGGTTTTAATAAACTAATAGCAGTGCAGTAGGATTTGGTTTTTAACTAGGATTTGGTTTCTAGTAGGATTTGGTCTAGTGAGATTTGGTTTTTAACTTTAAAATTTAACTAGCTCAGTTAATATTTTTGTGCTGACAAAAGGAAGGAGTATGTGGATAAAAACGAAAATAGAAATTTTCATTAATCACTAATAGAAATTTTTAGAAAAACTAAAAAAACAATACCAACTGAAACTAAAACAAAAATTTAGATACTCTAGTTTTCAGTCTCATACCTCGATGCAACAAAGAGTTTCTCTTGGAGACTAGTGAACTTCTACATAACTTATTTTCATCTAAACATTTGCTAAATATTGTAGAACCTCATCTCAAGATATTACAAGGTTTTCATGTCTGATAAATGACTTGTGTCTCCCAGTTCTTTGACTTTACCTCTGTAGTGGTTTTTGGTCTTTATTCGACCTTAGCTCTTTTGCATGGAAGGAAATTTTGATGTTAACTACCATTCAGTGGATGTTGGTCTCTTTTCTTTGACTGCTAAAGACTTTAAATAAAGGTGAATCCCATCCTTTGTGTGATGAAACAGAAGACATTTTTTTCTTTTTTCTCATTCCATTGTAAAACTGCAGCACAGTTTCTATATTACAATCAGTTGTGTGGCTTTTCTGTGTGAAATAGTTATTAAAATAAATGACACATGTGCTTTCTAAACTCCTTCAGAACAAAAGCTGTCACTAAAAGGTGGAGTGATCCAGTCCTGCCAGTAAGCACCATTAAAACACAAGAGGTAAAGCTTGTTACTAAGCACAGGGAAAAAATATCTGCGTCCAAAAAGCTTTTTGACCAGAAGAAGGAAAAAGCATCTTCCAGGCTTATCTCAAAAGACAAATGGGTTTATGGTAGCTTTTTTAAAACTCTGCCAGAAATTCAAGCTTTGCAAATCAAATAACACTATACATCAAAAATAGTCATCGTTTCTCATTGAAGAACTGAGCCCTGGGGACCTGTTACCCATCAGTACCTAAACATCTGACACAATATCCTGGAGGAAGTCACTGTTGCACCTCTCCTGCCAGCCCAAAACTAACAGTGGTGAAGGCATTATTTATTTCATGATTTGAAATGGCAACATGGAAGATTCACAGAGTACTAAAAGTCCCATAGTCTGCTGTTAACTATACAAGAGAGCACTCCAAAAGGAAGTCAGCCACATGACAGTGTAATAGAGTTTTCAGCTTTGTCTGATTGCATTACAAACACCACACATATTGAAACACTCTGGCAGCTTCCTAGTGCTCACAGTGAGGAACCTGAACCTTTTGACCTCAAACATCTTATTAAAGCTTATGCTGGACTGTGTCTTCACAAGGAAAAAAACAAGAAACTACTGGACTTATTCTCCTCTATAATTCATTCAAGTAAGATCTTGCTGAGTGGAGGACCTTGGCTTTGATGTTAAAGTCTCCTAATTGGAAGGAAGTGAAGTGTTAGCCTGTCAGGCTATTAGTCTCTCATCAAATACTTTAAGAGGTATCAGAATACTGAAGTTCTCACACTAGTGCAAAGAGAGAATAGAATGGCCTGGTTTTTGTTAAAATGTTTAAACTTTGCATCTGTCTAACAACCTCCTCCAAAATTTAATATACATGGAGCTGTTCCTTGATATTTCTTTCCTTTTATCTCCATCATTTCCCTTTCAGAGCCCCTATCTTTCTATTGCCTACAGCACATCAGCTCCTATTAGTTGGAATGTGGGGGTAACTGGTGTCAGCTATAAAGTCTCAGGCTTCATATTACAGCCCTGATTCCAACCCAGCTGTCGCATGCCTAGTGTGACCTACCTCTCTGCTCTTTGATTCTGGAACACCTACTTCTGTGGTGGTTTTCCTCCCAGGAGAATGATCTCTCAGAAGGGTGTCCTTACAATAAGTAATGTTAAAACCCAACCATTTCTGGAGGGTAACTTTGTTCTAAAGCCGCAGGCCAGGTCCAGGCTTCATGCAAGCTTATAGTTTCTACTCACATTAAATTTGCTTAAATCTAAAAAGTCTGTTGCTGCTCTCCTAATTACTGATGCTTTCATACAATACAGATTGGATGCTCAGACAGAAGGATGGGGTGTTTTTTTCTAGGGCACATTCAACTAGTCCAAGATAAAAGTTGAAGAGAGTCAAAGTCTCACAGGGATGTGACTAAATTCCTTCCAGAATCATGCAAACTTGAATTCTTTGTTATTTCTTTTCTTCAAGATGGTAATAGCATCCAAAATGCAACAGTGAAGAAAATCTGTGAAACAGTATAAAAGAACTATCTGAAATGAACTTTCTGTATGGCTAATGAACCTCCCTTAGAATTGTGAAGGTAATTATACAGGCACATCTGCTCTGTTTCTTAGTTTACAATATGAGTCCAAAGAAATGCTGTATTACCAATGTAAATATTTCTGTTCTACAAAGTTTTCTCCATTTTGATTTGCCCAGTGGCAAACCTATGCAAACAAATTCTCTGGCATTTCATGCATGTCTTCCATAATGCTAAGCATTCCTTTTGTTTTACAAGCTAATGTCCATATGAATACCAATCTAATTAATCTGTGCCTTTACTATGCATGTGTCTTTCCTGGTTGAATATTCCCTGTTCATGCACAGTTATCTCTCTTTCATGTATGTGTTTAGTTGCTAGTCAGATCTCTCACTTAACACAGGGCTTGTTCTGGCAGCACTTTCATTTGCTTTTGGATGGGTCATGACTTTTGTGTATTGCAATAACTTCTTTAAATTTCCCTCCAGTGCTTCTTTTTAGTCATCAGCATTATGTCCTTTCATAACTCATTTCCATCTCCGAATGTCCTCTCCATCATTAAATACTGTAGGGTTTCACACTTTATATTTATTTTGATTACCTTCTTTGGGTTTTTTTGTTTGTTTGGGGTTTTTTTGGTTTTTTTGTTGGGTTTTGTTGTTGATTTTTTAATTGGAAAAAATATTTTTTTTCTTTGAGATCTTAAATAATGAGGCAAAATCTCTTCTTTAAGTTTAGTGAGCTTGCTCATCATTTAGATATCCAGGATCCAAAAATGTCCATTACACTTTAGAAAATAAGTGTGCTTCTGACGTGAATGTCAATTATCTGTCTGAAGTCATTAAAAAACCCTCTCAACAATCTTCTTCCACCCAGCTTGGCTGCAAGAGCACATTACGGTACACTTTTTACATTATTCTGAATTGAAATTATAATTTCATTTAGTTTACTATCATTAGTTTTGTTCTCTGTTGACATCAGATACTTGTGTGGTTTGAACTTGTCACAGAATGGGAGCATGGAAAGTAAAACACTTTTTTATTCATAAAGCTACTTTTTCAAACACATTTGCTTTCTGTTTGAATAAGCAACAAGAAGCATTTACAAGTCACAGCCAGTGGCATTTCAAAAGTGGAGATCATATACTAAGTACCAAGTTGTGCTTAAATACCACTCTTCTATCCCTAGTGGGCATTATGCCTTCCATATTTGTACCATTAGCAAATTAATTGGAGTAACATAAGTCACTGTAGAAAATATTAAACAAGATTTCAGAGTGATGCATAGAGAACTTTATAAGTAATCTTTCTCTGATAATCATTCCCCATCCAACGCACCTCTTCCGTGTTCTCTCTGGATAATTCCTTCTGCACTTTCAGTGTGCCTTATGTATCATCTTCTGCAGTCCAGCTCAAAATTATCACATTTTTCAATACTGAATGCCTTAAGGAATTCCAGACATCTTAATCATACACATTTCTTTTATATTGAAAAAATATCAGAAAAAATACAAAGTAGATTAGTGATGCGGCTATGGAAAAGAAAGGTGAAAATTTGGTCCATTTTAAATTATATCCACTTATTTTTCCCTCTTTCAAACTTACTCTTGGGTCAAAAACTTAGCTGGTACACACTCATGTAAGTCTGAAATGCATCTTCTTAGCAGTGGCTATTAATGGTGAAATACTAGGTAAAGAAAAAGATAATTTCACTGCCCTGTCCTGAAATGTTCATTACTGCATTCCAGCTTGGGCTTCCTTGCCTTTGATTTTCCCCAGCTTGCCAAACATCCAAGTAGCCATCATGATTGTCTATATCATTCATAGAAACTACAGTTTTACAATCCCTCGAGTACACAACCCTTAGTACTACATCTGCACATGTGCTGACTTGGAGCAACTGAGAACAGCTCGCTTGTATTCAGATTTACTGCCCATCTGGAAGACACTGAAGCCTGAACTTATATAAGACAGGGGTCATAACTTAAGCCACATTAAAGAAGAGATCAGAACAGGCATATATAGAATTCCTTTCAAGCTATCTTTGCTATTAAACTGCAAACAGTTCTAATTTCCAAAATGAAGATAAATATCAAAAAAACCCCACAGAGTCAGCTCTGAGGAGGTTGGTGAACAGGCTGAGAGTTACATCAGAGCATAGTCACTGGGAGCATGCCTTCCTTCCAACCAGAAAGTATGAGTGTGGTTCTGCATGACTGGCATACCTATGCCAGCTTATTTATCTCAGCTATCTGGATAAAAATCACATTACAAGAGCAGGAACTCAGCATGATTTCAAGTCTCATGCAGCACAGTGTGTCTGTGTGCTGGAGGCAATGTGCTCAAGGCTGAAGCTCTGTGGTTTGGCATCTGTGTTACTGCAGCAGAGGCTGAAAGGCAGCAGCAATCCCACCTCTCACTGCATCTGGCACACCTACACCTCTGTGAGTTGTGAGATACACACGGGGAGGACCCAGTCTTCTGAAAAGCTGCTGGTTGCACTCACACGTGTCCTTCCTGAGAGAAAGAGTTGTTACAAGGGCTTCTACCTTGGTGGTACACAGCTTACCAAATTGCTTAACCTTCATCCAAAAAGGAAGGGACACATACATCACCAGAAAGTAATAAGGAGAAAACAATTTAGTCTGAAATTTCCCAGAAAAAGCCACTCAGAGGAGGTAACCCAGCACAGAGCATTAAACAAAGGATTAGTCTGGAAAATATGTGAGATTTGATAATAGCTTCTTGTAGTGCAAAGAGCTGGACAACTGTAGTGAAGACAGTGCCATAAGTTCTGCCCATAGTTTACTTTTAATACACAGAAAAAATAAAAACTTTAAATCAGATTAGCTACATAGTGTATAAAAACAATTCAATAATGATAATTTTTATGACTATTATAAAAAGTAGTATGCTACTGCCAAAATATGCCTTTCTTTCCTGCTGCTGCTTCAGTCATTCTAGTGATGTCTGTATAGATTTTGGGCAATATTTGCTTGAATCTTGAGATTTGGATAGTGCATGAAAAGCTGCTAATCTGACGGTCTGGAAACCTTTGTCCTGAAGGTCTTGGCTAAATCATTCAGATTCCTAAAATTATCTATCAAGAAGCTTCTAAACTATTTCTACTTTTATCCCCTGCCTGTTCCATTTTCTTGAAAAATTAAACATTCTAAAGGACGTACATGCATTGACTTAATATTTACTCTGTTAAATAGAATTCACCCCCTTAAACATAATCTGTTTCTTCTGCAGCCAGAGTAAATGATTCTGGTAAAGCTTCCCATCACAGTAGCCATCTACTTGAAAGCAGAAAGTTGGTGCTGTGAGATGTCAGTTCCTACATGGTTTCTCCAAGGAGAGCCATGACTAGTTTTCTAAGGAATAATGCTTTGTGCAGTTAATTAATAAATCTTGACCTACATAGATTGCAATTGTAGTTCTCTGTATTTTGAACAACATAATAATTCTTTTATTCAATGGATCACCAGAAAATGCTTGACCATAATCATAATTGGAGTGAACACAAAAGAATTCTAAATGCTATAGTCTAACAAATATATTATTTCATCAGAAGGGTAATTTGCAGTCTCAGCTTATACATGTCATTCTAATCCAAATGCTTTCTTAGCATTAAGTAGGAAGCTCTTCATATTTAAAAGTGCTATGCAGACATTAACTAATCAATCATTTTTCTTATAATATTTTATCATTCTCTGTGGTGTCAGGTTTGACATATTATATACTGCTATAAATGTCAATCAGAGGATGTGGCGTGATCTTTTTGATGCTTAATGCAGTTTGTTGTGCTTTAATTATGACTGAATTGAATGGTCTTACTGCCATGATTACATTCCTATCATCATGTTTTTGGAAACTTAGGGGTTTTATCTTGAATACAATTTTGTAACAGCATTCTGTGTCACTGCAGCAAGTGAAAAAAAAGCAAAAACTGATGCATATGCACAGTAAACCATAAGAAAACAAGTTTATGACAGAGTAGAGTAGAGTAGAGTAGAGTAGAATAGAATAGAATAGAATAGAATGAATAGAATAGAATAGAAAGAATAAAGGAGCAGAGCAGAGCAGAATATTTCATAGAATCATAGAATCATAGAATCATAGAATCATAGAATCATAGAATCATAGAATCATAGAATCATAGAATCCTAGGGGTTGGAAGGGACCTCGAAAGATCATCTAGTCCAACCCCCAATTTTCAAATTTCCATTTGAAAAGACTAACAATGATCACCTAGTCCATCTACCTGACCAGTTCTGTCCTGACCAAGTTAAAGAATGTCATAAGGGGCATTCTCTAAATGCCTTTTAAACTCTGACAGGCTTGGGGCAGTGATCAGCTCTCCAGGAAGCTTGTTGCAGTGTTTGATCACCCTCTTGGTAAAGAAATGCTTCCTAATGTCCAGCCTAAAGCTCCCCTAGTGCATCTTTGAACCATTTCCATGTGTCCTATCACTGAGTACCAGAGAGAAGAAACCAGGCCCTTCCTCTCCATGTCCTCTTCTGAGGAAGCTGCAGAGAGCAGTGAGGTCACCCTGCAAATTCTTTTTCTCCAGACTACACAAGCCCAATAGTCCTTAGCCATTCCTCATAGGACATGCCTTCCACCTTTCACCAGCTGCATTGTCCTCTTCTGGAAACATTCAAGGAACTTCACATCCTTCCTAAATTCTGGAACCCAGAACTGCACACAGTACTCAAGATCAGACTGCACCAGCACTGGGTAGGGCAGGATAATTACCTCTTTGACCAGCTGGTTGTGCTGTGGTTGATGCACCCCAGGGTGCAGGTTGCCCTCTTTGTTGCCAGGACACAACAGTTGGCTCCTACTGAGCCTGCTGCCAGCCAGCACTCCCAGATCCTTATCTAATATTGCAGTATTTCCCATACATAAAACAGGAAAAGCTGAAAAAGCCTCTAGTTTTAAGCCCTGTGGCAGTAAGTACCTGCTGAATTCTGATCACACAGAAGTTGGTTGAAGGTACCAATACCCAACCAAACTCAGAATTTGATTTGTGATTTTTTTCAGTGCACCAGAAACAAAAGGCCATATTTTGACCTCAGATATAATGCTTATCTCTTTAGATAGAGAACTCTACCAACTCTACCAGTTGCCATGAAATGAAGATGTACTTTCATTGTGAACCTTGCTTTTGGGGTTGCAGTAAAATCAGAAGGAACGGTTGTTTTCAAGGACAGGTTTTAATGATTGTCTCATAAGTGTTGACAGACAAATGGATATCTTTTGTTCAAGTAATCTGAAGGACAATCAAGCTAAAATACTTTCCTTCCATCTCAGTTTTGGAAGTGAAACAAGAGCATTACCTTGATTGGTGATTCAAAGGCTAGGAGACCCATGGTCAGTGACTTTGATCCCAGCCTCTCTTCTGAACCTCCTTGATTCCATGTGTGGGCTACATGCTGGCAGTGGTATGTGACAGTGATCTAGACGGTAAGGTGCACACAATGGGTCATGCAGATATAAAGTTCTATCAGAGTTCTTCTTCTGTTAAATTGATTGCTTTTACAAAGTGTACTGTCAGAACAGCTCTGATAAAAAGTGGAAGAAAACAGGCACAACAATGAAAGCAAATTACAAAATACAATACTTGTCTTTAATTCATCAGCCTTCCCCCACTACCCTTAAATAACATTACGAGAAACTACTTGGGCTTGTGAGTAAATCAGCTTAGCTACTCTCCATGCCAAATTCTTGAGACTATTAAATCTTGCTTTAGTAACACATAATTGTTATAATCTGCCTGCATTCTGTTACTCGTTTACTTATTTGATAATAATACATTATAATCCAGATGTTAGGAATGCAACTCTTATAGAAGTTTCTAATAAACATTTCTTTCTGTGATGCTTCTTTCAGTAATTATAAGCATGGTATAAAGAATTGTACTTCACTCTGTACTTATGGCAAACCTTAGGTAGCCAGCTACCTTGATAGATACATCTGAGGTTTAGCTGTAGTTAAGGCCCCAAGCCAGTGTGAATGGAGATAGTTCTGGAACAATTCCATCTCAGATTCATGAAAGAATCTGTCTCCAGGCATGTGGATTGCTGCCAATGCACAATTCCTGTCAGCAAAGTCAGCATTTATTGTCCAGTGATCTCAAAGAGATTTTTTAAATATTTTTTCATGAGTTTTCTCAAAATTGCCTCAGCAAAGGAAGGCTTGGTGGCCACTCCAAGAGCTGTTATAAAAGTCTGTTTCAAAAATAATGAAAATAATAAAGGGCTAATGTTAAAGAATTTTGAGAAAGTGCATTTCTATGTGCCTAAAACATTTTCTTTATAGAGGAATGGCATTATGACAGCATACTGTTATGAGGGTACCTATAGCATTGTTACACAACCTTCCAAAAATATTAGGAAGTTCCAATATTGGGCGCTTTTTTTTGTTATTTTGGTTTTTTTTTTTCGTACAGACAAAGTATGGTGTCAACACCAGAAGTGCTTGTGTTAGATTTCATTGGAGGAGTTCCCAGGCAGTGTTGCTGTTTGCAAATCTGGCAGGATTTGGGCTGTAATAGTAGCTTAGTCGTTCTCTACATACATGTTCCATGTAAATATGCAATTCAATGAACCTGTGCTCAGAAACTACCCAGGCTATGACTGTCCTCTAGTGAGAAAAAAACCTCAAAGTGCTCAAGAACCTGCTTTACTTGTCTGAAAGGCAGTACTGATCTCAGAAGAAGAGGTACCAGTACATGACCCATAATCCTCTATCACATTGGTATAAAGTAGAAATAAATACAATTAAAGTCAATGAATTTACATTGTAAGTAATCTAAGAAGAGAATTTCAGAAGATAATCAAGTCTGAACCGCAGAAATATATGGAGAGACAGGTATATGTTCTGTGTAGTTTTACCAATATAATTCTGCTTTTCTCTGTTGCTTCTCTTCACCTTGGCATCTGGCTCCAGTTTTGCAAAGGGCAAAAAAAGGCAAAAACTTTTTCCTCCGTGCTTTGTGTGTCTCTATGTGACCCCATTTCAGTGAGTTGAAAGAGATGTAGCTCAGCTCATAGGCTATAGCAGGACTCATCCATACTTCTCTTGAAATTTAACATATAAACATCCTCTCAAGACAATTTCTCAGGAGGAGGTGGGAGGGTGAAACCATGTAAAGTGCTTACTGTATCTGAGAGAAACACATCTGGTGAGGCTGTAGAGTGCATTAGCTCACCAAGGTGATGAAGTGAAGGTTGAAATGACATTTAATAGCCATGAGGGAGGGCTGCAAAGGAGAGCTACTGACTGGGTAAAGCTTTTTCTTTCATCACACTGAAAAACTTTTGTTATTCTTGCTAACCTGCTGCTACCCCAAAGGGAAAAGGTTTATTAACATCTAAGAGAAAAAAAAAATAGAAAAAGGAAAAAGCTGATGGGTCCTGTATTGTAACATTTTTGCTACAGTTATGTGGTGCAAATGTTGCCACTCCTTTAAGAGTGGGGTTTTTTCTGATGTAAATCATCACAACCCCAGTGCTTCCTTGATTCTGCCCAGATGAGAATACTGAACTGTGATAATATGAATAGAACCATTGTCAAAAGGAGAACTCCGATGCTCTTCCTCTCTCTAGCTTGATTCACCTTCCTTTTATGAAGAATCTTTCTTTATATATCTTATAATAATAAAAAAAACCAACTAATATATATGACAAAATAAATATTTTCTTTATATAAAAAGAATTATACTTGTTCCATTTACAAAGTGTTTTGAGACAGACCAAAAAGAACAAAAATTACACAATGTACAAGGGGTAATGTTTTAAACTTTCAAGAGGGGGGATTTGGGTTAGACATTAGAAAGAAGTTCTTTAATTTGAGGGTGGTGAGACACTGTAATAGGTTACCTTAGGAAGCTGTGGCTGCCCCCTCCCTGGAAGTGTTCAAGTCCAGGTTGGATGGGGCCTTGAGCAACCTGGTCTGGGGGGAGGTGTCCCTGCCCTTGCAGGGGGGCTGGAACTGGATGATCTTTAAGGTCCCTTCCAACCCTATCTGTTCTATTCTTCTATTATTCTGATTTCACATTCATTATTTACAGGATAATTAATAATCATAACAAGTAATAATCACATTAAACAATTCTGTAGCTTTGGCAGAATCAAGGACTGAGTACCTCCCCCTGCCTCCAATGACAGGTGATAAAAGAAGGAGAGAAACTGGGTTAATTCTTTCAATCCTTTCTTCATTAGTCCATGACTCCATGACAGTTTAGATTAGCCTAATACGTGGTCTCATTAGACTTCATACAATTTGCTACATTATTTAATTCAGTGGAGAAATGTTTTCCATGCATCACATAGAAATGTTTCTGTCTACAGAGCTGGCTGCATTATAAATTCAGTGATCTGAACCTAAAGAGATGTCATAGTGTGCTACACTTTTAAATAATTCACAGTTTGGAACATTTACTGTTGATGCACAAAATAGACATAGAAACCTAAGGACCTTTTCCCCCTATAAAGTGTAATTTGAAGTACTGACTCATTTGCTAGGAACAAGCATGTTATCACTTTTAAAAGGTTATTGTATTACTTTTGGAAATTCACACTGAATTTAAATTCTGGTTCACTGAAATAAATCATCCAAAAATCATATAAATTTCACAAGCACAGGATTTTGTTATGGTTTTATATAATTAGTCACATATTGACATGGTCAGCATAAATGCATTAGTTGTTCCATGTAGAACTGAAACTGATTTTGTACAAACTTCAGAACTGATTTTAGCACATATTGCAGGGTAACTTTCTCTGCTTGTGTTTCCCAATAATATTTACTTTTATTTTCCAATAAAATTTTACTTTTTATTTTCCAATAAAATTCAGCATGTACTCTGCAGCATCACTAGTTATATTTCTATCTTGCCTAAGCTGAATAAATGCAATTTTATAGCAAGCACTAAAGAAACAAACATAGCACAGACTTCTCCTGAGAGGATAAACTATAAAGAATTCCTAAATAAATTATGAGAAGTAGTGAGATTGATATAAACAGCAGAGACTGGTTTTATACAAACCCTCACAGTATTGAATATATGCACTTCTTTCCTATAACAGAATCACTAGCAACTTTTCTTCTTAGAAATAATGTTCCCATATATACTTAAAGAGGGTAGTTCAGACTGGAGATAAGGAAGACATTTTGTACAATGAGCGTGGTGAAACACTGGCACAGGTTGCCCAGAGAGGCAGCAGATGTCTCATCCTTGGAAACACTCAGGGTCAGATTGGAAGGGGCTCTGAGAAATCTGATCTGGTTGAAGATTTTTCCCTCTCACAGGAGGGTGGCAAGGGTGGACTAGATGACCACCCTTTAATATCCTTTCCAACCCAAACTATTCAGTAATCCATGGTTCTGTACTGTAGCATTGCATTTAAAAAAAGAGGTGGGAGTTCCAACAAATACTCCCCTTAGGCAGGTCCATTCATTATGTTACGCTGTTTTGCCATTATTGTGCAATCAAGTCCTTAACAAGGGCTTTGGTACTTGGCCCTTTATAATTTTATAATGATCCTATTCTCCAGAGGGCTATAAATGTAATTGTTTGGAAGCATCTCAAATGGAAATTGAGTCTTTTTTGGTTTCCCAGAAAAAATTTAATTTGTGGCACATGTCCAGGAATATATGTCTGTAGAGTTGGAAAATGTGCTCATTCTTGTAAATACCTTTATGGGATGGGCTACTTTGTGGTTTTGAGGTGAGAAGACTTTGTCACAAGTAAATTTAACACCCACTTTGAATGCACAAAATCTACAGAAACATATTTAGTTAAGTTCACTTAGACAATGTCAAAAAGTACTAGATTCAAAGATAAGAGTGAATCTGTAGGAAAACACAATTCCATCTCAACAGCTATTTATATCATAGTGTTACATGTTTCTGTTTTTTATGAGTAGGACCATGCAGGTAGAAAAGACGTGAGGTGAGTGGAAAAGCTAGACACTGAAACGAGTTAAAACTACTAAAAAAAGGGGAAAGCACTACATGTTTAGAACAACATTTTTTGAAAGATTTCTGATAATTTAATTTGTCATGAATAAAACCCCAAAATGCATTTTGATAATGCAGCAATGTATGTGTGCATAGCTCTGTGTTTTGAAAGCCATGGGTAAATGTAAGGATTCTGACGAAGGCCCTTAGCTAGAAGTGAATTCTAGTATTCTACATACAGAATACAGCCAATGCTGAACAGATGATTAGGAAAGGATCATGGGATCATGCAGGTCAGAAGAGACCTCTGGAAATGTCTGGTCCAAGATACTGCTCACAGGAGGAGCAGCTATGGAGTCAGACCAGGTCATGCAAGTTTGGGAAACGTCTGGGCAGTCTGCTCCACAGCTTGACCATCCTTCAGGGAATTATATTCTTGCTCAAAATATGATGAATGGAATGTCATTAAATGTCATAGAAATGTCATGGGAAAAAAAAAAAAAAAGGATTTAGAGCTTTGTTGTGGTTCATGACAATGATTTCTTCTTGGGAGAGTGCACCAGAGTTGGAAGATCCTACTGAAGTTAGGAATAGTGCTTTTAAAATATTCTTGCACAAAATTCAGCAGCTATTGTGTCCGAACTCTGGATAGAGTCATCCTCTTCAGTCTGTATAGTGGTTTGACTTGGAGCAATTTTTTTTTGACAGGAAACACTTCCACACTCCTGCTGTGAGATTTACTTCTGCAAAATGGGGTGGTTTCTGTTATAGTAACTCATTTCAGTGGGAGCTGAGGGATCTTGAGGCTTTGTGGCCCTGTGTGCTTGCTAGATCTTAGTTGAGACCATCAGGGATGGATGCCTCACCCCCAGGAGTGTTCAAGATCAGGTCGGATGGAACTTTGAGCAATTTGGTCTAGTAAGAAGTGTCCCTGCTCATGCAAGGGGTTTGGAGCTAGGTGATCTTTTAGGTCCCTTCCAACCAAAACCGTTCTAGGATTCAAAATGTTGCTTTATTAAATTGATACGGTGTTACTGTGCCAGCAGTCACTTGTTTCATGGGTGAATACCAGATTTGTCAGAGAAGAAATGGAGCTGTAAAAGTTCTCTATTATTACCAGAATAGAGACAATGTAATACAGTACAAACAGAAATCAAGTCTTTTTGGACGGGGGGAAGGGAACAGTATTACAAATCCATGGATGAAATCAACTGATAAATTTAAACTGAAAAGGAATGGTAGTAACCATTTAAAAAGCCTCAATTCTTTTGAGGAAACTGCTTGGCCTAATTTCAGGCAGAATGATCCATTAGAAATCCTCAGAGAGGTAGAACGCCAAGCCAACCACTTCAGGAGGA
This sequence comes from Phaethornis superciliosus, assembly GCA_023637945.1. Taxonomy (NCBI): domain Eukaryota; kingdom Metazoa; phylum Chordata; class Aves; order Apodiformes; family Trochilidae; genus Phaethornis; species Phaethornis superciliosus. The sequence goes on from JAJQWJ010000003.1 coordinate 101,967,739, forward strand.
TATTTAAACAAGGCCCTGTGCCAGTAAGTGACTCAGTAAGCCACAGGTTTTGTGTGTGGGTTGTTTTTTTCCCCTTCTCAACATATTAGGTCACAGCTGAAGTGCAGAAAGCTGTAGATGGAAGGAACTGGGAAATTTCATTACAGCTGAGTGATGAGTTTTCTATGGGAATCTTACAATTTTCTGTAAAATTTAACACTTCAGTTTTGTCACCAGAAACTGAAGCAAAAATTTGTATTTCTAATTATATCATAATGTTGGGGTTTTTTGTTTTGTGGTGGTGTTGTTTTGTTTTTGTTTTGGTTTGTTTTTTTCATCTAGCAAGACATCAAGACCTTTACTTCCAAGTTCCCCTTTGCTCCTTTCACTTCTTGTGGTACTGAGTGAGAGCTGCAATGCCCAGCAGAGCCAGGGGCCCCACCTTACCCACATTTTCAATACTGGAAGCAACGGCAATAAATAAGATAGGCAAATACACAAAGGAAGAGGAGACAGGTTTAACCACAAGTCTACCCTTTTTTGCTTACAAGCACTGCTGAAAAGTGTATACCTACTTTAGGCACTCACCCTGTGACAGATGGAGGTTAGTGGTGCTCCTGAGACATCAAAGAAAGACAAAGGACAAGGAAACCTGACAAAAACCATCCACATCTGTTTCTTTCTCTCTGGCTTCATTACTCTTGTGGGTTTCATATTGTCACGTTTGTACTGTGAAGGAGAAATTTCTGTGGAAGACACTGGAGGTCTGTCAATAGCAAGCAACTGTGAGACCACAAACAGATGGATAAGAGGGTAAGCTGATGACATCTTTACCAGCAGATGCCACAAAGCTCATGCCTGTGATATCTAAGGTCCTTTGAGCAAAGAGACGACTGGATTGTGCTGTCTGGATAAGCTGGAGATCTGCCTGTGTCCCACCTACTGAGGGGACTGAGAGAAAGTAATGTGACCAGAAGTCAGGTGTAAGAAAGAAGAACAGATTTTCTTTGAAAGCTTTCTTGTTATTTAATTCCACACTACCATTAGTTTCTACCTTTCAGAGTTCAATAAACAATTAAAATAACTACCCAAAATGCACGTATTTCAGAGGAAAAAACAACCCTACCTTTTTATTTCCTTACTCTCTACATATGTTGGATTCTTGCGGAATGGAACTAACAAACCATAGTTTTCACCATAAAATTGTTTGAGCTCTATTTCATCTGGCCTAAATCAGAAAGAACCAAAATAACTTTTTGTTAAATAAAATAATAATAATAATTTAACAATTACGATATCACAGAAGAGTCTCCTCGTCATCCAAGTTTCCAGCTTTTATGGATTTTGAATTGGATTAATGGATGTTTTGAAAAAAATCAATGTTTAACATCTGACTTGATTTGTCCTTTTTAATGTCCAAACATAATTTCTTCATTGTTGGTCCCTCCCAACCCAAGCCATTCTATGATTCATTTGATGCTGAGAATTATATAGGTATATATATAATATATATTTAGGGAAAAATTAAGATGGACTCACACGTTTTAAAACATCACAACTTCTAAAATACTTAGGTAGCATAGCTGCATGCTGGTGACCTGTGAGTGTCAAGAGCAGAAAAATGACCTAAAATTATTTCTCCCCCATGCAGGTAGTCAGGGTGACAATCAGCGAGTGGCATTACCCTGGTGGATAAAAAGTCAGCTCTTCTAGCAAAAAAGCCTTTGGTTTTCAACTAAGAAATAGCTTGGCTTCTATTGCTCCTTACACTGTTCTACTTTACACTGACTTTCACCTAAGCTGCATTACAAGATTCTAATTCTTCTCAAAGGCATTCAAATGAAACAATTAGAGATGAAAAGGGCAAATGCAGACGGATAAAGGTTATTAAAAAATGTACTTGATATCAGTTATTCTTCACAGAGAATGTTGTTATCTTGGGAGAGGAGTGATTTGGGTTTAATTATGTTTGGAATGATTAAAACGAAGAAAGTCCAAACCAGTGATGTATACACTTGATAGTTTCAAAGGGGCAGTTTCAAAAAGCTGAAAACATTTAAGAACTAGGTCAGGCAGGAGGCAGAATTTAATTAAGGACATATGAATAATAACAATAATCAGAAATTGTTTAGGAACATTTTAATAGGTATTCAGAAATACACACTCACATCTGTGAAAGGCCACAGTGGTTGAAACCACAAACTGACTTTGATAGGAAGTGAGAGCAGCTCCACACACATATATGCAAAAGTCCCCTTATACATCTGTATGCACATATGAGTAAACTATGTACAGAAAGAAAAAAGGAATGTATGATTAAAACTGTAATTTGATATCCATATTCTAGTATTCTAGATCTGACAAGAGAGGCACATAAAGAATTCTTGGCCAGCAATTTAAAGAAATTAAGGTTTTCTGAAATTTTTTAAATTTTAAATTTAATTTCTCTTTAGTGTTTTTTTGGCAGAAGGATTAAAAAGACAGGGAAGTGGAAAGGCAACTAGATTTGGATTTTCATGCATTTTCCAACTAAAGCTTCGGAAAATGGTAAACAGCAGCTACTAGCATTTGAATTTTTAATATCAGCAAGTTCTGATCATTTGTCTTCAGCAAGCTGAAACATTGGAAAAGGAGCCCTTAGGATCCTTGGTGGTGGTTTTCATTGACTCTGAAATAACTGAAGATGTCTGGAGGTGAAAATCAAAATCGCATTTTGTTAACATTTCAGCTTACTTACATGAATAACAAGGGATCTGTTAGACTAACATCAGCCCTGTGGAAAAATAGACTGGTTTATTATTTTTTAATACTGAATTAGAAGAAGGTGACTAAAGAGAAAGCCTAAATCCTATATGAGCAGCTAAAAGTCAAGCCCAGGTTTGAATGCTTGATTATTACAAGCAAGTCTGCAGTCTGTTGCTATAATGGTGAGCAAAGTACTGAGTTAGGAACCACTCAACATTTAATTTGAGAAATTACAGTAATTAACAAAATCAACAACTTTTCATTGGAGTGGGTCAAAGCCTACAGGGGGGTATAATGCAGTGAATATTTCTTAATGGGTAATGTAGGGGTCAGATTTTCTATTAAACTATCTGACAATTTTGTCACTATTCTGAAAGTACAACTATCTTTACTAGGAAAGATAGCAGATTATTTTAATGAAATACTGAGGGACTCGCAATTTACATGGAAGAACATATCACAGCACTGCAGTTCTTCACATAAAGGAGTCTAAAGAGACATACATATATTATGGTGATTTACATAATATACGTACATATATTCGTTACAATACATATATTGGTTATTTTTTTGTATATGAGCTCCTACCTCAGCCAGAAATTCTTTGGTGATTTTTGAGTTTTAGTCTCTATTCAGAAGACACAAGCCTAAGAGTAAGTGGACAGAAGAAAACTTAAACCTAGAAGCAATGAAGAACTTCTACAAATGTGCCTCCCATCTGCTTATCAGGCTTGTCAGCATCACAAAACTGGAACTGTTCCAGTGATCGTGGATGTACTGTGTGAACTGGTTTAGATCAGCCACTGAGGAACTCTATCACAGCTGAAAGGTCCTATTCTAGAAAATAGGACATACTTTAAGAATTTACAATTGAGACCATAGCTGCATTATATTCTGTACTGAGTGATCTCATCTCCAAGTCAATATTAATATACAAGATAGCAAGCCTCTTAACTGTATTTTATAGGATAAGCTACTGCATATTACATTAATAATAACTATTATAATATTGTTTTCTTCTAGCTGATGTAGTTAAAAATCCCATTGCAGCACTATGAGCATCTCTCTGTAAATGTACAAAAGGAAAGAAAAAAGTCACTATTCACTGGTAAGATAAAAAATGGCAGCACATAAAGGATGGTTCTCATTTCTGTACATCTCTGAAAGTAGCAGGAAGGTCATGATCAGTAGAAGTATGTCAGGAATTTATAAAGATCAAAAGACAACCATACCTCCCCTCTGACAAATATTTTTTCAGTGTTGCATCTGATACAGTGTTCCATGGTTGGATATCAGCAGACCAAGTTTTTAGCTGGTAATAACTCCTGTGTCCACACACATATTCCTTCTTCAGAAGAAGTACTTTCAAAGGCACTAAAGCAAATCAAGGGCTTTGAGATGCTTTGTGTCAGCTGAATGCCATTTTATCTTGCAACAAGGGACTGGGTGAGCCACTCGAGCTGTTTTTGATCCTTCCACAATTCTGCTTGTAATGTTTCCAGATAATTTGCTACTAGGAAAATGTTACATCAGACTTACATGGAGCACACACTCTGACAACATTCTAGCCATAGAAGGATTGACTATGAAACTACTTATATGGTCCTAATCACCAGATATTTAACACTGTTGATTCCCACAGCCTGGCTGTGAGGTAGGGAAGTTTTATGAGCACATGCTTGGTCCAAGCTTTGTGTTCCTTTATAAAACAAAAAAATACTTTCTGAAGATCACATGAGAATTCTACAAGGAAGCCATAGATCTGCTACAGACACTACCTGCAAAAGATCTCTCTAGGAAGTATAATACAGAATAACAAAAAATGAACTACATATAATTGTTTAAATAAGTCTGCAATTTCAGGTAGAAATTCTGTTTTTGTAATTTAAAATGACATCACATGCAATATAGTACAGATCAGGCTTCACACTTCTTAGACCTGTGAAAACATGTGCCCAATTCATTAAAAAATTGGGTAAATTTAATACAAACGTTTTGTGTGTCTTCAAACATTGCCTCATAATTTCAGTTTACCAAAATGGCTCCAAGGGAATGGGACAATTAGCAGAAGGGATTCAGCTGTAGCTGGTTCCCTGTAGCTTGTTTGGAGTTGGTCCAGAGCTTCCTCATGTGTCCTTCCTACCTGTTCAGCAGTGGCTTTCCTGTTTCATCTCTAGTCTGGGCAAGATGAGCCCACAGGAGAGAAAACAAAGAGGTTTGGTAATAACTGAGATTGAAACAAGGTGTTTTGTTTTTTATATAAAAAATGTCTCTCCTATTGGAATAGATGAGCTTTTGGGGTTGATGAGCTCCTTTTTGAGTTTCTAAACGTGTTATGCAAGGTAGGTGTCTTTGTTTGTTTGTGTCTCCTGGTAAATATTTTTCTAATATATTTGACCATATGAGTCCTGTTTATGTATGACACGTCATATTTAGGTATGTACACACTTGATGGCTCATGGTACCAGTTATTTGTCTCACCTATATTTTAGCATATTAGCCTGGTGATTTCTGTAGTATTCGTTTACAGTTAACTTGTTCAAATATTCTTTACATTGTTAGTCTTCTAGAGGTGTCTTTTTTTATTATTGTCTCTGTATACAGCAATGTGGCTCCAGCAAGCTATATCAAATTGAGTTTATATTAGTTTAGATAGTATATGAAGCTCAATCAAATTAAAAGCAAAGAGATTGCACATATGATTTATGACAGTTTAGGTTAATGGTTTTCTAGCTCTAATTAAAGTTAAATAAGGAACCTTAATTCATTGTTTTGCTAACAAATCAGGCATAGGTCACAATTTTCTGGCTTTTTATTTTTAGTCCATGTCATAGGAAAATCAAAATTTCTCATTAGTTAGGATAGTACTATGATAGCACTAGTGAATTACAGTGTTCCTATGCAGATAAATTCTTGGCAGAAGTGAGAAGGGAGAGGCCTTGTGCACAGGTGCCAGGACTTCTAAGATTAAGGATTACTTAATTAATTCTTGGTTCAAAAATAATAGCTTTCTATCTTCATAATTTCTTATCTCTAATGTACTTTTATATCATTCACACATTTTCTTTGTACCTTAGTAAAATGTGCTTATTTTTTTTTCCTACATTGAAATAAAATTTGTTAAATATGTTATACTCCTTAAATCTAGAGAGGTTTTCTTGCTTTCCCTGTGCTAATATATGCATCCTTGCACGACTATAAATAAACAGAATTGTCTTTTGAAAGTGTTGCATTTTCTGATTTTCTGGTTGCATTTTCATGATCAAAACTACCTCCAGAATATTTTACTTTCTAGGAAAGTCATAATGCACTGCTTCACACCATTCCTTAAATGAAGTTCATTGGCATTTTGCACTGCAGTGAGTTACTTGTAAACTTCTACACAGCAAAGTACAGAGTACTGTTAACAAACCATGAATAATACAGAGATGAAATTCAATTCATAGCATCCCCAAAGCCTAAGTGCTTGACAGATACTTATATATGCACAAAACTTCAATTATAAAAAATAGGCTATGTGATGCATTTGTTTTATTAACATCTTTTAACTTAAGAGATGGGTTGAAATAGCATGAAAACTGGCCTTTGCCTTTGAAAGTGTGGTAAGGAAGAGGGCTTGAATTCCTGTCCAGTCCAACTTCAAAGTGCTGATCTTCTCTCCTTGGTGACCAGCAATAAGACAGCAGGAATGGAATGAAGTTGAGGGGAAGTTGAGATTGAACATGAGGAAAAGGTTGCTCACTTAGAGGGTGGAGCAGGCTCACCAGAGAAGTGGTCCCAGTACAGAAGTCTGTCAGATTTCAGGGAGTGTCTGGATGACATTCATTCATAGTCATGTGATTTTGGTTTTGCTAGTCCTGCAGGAAGCAGAGCTGAACTAGATTGTCCTTATGGGATAATTTTACTAAAACACAGTTTAGCCTGCTCCTTCGGGAAAAAAAAAAAAAAGTTCCTTTTTAAATTCATCTACCTTAAGAGCCAAAAAACACAGGCGGTTCCAGGAATTCAGAGGTAACACTGCACAAAGGGTTTCAATAGCAGAAACTTTAGTTGGCTTGCTTCACATGTTACTGGGTTTTTAGGGGCAGTTCTTAGTGTTCATAAATTCATTACTCACAGGCAATTCAGAAGTCTGCCTTCTGTTTCTAATATTATAGAAACTGAAAACACTTTTTAACCTCCTCTACATGGCCATTAACCTGATGCTTGGAAAGCATTGGAAGACCATGACTGGAAATCTTTCTCTGAGAGATAGCTTTGGCTTTATTCTGTGGCTAATGGTCAAATGCTACCTCTCACTGACAGATGAGCAGGTCTTATAAAAATCTTTAGGGAATGATTCTTTGAAGGATAGGTAGTTATTGGAGAAAATTGGTTTATTCCACTAAAAAGAGAAAAGGTAGTGTAGCTGTTAATTCAACAGGATGATAAATGCAGCAATTGGGGAAAAAAAAACAACTTAATTAAAGTACGGTGCTGTCTCAAGAAAAAATGGATATAAACTAGATTAGATGCAAGAAATTAAAACCATCAGAACAAAATGGTCTATCACATTCCAATAGGAACAGCAGAGACAAAAATCCCAGTCTTCAAGAACAGAATTGTATCTTTTATGAAAGAGATTAATGAATGGAGTTACCTCCAGTGACCTAGGAAATTTTGATGATTTCTGCTACAAAACTGTAGGCAGCAATTTGTTGTTATAATCCTGTCCAGAATAGGTACCAATGTTTCTTAATGACTAATGAGCTTGTACAAAATACAGACAATAACAAGGTTAAAAGAAGACAGCCCTGCCAAACTGTTTAATATGACTGAAACCAGTGTACAGTTGTTGTTTGCGTAATCTGGTTTGAGAATAACCAGAGTCTCTGAAGATAGCCTTCTACACCATCTCAGGACTTCTGACCAATCAAATATTCAAAAATACTTTATAGAACATTAACATTTTTGTTTGTTTATTTATACAAATTTTTTTCTCTGATAGGACAAAAAATGAAATATTATTATGAGATTTCTGTTCGGGTATTTTTGTGGGTTTTGTATGTGTGGTATTTTGTTTTGTTTTCCTTTGTTTTGTTTTTAATTTCCCTCTGGAAAACAGCATTACAAATTATATGGAGAACAACTGGTTTTGAGAAGAAAGCAGACAAATAAGAATATTTTTTAAAATACAGAGAAGTTAAAATATTTTCCTCCATCAAATATGTATTAGCTTAAGAATGTTTAAATGTTACAAAAAGTGTTGAATGTATGAAACAGGAAGAAAAACTTCATAAACTGTACTGGTTTTAAACCACAGCACAGGCTCACCACTGATCTGTTGCTGCCCGTTTTTTTAAAAACCTATGAATCAGTCATTTCTGTCTCACAGTCCTGACAAGAGTTCCCTTCCATTATGGCTGTAATTTCTTGCTGTAACTGAAATGCAATACATAAGTGAGAGGAGATGACTCCCTATTATCATACCTTTCCTCAGATGGAGTTGAGTTTACTGCAGTTTGAAATAAAATTAAACAGGTAGTAGGCTACTTGTATTGTGTTTAGCTTTCTGAAGCTTGAGAAAACCTTAAGGATGTGGCTGAGGTTTCTAGTAGAAATAAACAAAAAAATTTCATTGTTAAGGACTAGGAACATATGGGGCAGTGTGAGGATTTAAGATCCAGCTGCTTATGACTAAAACAAACTGCGTCTATGTTACACAGTAACGTGATGCCAATGAGCTTGCTGCTGGAAAGAAAACATGGCCAGGGGTTACAAGAAACCCCAGCTACAAGGAAGCATTGTAATCTAATTACACACTTCCTGTGTGTTTCCCACATTGTTTCTGCTGGTAATCAGTGACTTTCAGACAAAGGTGTTGGTAAGTACACATAGCAACCAGCCTGGATATCCCCTGCTAGCTTTGGGACATCTTTTCCTGTTGTACTTCTACACACAAAGCTGTTACTGAGGCCTGTAAGCACTAACAGGGTGCAGAAGAAGGGCACAGCTTCTCTGAGCTCAAAAGAAACTTGTGCCTACTGATGTTGTAGGCTTCAAAGTACTTCAGTTTGCTGACAAAAGAAAACTGGCCATTTCTGTTCGGTAGGCAGAGATGCAGACCTAACTTGCTGGCCACTGATTTTCTGGAGGGGGTTGTGAGTTTGGTTTCTTTGGTTGTTTTGTTGTTTTGGTTTTTTTTTTCCTTGGTATAAATGGTGCTCTGTGCATTTGATCCGCAGAAAATATGAGTCTGTTACAGAACATGCTTTCTAGCTAAAATAGTAGCACCTAATTCATCCTTCTCTCAGGGTCCCTTGGGCAAACGCGACATCCAACACATTAAGAAAAGTGAAAAAAGAATTAAAATGCAGACTCTAACAATTAATATAGCCAGTTCGGAAAGACTAACAGTGGGAAATGGAAAACTATTTCCCTTTAAATACAGATAAAGGGGGACCATTGTGCTGCTAATGAATGGTCTTAGATACATGGAAAAGAATATACCTAATTGCTTAAGTACTCAAATTACCTTGGGGTATTTATGTTATTTTAGTAACAACTTCTAAATTCACAGTAATGCAAGACTTTCAGTCCTCCTGAATCACGGAAACCCATGCCCTGTTACCCGAGGCAACTATGGTGGGTAATCCTTTCATGAAGTGATCAAAGTCCTCTTAAAAACTAATTTTTTTGTTGTTATTTTGATTTGGGGGAGTTGCCTCTACATCTGCTACTGGGTAGCTGTTCCAGAACCTCACTCCTTTGATGGAGTAGTGAAGTTTTCAGACTAATTTGTTTCTAGCCTATTTATATCCATCTGTGCCTTTGCCAGCAGTTATAGCTTTGAATACCTCTTTCCTCCTTCTGGTACTCACTTTATTGATGTGTTTAGAGAAGCAACAACCTTACACCTTTTTCCCAGACCAGCCAGAGTATGGTGTTCTGACTTTACAACTTGACAGCTCTTTCTTGTGTCTTTTTTCTTTTGAATATATCTGTTTTGCACCCAAAGAACTAGAACTGTACCCCATGCTCCAGACACTGCTGCCTTTTGCTGCCTTGTACAATGCCATTTTGTAAGACTTCTTATCAGGCTTGCAGGTCTCTAGGGTTCTTCCAGCAGAATTGTGCAATTGGGTTCCAGTTGCTTGAATTTGCCAACTTCAGCAGTTCACACCTCTGAATATTGCTTTCCTTTTCAGTGTTGATTTTAATTCTTACACATTTGCTCCTAAATGTCTTCTTTCCTTTGATGCTGTAATGAACATTATAATAAGAGGTGAAGGATGCGCTTCATTTAGGGACAAATGGACATCATCTTTTTCTACTTACTGCATTCAAAATTTTTTTTGTCTAGGGTACACAGAATAACCCATATTCAACTTGAGGTTGAGAACACTTTGACCAGGGAATCCATAGCCAGCTGATGGCAGTACTCACCTGAGAAGAACTGCAAAACCCCTCAGGTTGAAGAAGTCATGGATGTCAAATGTCCCACTTTTTTAGCAAAAGCATTGAGCATAAGAGTACTAAGAAAAAGGCCACATCCTAACATTTGTCTGAATGAAGACGTTTTATGAGTATTTTCAGCTTCCAGATCTTAGGTTCAGAGATTCTCCCAGAGTCAAGGAAGGAAGCAAGTGTCATTAAGAGGTAGAACTCAAATACACCCTTCCTTTTGGCAATTTTTGGGTCATTGATGTGTTCTAGCACCCAACACTGTTGTGTGTCCCCATGTAGAGCTTTGCTTCCTTAACTTACCTGTACAGAAAAAACAACCACATTAACACTGGAATTTCAGAGGAGGACGCATGAGTCTTATACACCACAATACTCTGCAACTCACTATATCAAATGCTGAAATCTTTGTAGTTAAAATGGTGGAATAAATAGAATTCTTCTCAGAATAAACCTCAATCACTCTTGCTACTGAATGCCTCTTATTACTTGTGTCAGAATTATTTCTCTTTCTAGCCCATTCTTTCCTGACAACCAAGGTCTAAAAGTCCTGTCTATTCTGTAACGACTATTAGCCAACATAAACACATATATGGGATGCTGCCTGTCTCTTCTTCCTTTGCTCTAACAAATGACATAATTTCCATAATTTCCAGCTGACTCACCACAAAACAATGCTAAAATAAGAATGTTGCCAATTTAAACGTTATTTGCACATATTTTTTTTTAATTTTGATTTTATTAATAAAATATCAAATGCAGCTCCTCTCAAATGATACACTGGCAACAGACTTGATACACAGTGGTGTTTATTTCAGTTCAGCCAGAAACAATACCTTTGCTCAAGAAAAATAATTGTTCCAGAACTTCCTTTCCCGCTTTTCCACTTATGTTCTTTTCGCTCTTTCAGCTAAACCATGAAGTTTCTAAAGTTCCTATTTATAAGATAAAGATTAAAATTTTATTTCCAACCACAGTACTCTTAACTGGCTCATTTCAATAAAAGCTATCATCACCGTTGTGAGAATCTCAGGATAAGAACACTGTGCCCAGTAGTCTGAGCCATGGCACCTTGCTATAAATTACAAGTGAGCCAGATCCTCATCTGGTGCAAACTACCAGGGCTCTACTTGTAGAGAGAGGCTGAGTCACAGCAGCTGAGGATCTGGGATTTGATTGTTCTCTGGTCAGGGCAGTGCCTATTTAACATGCAAGTATGTCCTAAGGGAGGTTCATGTATTTCCTTTGTTTTCCAATGCCAAATGCCTTTGACATTCTAATTTGGGTCCTTGAGATAATTTATCATATAAATACTGCTGAAGATAAGGGGGCTTTGATTCCATTTTATATGTATAACTCCTTCCTGGAGATAATTTATTTTCTAAAGCAGTAATAATAGCACCTAAAATAATGATACTTTCAGGGAATATAGTTTAGTAAAAACTGTCACCAAATGAGGATGACATGAGATCATTTTTCCAGATTATGCAGTGTTCATATAAAACTGAAGAAAACCAGATGTATGCAAACTGTATTCTGCAATGTTTTATTTATATATTTAAAGTAACATTTGCAAAATATTCAGAGAAAAAACCATTTTCCCAAAATCTATGTTGTCTTCAGAATCTATCATAAAAATGGTAGTTCTCTTCATGTTCATTTACATTCTAGTTCTATATCTTTATATTGAAGTGGTGTTTGTAGGCTCTTGCAGAAAGGAGGTCTCTGGTGTAACATAGATGCAAAGGCACCAAGTAAAACAAAGTTGAAGAGTTTACTGCTTAAATTGCTGGGGAAGAAAAAGAGACCTTTGCTATGGAAACAGGGTATAGACAGATTAAATGACTTGCTTCAGGTCATTCCTGAATAACAACACTTCAATGCCTTAAGCATGAAGCCATTCTTTTGTTCCATTTTGGGTCAAGCATTTGTAAAATGAAGGTGTATCTTTCTTCTGGTTTTTTTTCCTTGTTTTTTTTTTTTTTTTTTTTTTCTTTTTTATTATTCCTTAAAGCTATCTACACAAAACCAGAAAAGCAAAATATTTTTCAGAAGCACCTGTGTTATGTTTCCTAAACTGAATCAGACTTGACAGGGCTTGATTTGCCAAAAATAATAAAAAAAAACCAAACCAAAAAAACCAAAAAAAAGTGTTAAAGTGGTTTTCAAGCTCTTTTCCTACAAGATGTCTTCTTGGACAATAATGGCCGTTTGTCTTATTGTTACCCAAATCCAGAGGTAGATAAATGCTAACAGCACTTCAGTTTTCAACAGGAGAAAAAAAAATCTGGCTTCCTTACAATTGTACTTTATATATACTTAGAAATGCTTCAACACATCAGTTTTGAGCATCTGACTCAGACCTGGTACTTGTATTTTTTCAGAGGCTAAAACCAAAATGTTTTTTAGTTTAAGTTCTTGGAAATGCTTTATGTGGAGACATACTTGGAGCATACTAAGATGCAGACTCAGAAAAGACAGTGGTGGCCAACCCTTTCATTTCCACTGGAAAAAAAAGTACCAGCTTTCTCTTTACGAGATCAATGCCCATCTCAAACTGTTCAAATCTGTGCATCTTGGCCTTGACCACAGCATTACAGGTAAATTACTGGTCTTCTCTTTTAAGTAAGTACCCCAGTTTCTTATTATGAGTAACCTTTATTTTGGTGGTTATGCTGCTCTGGTAGAGGGAGTACACTGGTGTGACATCTTCTGTCTTAGGAAGGGATAGAAACCAGGGTTCCTCGGAAGGTGGGGGTGGCCCAGTCTCTAAAATGCTATAAAGTGCAGGATTAGTGCACTGTATATTGAAAGGATAAGTACTAATCATTTACATGAAATAAAAATTCTCTCTGTATCTTTTGGAATAGCTCTCTGCACTTTTTGGCTCCCAAGTGGATGGATGTATCTAACCTCACAGCAGAGAGGAAGCTTGTAGCCTTACCTACATGGCAGCATTAAGACTTTGTGTATACACTTTTTAAACCTGTGTCTTTTTTTTTTTTTTTTTTTTTTAGGTTGCTTGCTGTAGAAGGAGATTAATGGTGTAAAATAAAACATCGTAAATTCCATTTTGGAAGATAGGATCCCCCAAAAAAGAGCAGTGCAGTCTTTTACTGAATTGCATCCCAAGGGCTTTTCTGTGCTGCTGACTTCTTAAACATAGGTCAAGTTTCATGAAAGGGGACCGTTGGTGGCCAGCTGAGTCATTTTATGCTTCATTCAAATGAATGAGTATTTTTTTCTTTTGGCAAAACAGGTGTGAAGCCTATAAAGTGCTGGGGGAACAGCTGGTAAAATACACGGGTCAAGTGCAGATACTGAGGTAGGTTTCCTCCAAGGAAAAGGTCCAGCCAGCACTTCTTGTACTTGCTTGCTCTCTCCAGGAATGTGCTGGTAAGCTCCAGCCAGGTCTGCAGAGAGTAAGTGTAGAGCTACACATCATCCTGTGCTGAAGGGTCTCCTGCCAAACTGCAGAGGAGACAGGCAGCCTTTTGTGTTAGTATCCAAAATCAGGCAAGGCACTTTCTCACTCACTATAGCAACTGTCACCGTGAGAGTGATGACAGTGGGAACTGAAACGCCACAAATGAAACTGAATCAGCTCCTCTGGAAGGAGAACAGCATTCCAAGCATACTTTCAGGGCCTCAAGCCAGCAAGGAAAAAGATCCTTTATCTCGATCTTTCTCCCTTCGGCTACAGAACTAACTGCACTGGTAAGCTAAGTCCTCTCCCTGTCAGCATGTCATTTTGACAGCTTGAAGCTCTCTACTGCCTCTTCTTCTTCCCCAGCAACCAATTTAGGAAAGCTTACTCTAGTCTGAAAGAATTATGGAAAAAAATGGTCACGGAATAAAAACTTTAAAATTCATGAGAATCCACGCCTTGAGTGGTACAGAGATCATATGGAGATGGGTCCTCACCAGTACTGCTACAATAAGCCCTATGGATCCCTAAAGGATGCTTTCCTTTTGGAATGTAATCTTGTTGATTGTGGGGCAGCAGTGTAAGGAGAGGGTATGTCTTCCTCCCATTCTTCTTTTCTTCTTCTTCCCTCCCTTCTTCCCTCTCTCCTTCACTTCAGTCCTACTCCACGTTCTAAGGTCCACATCACTGAAAGTTCATACATAACCAAAGAAGATTTTAAAATTTCATTCAGTCCATGACTCTTCTTTGGTTATATGTACTAAGATAATGTGCTAAGACCAATGACAGTTGCTTAAATTAAAAACTCTTCAAATTGTACAGGTGCTCAGAAGACAAACCTTGCAGAGAAAGAACTCTGCCAGATTATCAGAATTAGTCTCATAGCATAGACCTTGGGTCTCATTTTGACACACAATACAATCCCTGTGTCCTGAAAGTACATGATCATCTGAAGGGAGAATCTCAGCTAGGATAAAACCCAAATGAAAATATCCTTGCTGTCTTTCTTCACAAAGAAACCATGTGTATCCATCATGAGCCCAACATACCGAGTGATCTTTCCCTCATTGTTAGTTTATATGGAAGAGGAAAGGGAAACAGCCAGTTCTGCCTAATTTATATCTCTTTCTAAAACATTAGCAGAAAACAGCAGATTCAGATGGACTGATAAACTGGTAGACAGGATGATCTGTCTTTTTAACCAACTTAGAGGTCTGAAGACTGAAGTCACATGTAGAAGAACAAGACAGTTGCTGCAACAGGAACAAAGAAAGGCTCGAAGTACCAGGGTTACCCACTTTGACACATACACTAGGGCTTCGAAAAGCTACTGGTAGAATGCTCATCAGAGTCCTTGTGAACTATTTTGAGGTTTCTTAACTACATAAATAAACCTAAGCTCCCCACAGGTTTTTGTTTCTGTTCTTTCTTTTCAGTCTAGTTCTACTTACCAATATGCTCCTCAAGTGTACTTCCATGTTGGGAAAGAACCACTTAGGAAAAGAAACAGCTTTTTTTTTTTTTTTTTTTTTTAAATTAAGTTTCTCATAGTGGGGTATGAGTATTCTTGAGACAGGATTGTGAAAACAAACACAGTGCTGGCTGCTGCCAGTACCAGCTAGCAGAAGGGTTATACTTCTTGGTTTTACTTTTGCATAGAGCAGAAAAAGAGGTGCCAGCTGTTATATTAAATGCTTGTGATGAGGAAGCTGTTCATTCCATTTCCATGGAGGTATGCCCTATGCTGTGTCTCTCTCTCAAGAACTAGTAATAAAATCTCCTGTATACACCCTTAAACAATAGCAGTATGCATATATATATATGATGCAAACAATAACCAAAGCAATCATTAACTTTTTCAAAACCCTACTCCTTACTTCTGATTACATTATCTCATTTTAGGGGTTTATCTTTCACCTATGGCAACCTTAACTAACTATAATTGTCCTTGACAGATAAACAATGTATCCAAACACCTCCTATCACATAATGATCTCTATCTCTACCTCTAAGTATCCTTCTAATATCACAATATCAAATAATTGAATGTAGAGAGCTATGACCCTCCAGCTTTTCCACTGAAAGGTTTTTCACTGCATAGCCCTTGTAATGCTTGCAAAGGCTGATGTTGATAGAATAGACAGTGAATTATGCTTGGCTGAGAGATAATAGATTTAATTAAGTTACAGCAATTCTGGAAATAACCTTACTTGTGCAGTAAAGAAAGTAAAGAGACACTCAGAAGAATACAGCTATAAATTACCACATTAGCAGTAGCTTTTGAATCCCTGATAATTACCCATGCATGATTTCAGCCATTTTAACTAGCAAACTGGAGTTAAAATACTTTTGCAAAAGTTGAATTTAAGTCCAGCTTTTGACCTTAATGTTTGGGCATTTGGTCCATAGAAACTTTCAAGTTGATACAGGATATTATGATCTACCAGTCTAAAACCTAAATAAGTCTGTAGGTAAGGTAAATTACCTTCTAAACTTGCTATTCATTAGTTATTCTGCAGTAAGTTTTTTGCCACATACTCCTCTTTACAGTCAACACAAAATCTATGTCTTGATCAAAGTAGCATCATATTTCATAGAATAAGACTGCAAATGGACAGCTAATATGAAGAAGGAAGTGTATTGTAAACCCACTCCTGTTTGTGTGTGGGTCCAACGCTTTCTATTGACCTCCCAGGACTTTAGGTAAATGTTTAACATGCCTCATCTTTGTGCATGAGATGGGGAAAATAAATTTTACAGTTTTTCAGTAAATGACCAGAAAATCTTCCTGCAGTTAGAAAGCTTGGGACTATCTTACCTGAAGGTTATTGGCACTTTCAGTCCCATCCTGTCACAACTCTGGTTATCAGTCCCTTCCCTCCCATCTCTTTTAAGCTCTTGAACTCGATTTTTATTTTGGTGTAAAATAGCCTAAATTTGTCTATTTTTGGCTAAATTTCTTGGACCTAACTTTAAAGGTTGAAGGAGAAATAGGTAGAAGTGTTTGTGTTATCAGTCAGTGGAATTCTTTGGAATTATCTGACGTTGCTTAACTTGTAAATAGGGCTTTAAACATTATTATTGTTTGAAATCAATAGTGAAAGATTATTAATCTTAATAGAGTTTTTCCAATACTAAAATAATACTAGCTTTGGAAAAGATGGTCATGGTGCTTTAATATTTTTTGGAATTATTTCCTGTTCAGGAGAATCTAAAAAAAAAAAATAAATTCTATATATTAATATATTTTTATTATAATGTCTACCTTCCATTAGGTTTAAACTTACTTTCTCTTCTTTGACATTTTCAACCCAAGACTCCTAAGAATCATTCAGTTTACAAAACATTTTACTTCCCATTTCAGTTTCAAGTAAATACTGGTAAAAACCATAACTTTTCCCACTGCTTCCCCCTACAAAAAAGAGGTCTAACTAAACTTAAATATATGTTTATCTTATACTGAAACAAAACACCAATGAACTTGTAATCTTCTCAAAAGAATATCTGTTCCTTAGTTGCCTAACCTCTGTGCCTGAAAGAAGAGTGCACCACTAGCAGGTTCTTTAGCTGGTTGAAGTAGGAAGAAGTTGAGTAGGGAGGCAGTAAAGAAAATGACCACCCAAATGGAAAGAGATGATAGCGTACAAATTTAAAGAACTATAAAAACAAAATAGAAAGAATTTTTAATTTTTTAATACTTAGAAAGTCTTCTAATCTCTTGGTGGTCTTGATTTTTATCTCAGTTGCAGCAAAGAATGAATTAACACAATCCATATTTTATGCAGCAATGTGCATCCAAATTTGTGCCACAATATGTTAATTACTCTTGATAAATTACAGAAATTAATGAATTACACTACTTCACTATGTTGCTGTTAAAACAATGGTAAGGCAGGCACAATTCCTTTAGCTTTTTGTCTTACAGGTAAAAATCATTTATCTCATAGGAGGCAATTGTCATAAATTAAATACATAATGATAGAACATTAACACTTAACTGTTGTCATTTTTAGAAAAAAGTTATTAATAATTTTCCCTACAGAGGCCAACAGCACTCTACATTTGCCTAGGGAAAGAAAGGCAAATGTAACCTAAAATATACATCTTCAAGAGTCTATGAGAAAACTTTGTAGAAAGATTCCTGAAGACTTTTCTGATATTTGGATCAGGGCCTAACTGAACTCCCAAGTTTTCCCAGAGCACTGTAGCTGTATGATGTCTCATAGATTTCCTCTTCTTGTCCTTGTAGTGCTGAAGGCATTTCTATGCTATAACAAGTGAAGACATAATGCTGCTTGCTGCCGTTCTGCTTTTGTGAATCATTTAAAAGATGGCAGAGGAAAAGTTGCTGGAAACTTCATTTCATACAGGCGTTTTTGATGGAGGTTTTTCATGTCACAAAGGTTCCTGCTTATGTCAGAGTTAAAATCAGTGTCTGCAAGCCTGCTTGCATGGCACAGCACAAAGTAGGTAAATGGGCAGAGAGCAGTTGTTCAGCACTGTTCTTTGCAAAGGGTGTAGGGAACTATCCCAGCAGTTTTCATGGGAACACTCAAAGCTTTATCCAGCAGCTTCACACAGTCAATGCATGAGTCAAATCTAGGAAAAGGGGAGAAAGAAATGTTATTTTTCAGTGCTGTTCTGAAACTCAGTATTTGCAATACTTGTCATTTTGATTATATTTCATCACAGGTTGATTGATACTATGTCATTAGGCATTTATTTCCTCAGTGTAAAACTGAATTGGAATAATGGGCAATTGAGCCCCAGAATGGGGTTGTTCCATGCTGGGTACACTGTAAACACAGTAAGCCTGTTCTTGCCCTAGCAAGCTTGTATTCTAAAAGATAGAAGAAAAAAAATACTGTCCAAGGCCTTTCAAGTCTGATAAGTGGTAGAACTGTTTACTGAATGCCACCACGTGATATTGAATTTGTTTCCTCACCTTCACTTCAGATTTAAAAAGAAAATTCACACTTGAAAAATTTCTCAAAATGATGAAAGCATCACTGTGCTATTTATCTTATAGAAAGGAGAATAAAGGTGAACTAATTCATTTCATCATGCCAAAATATCTGATGCTGGCTTATAGGTTGCAAAATCCTACAGAAATGTAAGTGTTATATGAAAATATTAGAGATTTATAATATAAATGAGCTATTTATCTTGTAATTGGTTCACCTGTAAGCCAAAAAATATTTCATGCTGGGCAAGCTGTGAATAAATTCAAAGCACTGTCAATGCTTGAAAATTATATATAAAACGTGAACAAAATATAAAAAAGAAAGGGTGATAGAAAATGGAATTGAAAGGAATTTTAAGGTGTCATCTGCCAGATCTCTCTCTGCAAAAATCAGAATGAGTGTCAGTCATATTACACATTGTCCAATATGTTTCTAAACTTCCAATAATTTACATTTTGTGTCCTGCCTAGAACACCTAGTGCTTAATTAGCCTTACCAGTAGAAAATGTTTTCCTTGTATTCATTTTAACACCTTTGCTGTCAAGGTACATTACTTCTTTCTATAGCTACTTGGACACAGAAAAGAGTTTATTCCTTTTCTCTCTTCAATAGCTTTCTGTGTAACTGAAGACTATCTTTTCCTTTGCAATTAATATTTCATTAATTTTGCTCATGAAAAAAAAAAAAAGTTTAAAAAAGGTAAAGAAAAGCAAGCAAACAAAAAAACCCCACAGATGACAAATGTTCAAATGTTCTTTATATGTGTCTTAGAAGTGATGGAAATGAAATACTATCAAAAACCTGAAATAATAAACAGTCTGAATTCAGCTTCTTATTTGGGAAATCACAACCACGTATAATGTGAAAATGTCTTCTCCTATTGTTTTGGAAGCTATAAAACAAGTAAGTAATATATAAGAAAGAGCAATATAGAAAGTTTATTAAGGCAACAGTGCAATTAATTGCATTCAACAGTTTTTCTTAAAGGGCGTACTAAAAAGTTGAGTACATTCTGCATGTCAGACTCCAGGAAAGTGGACTTGAACCACGTCCTTTTGTAAGGATCTGCATGTTCAAGGTGGAGGCACTAGTGGAAATCGTTGAAAATGTTCATCCAAATCCAGAAGTCCATAGTTAGACGACTGAAGAGTTTAAAGCCTTCTGGTGAGTTTTACTGGGGCTTCAAAGCATGGGCTGAAACCAGAAATTGTCTCCTTGTAAACTTAGAAAGTTTAAAAGATAAACTTAGAAAAAGAGAAAATAAAGACAGAGAGAAGTATTACATTCTTTGATAAAAGAGAAGTACCAGAAGTAGAAAAGTCCTTGATAAAACAGTGACTGAAGATTTGTTGTGAATTATCAACCTTCTATAGGGGACTTGTGAAAATTTTTATTTGAGCTATCTCTTAGGAATTCTGATTTATTTCTCCAAGCTAAAATTGTGTATGCTAGCAGAAAGGTGTGAAACTTGAAAATCCTATGTATTCTTAGTTTTTCTACAAATTTTGTATGTAATGAGTCTGAGTGCAACTGAAATGGAGAAAGAAAGATTGAAATATATTTCTATAAAGCTGTGCTTACAGACTTTAGATAGAACACACAACTTTTTGGGAGCTAGAGCTTATTTTATCCATATATTTATTGCAAGCTAAAGGTTGGATACACCTGAGTGCATCCTGATAATCTATTGACTAAGCAGATGATATAACAGGAGATTTAAATATGACTTAGTACATTTGCTTCTTCAAGTTGCAAATAGCAACAGCTTTAAAACGAGTCAAAATCTTGACTAAAAGACTTAGTTTTCCCATTTGAACAGGAAAATTATTTGCTATGGATTCAGAAAAACATTAAGTAAGAATTGACATCAAGAATCAATGTATTTTTTAGAGAAGGAAGTTCTCTTTTACTTATAGTGGGCTGTCAGTAGCATCAGCTTGGAAGTAGAGCAAATTATTTAGAATCTTAAATGGAATCTAAGAAAAAAAAATCAAAAAGCTTTGAGAGTTCTCATAGTCAAACATGTGGAGATATACAAAACAATATGGTGATGACCGCAGAAGAAATTAAAGCATATTATAATATTACCTAAATAGATCAACATATAATTGGCTAATTATCTAATGTATTCCAATATACGTTCCACCTCTGGGGACCTTGATAGGCTGGAGGAGTGGGCCCATGCCATCCTAATGAAGTTCAAGGTGGTCAAGTGCAAGGTCCTGAAGCTGGGTCAGTGCAACCCCAGTCAGAAATACAGGCTGGAGGAAGAATGGATAGTGAGTGGCACTGAGGAAAAGGACTTAGGGCTTGTAGTAGGTGGGAAGCTCAAGATGAGCCACTAGTGTGAGCTCACAGCCCAGAAGGCAAACTGCATCAAAAGGAGTGTGGGCAGCAGGGCAGGGGAGGTGATTCTGTCCCCCTGCTCTGCTCTTGTCAGACACTACCTGGAGTACTGTATACAGCTCTAGAGGGTTGTAGAGGGTCCAGAGAAGATCCACAAAGATGATCAAAAGGCTGGAGCACCTCTGCTATGAAGACAAGCTGAGAAAGTTGGAGTTATTAAGCCCGGAGAAGAGAAGGCTTCAGAGAGACCTTATAGCTGCCTTCCAGTACATGAAGGGGTCCTGTAGGAAAGCTGGGGAGGGACTTTTCACCAGAAAGAATAGTGATAGGACAAGGGGTAGTGGTTTCAAACTGAAAGAGGGGATATTTAGGTTAGATATCAGGAAGAAATCCTTCACCATGAGAGTAGTAAGATACTGGAGTATGTTGCCTAGAGAAGTTGTGGATACCCTCTTCCTGGAGGTGTTTAAGACCAGGTTGGATGAGGCCTTGTACAACCTGATCTAGTGGGAGGTGGGGTTGGAACTGGATAATCTTTAAGGTCCCTTCAAACCATTCTATGATTCTGTGAGCACTCAGCCACAGCTAAAAGGATATATTTTAGACTGAAAAATGTAGTAGCTTTGTGTACTGTCAGTAATCAATTGTGAATGCTGCAAAGAAAATGATATATTTTTTCTGTGCATCATCTGATGCCTGAAAACATGAAAATACTGAAAGGTTTTTAAGAACTTTTAAGCACTGTATTGCTGTAAGGGGCATAATGCCACACTGTCTGTCTCCTTCCCAGAAAGCCACAAAATTACAGCAGGACTGTGTTAGAAAAGAAAGTAAACTACAATCAAATGGTTTGGACCACTTACTGTGACATCATTTACTCCAGCACCAGTGACAGTGAATAATGCCAATGCTCTGTGTTTGCCTGCTTGAGGTATTTGGTTTCTATAGTGAAGGGTGGAAGGGACTCTGCAGCTCTGCCAGCCCCTGCCTGCATGACACTGACATGGGTGACTGCCAGGGGTGACAATTTGCTCTTAACTATGTACCTCACAGTTCTACAGCAACCACCCTGAGTGATCTCCTGGATGTCTCAGAAAATATATTTGTGGATGTAAAACTTTCTGGAGGGGAAGAATTCCTCGAGGAATTAGGGGAGTTGGTTGCTTATAACCCTTCCAGACCTGGGATCCCTGGGAAAATCCAGACCCTGTGCTTGCCCTGCCATCATAATCTCTGGACAAGTAGTTCTGTTGATTGAAGTATTTCGCATTGTGGCTGTTAGTGTGAATCTAACAATAGGAAGGTGTTTAAATGGAAAAAACCCCATCAACCCTGACATCTAACTGGACAGTACTGGTGTCCTGGTTTGGGCCAGGATAGAATTAATTGTCTGTCTTGTAATTTGAGTTTCAGCTTAGTCTCTTGTAAGAAGATGTATTTGCTGAAATTAACAGCAAGTTTCTCAGTCAGTGTCTGCTTCCAAGACTGATAGCACTCGATGTTTATAGTTACAGCTGGAGACTGGTGTGGAGAACCAAGGACACTGCTCAGTTCTGAACATCTTATGCTCTGGAAAGAGAAAGGGAGTAAAGGGGTCACACCTGCAACTCTCTATGGAGGGGCAGACAAAACAAATGACCAAAATTGACCAAACAGAATATTCCATTCCATATGTGTCATACTCAATATAAATTGAGGGATCACGAGAATCAAACCCCTTTTGTCTTCACACTTTGCCCTTCCCTTCCCCTTTCTTCACCTGTTCCTGTTCACTTTGGCATCCTGGGAGGATTCCACCCGTGCATCTGCCTGTGGTCCTGATCCATGCCAGCCTGAATCTGTGTGTTCCTGCCTCCAGATCCCAACTGCTGCTGACTCCAGGAGTCCAGCCTGGACTTTTCCAAGGCTTTCCTGCAGCCTTGGTGGTTATGTGAGCATTACTGGGGGAGAGGGGAGGAACATGGTATAATTGTTCTGTGTATTTGTATATATTTAATAATTTTTCATTTTTTATCATTACTGTTTCATTAAGGCTGTGCAGTTTAGTTTCCAACCCATAATTCTCTCTCCCTTATTTTCTTGCCTTTCTTTATCAGGGAGGGGAGGGGGATTAATAGAGAGCATCTGTCATTCAGTTAATTGCTGGCTCAGCAAACTGTGACAACTGGTAGCACAGGGATGCATATTTTGAGAAAGGAAAAAAATTCTTGCTTACTTTTTAATTGCAATATTACCAGCTATCACAACTTAAGAAATTCTAAGCTTCAAACAGCTTTATTAATAAGTTACAAAGTAGTGATAATGCTGTGACTGACTCTATGCCAGATAGGAAGTGAGAAGCACAATTAAAAATCTTTATTGTCTCCAAAAACAAGCTTACTTTTTTTTCTTTTTTCTGCAGGAACATAAGAACCTTGAATTTAACATTTATCTTAATAACTATGGAGACAAGAAAACAAACAAAAAAGCAAACAACAAAGAAAAAAAACAAAACAAAACCCCAAAAGAACACACACAAATCCCAAACCAAAGACACCAGTGAAACCAAATGGTCTTTGTGAATTACATCAAGACTTAAGTCTCCTCTTCCAGTTCTGGAAATCTGTTATATCTTGCCCTAAGCTCTGGCTTTCTGTGGCATCCTCAGTACCCCACTGAAGGATGAGTGGGTGAGTCAAGCAGGGATCCTGTCACACCCAACCCAGAAATGGGCTTTCTGGCTCAGCCAGCTGCAGGAGGCTTGCCTGATTCTTCTGCTCTTCTCCCAGAGCTGATGTGGAGCAAGCATTGGCAGAGACAAAAAAAAGCAACTACCAGCTGAGCCTGGCATAACAAAGCTACTTCTGGCTTGGCAAAGTGTAGGCTAATTTTTTGCTTTCTAGGCAGAACTGCTGACTGCAGATCACAAAGGTTCCAAGCTAAATCTTGGGTGTGGTAGTGAGCAGATCACAAACATAGTAAATCCAGCCAAGGAAAGAGGACTCTGATAAATGACTTTTAAATTCACTCTTTGTGAAGTTGCCAACTGCTGGATGTAAGTGTAGCAGATGCAGTGCAGACTCATTCTTCCATTCATTATCTTCTTTTCTACATCCTTTTATTTCCTTTCCTCTTTTGTTGATGGTTTAATGTCTGATTTCTGCTTCCTGCCAACAAAGTGACAGTAAGCTCTGTAAAAAAATTTTAAGTTATGCATTATAGACTAGCTCTGAAGTGTTTTGGTTTTTTTTTCCTATACCAAACACTTGATGTACTGTGGAAGCTCTGAAGTTTAATTTAATTTTGCATTATGACCAGCTACACAGTATATGTTAGATGTCTGGGATTAATTTCTCTAGTTACAGACTCTTTTATATATCCTGATAGTTTTTTTGTGCATGAGCCAACCCCTACTGAACTCCAGTAGATAACACAGAACCTTAGTGAGTACCAGGGAACAGCTGGCTCTTTTTCTGTATATCTGTCAGCTATAGTTTGTGTTTCATTGATGTACTGAAGTGCAGAAGATTTCATCAAAGGTTAACTACCAAGTTCTCATACGTAAGCCTTAAAAAATGGACACACTAAGTTATACTAAGAGACCACCTAGCCATCTCATCTCTGGCAGATATAAAAAAAAGAGGACTATCTTAAAGCTTTTTACCAGCCACTTCTAAGATGAATTTTTTTTTAAATTAATACTTCTGATAATAACTAATGTTTAATATATTCAAATATTTTGCCTCCACAACCACCCTTCTGTGGCACTAAATTCCTGTTTGCTCACAATACTATAAGTATTTCTTTTTCACTTGAGTATTTTTCCAATTATCTGAAATAAAATACTCACTCAATTATTTCTGATAACTCAGAAACTGATAAGGAGAAAGCACTATATACTATAAAAGCACTATCTTGATTCCTTCTTAAGGTGAGTGCAGTCAAGCATGTTTCCTGACACAGTGCAGGCAAGTAAAAAGTTCATGTTCAAAGAGCAAAGGATGGTGCTGTTACTACAAAGTGTGAAATTGTGTCTTTGGGAGCAGTGATTCTGAAAAGGTTTTATAAATTTCTTGGATAACAAAATCAATATGAACATGAACTGCAATAATATAGCTGACAAAGTCACCTTAGTCCTGGGACTGGGAACTTACTCTAAGCTTGGAAAAATACCTTCATCAGCAAGAGATGCAAGGATTTTAGTCTATTTACTTTATAGAATAGTAAGCTAACAAAAAAAAAAAAGGTGATTACAAATAATCACTAATCGTGTAATCATAACACAGATACTGAAGACTCCATACTTGTGCAGACAAACACCTAAAAAGACCAAAAAAATGAAAGAATCTTTTAACCCAAAGGCAAGGAATTGGAGCAAGTTCCCCAGTAGATTATCCACCTCTTTAAGACTTTCTATCTAAATCACATCTTTTAGAAAAAGACCACAGTCCTTACGAAAAGGCTAAAGCCTTCACCTGAAATGAAGTGGATGTGCTTCTTTATCCTGTATTATGAAAAATATTGGACTGTCATTGAAATAGTTGCTCTAATTTTTTTTTTTCTGGGTTTTTTTGAGTTTTTTGGGATTGTTTTTCTGTTTGTTTTTCAATCTGGAGTGTACAAACAGTTCATATTTAAGTTAATCCCACCAACAGTTTCCAACACATCTTTTTCTGGATTTTCACAGTTG
The DNA here is from genome assembly GCA_023637945.1 of Phaethornis superciliosus. NCBI lineage: Eukaryota > Metazoa > Chordata > Aves > Apodiformes > Trochilidae > Phaethornis > Phaethornis superciliosus. The sequence continues at coordinate 101,993,312 of JAJQWJ010000003.1, forward strand.
TTTCTTACATTGCTTCTTTTCCCTTCACTCCCACTCAGATTTATCAGAAGAAGTTCAGGAGAGCATCAAGGATCCCTGCACACCAACACATTGCTTTTCAGGTGATGTGCTTAGCCAGCTCAAATATTTCTTAATCAAGACCAAAACAGAATGTGTGAAACTTCTAGTGGAATTCCTCACACTTGGATTCAAACCACAATGGAGTACCATATGCTCCATGAGAATGCTTGTTTTTCCTTTTGGACTTGGAATTGAAAGGAAAACTGCACAAATGGGGTAGTAAGAAAAATATAAAAAGCATCCCCAAAATTATGTTCATAATAACCCCAAAGAACAACCAAGAAAGGGCCCATTTCCCAGAAATTATATTTAAATGAAAATGTTCTCATCAAATTGAACTAGAGTTAAACCTCGACCAATTATATTTAAATGTAATGAAAAATAAATACAGCTGAGCTATTAAGATAGCTGAAATAGCTAAAGGTCTGTCAGCACTTCCATTATAAACCTAGTTTGTTCAGGGGATTATAAGTGCTGTAAAAATGTGTTCCAGGCTGAAACTTGGCAAACAAAGGTTGTAGTTTTAGAGGTTGGGATTATTATTATTTTTTTTTAAATAAGTTCAAAAAAAAGATTGGCTACTTTTAACTTACAGTATTGGTATACTCTGGAATTTTCCAACACTATTTTTGGTGTTCCCATACTTCGGAAAAGGTCTGATTTTAAAAATAAGATGATGTAAGCTATTATTAGTCCATGATGTGAACTAACCATATGCTGCTTTTGGGATTTGTACAGGGGTTTATTTTTAAAACACAAGTGGGTTCAAACACAGGTCACTAGACTAATATAGTTTGTTTGACTCATAGGGTGGGATCTTTCAAGCACCCTCAGCAGTGCCCTACCACAGCTCCCAAGAGCTGACATCAATAGTGTCAAAAGCTGAGGGCTTACTATATTCCCCTCCCCTCACCAGCTGGGATAATGACAATAAATTCCAATACCTTTTTATTCTTTTATTTCTAATCACTTATCCCTTCTCTCTGTGAGAGACTGGAGTTTCATCAAAATATCTCCTTACTGATATAATTCCTTCTCTACATCTTTCTTTTTGGTGGCTTAGAGGTGTAGGAAGCCAGCAGAACATCAAAGGCCTTTTCCTCCCATCAACGCCTCCTTAATCATTGTCTGCAAGGAGTACTGACTCATCTGAGATGCCCACAAACTTCTGGCCCTGAAAAAGGACACGAGTGAGATCTGGCCTTCCATTTCACCCCACAGACCACAGAGTGACAGAAACTACAAGCAGTGTGGATGCAATAATAAAAAAGAGAAGAGCTGTGAATGCAAAGTACTTGTGACAGTTGTCTAGGAACATGACGAGTCATAGAGGAGCAAGGATGCTTCTTTGTAAGCACCTGTGAACAAGAACCACTGCAAAAGTTTCCATGATATCAAGGAACATTGTTTCACCTTTCATCTCTTTTTCTGTCCATGAGGGAGAGTGGGTGTATCTGCCCAGAGGGAATGGTTAATTCTACTGCTGTCATCACAAATATGAGACAGCATCTTCAAAGGCTGAAGACCTCATTTCTGACATTTATGAATCCCAATCTCCACAGGGTCCATCTTGCCCTTTCCCATGCTAAGCTATAGCTACAGGGTTGTTCCTTTTGCTGATGTTGAGAACATACTATTTTTTACAAACTTGCTTGAAGACAGATTCTCTTTTTCTGCTCCCAGAAGAACCAGCAAGGCAATGGTTTCAGACACGGTACCCTGATGCAGGAAATCAGCATTTACTGGGCTTGAAAGGGGCAGATTAAGTATTTGAACCACAAGTTTTTGAAGGGCAATCAAATGAGGAAGCTATTGATTATTCCAGAATGATGCCTTCCCCACCCCTAGCCCCCCTCACTTTCTATGGCATGGTTGTTGGCATGGGATTTAATCCTTTTAAGCAACTTAATATCTTGATTATGTGAAAAAGAAAGGGAATACTGAAACCTGAAAATTCACCATAAAATTTAATGGAATAGTTAGTCTCTGACTAGAACTTGTTAATTTCCATGAGGTGTAAAAATATCCTTATTTATCTATTTATTTACATGATGAAGTATGCTAAAAAAATACTTCTGTTTTGGGTTTTTGTTTTTCAACTTGCTCCCTTATAAGTAACTCTTTATTTGAATCAATGATGAAGTTTTTTGAAATGGGGATTAAAAAAAAATTTACACAGGACAATTCATAGCATTTGGGGTGAGAAGCAGTATCTATTTGTATTTTACATTGCTGATAACTCAGCAGCTCTAAAATACTAATTTTTTCATCCTCACAAACTATTTAGGTTTTCAGGATCAGACTTGGAAGGGAAGTTGTTCCTTTAAAGAGCATTAAGAAATACTGGCAGTGGGTCAGTGTGACTGCTCCCAGTTCACTACACAAGTTAAAAGAAAAAAAGACTGGAAATAAAATGAAAGCGTAAGTTAAATCATATAACAATAATACCTTGTCAGCCAAGTAATATTTTAATAATTCTCCTAATGTCACTGCACAGTGTATGCTACATATTAGAATTTCTTCTAAAATATTAAGTTACTGTATATTGTGATAGGCTTTCATTCTTTCTCTCCTGGGGATGAAGGGAATTGTGGGTCAGATTAACCTGGTATGACCCAGTGCCTGATTGAAAGACCAACACACCACACATTTTCCTTCAAAAACTTCCATCTCATGCCTTCAGATGCACATAAGTTCAGAGAAGTAAGATCTGCTTTGTCAGTCCTCCAAAGACAAGATTTGTTATGTTGTAGCATCACACAGGTGAGAGCATTTCTGATATTGGTTTAAGACGTGCTTACCCAGAACTCTCCAAGACCTGTCTGGAGGTCATATCCCCATTCTTCACTCAGTCTTTCTGTCTCTTACCTGGCTGGTGGATTGGGCTCCCTAAAGCTTTGTAGATGGATGGGAGCTCTGTGCCCTAGTCTTATAAGAGGCTTCTAAGAGGAAAAGATATTTTTTATCATGTTGGGTATCACCATCCCACAAGATAACATCAGATGCTATCAACTCTAGTCTTTTTTACAAGCCATAACCCCTTTTCTGTGGAAGCCATGCTGGTAGAAGAGAGAGATTATCTAAGCCTTAATTCCTGGAAGATGCAAATGAAACCTTGCTTTGATTTTCCATGTGAAAAAGGAGTCTTTGAAAGTGCAATTGAGTGTGTCCCTTAGCATGAATTCAGGGTTATTTAAGAAAAAAAAAATCAAATTCTCATACAATGACCTCATCAATCCTGTCATTAAAAATAAGTAAAAAATATTTTTATTCCTTTCAAGATGTTTATTTTTGTTCACCAATTTTTTTAAATGGTGACAACATTTCTGAAAAAGAAAAAAAAAAAAGAGTTTTATTCAGCTCTCTGCCAAGCTCTGAAGTATGGGGCAGAAAGAATCTTGGATGCTCTCCTGCTCCATAGGCACCCATGAACAAGCTGAACTGTTTCCAACTGCAAAGAACCTGTGGTCTGCTAGGGATCAGGCAACTAGGAGAAAGAACAGAGGACATGCAAGCCTTTTCATTTCCAGATATACAGAGGACAGGGAAAGCATTTAATAATTATACTTTGGATATAATCAGAGAAGAGTTGCTCAGAGCACAGGATCTCAAGTTCCTCCCTTGGCTTGTCTCAGACCTCTCATCCTCTAAGGGGACCACAGGTTGTATCAAAGAAGTGAAGGGATGCAAGACAAATGGAACAAGAGGAAGGAAGACTTAAATCTGCGCCTTCTCCATATCAGCATTCCTTACCAAGACTGATTTTGGAAAACACACATTTAAAGGCTGTTCAAGGTTCAGTCAGGATCTCACTTCACACTTCTGTTTCCATTTCAATAGGTCCTTTTAGCTGAATTCCAAAGGCGAGATCATGAGCTGGGCTAAGGGAAGGAAGAGCTGAGTCAACAGCAGCTCCCAATTTCCTTTTCAACTGCCAAAATATACCTATACACTCCTCCCCTGAAGCCTCCTAATTCTGTATTCCATTATCTTTTAAAGAAAATGAGATTAATCAGATCCTTCCTCAAGTTGTTAGAAAAGGGCAAATTCTTTACACCACTCACAGCAGATTTTTTCAAGATTTTGCTTTTGCTGTGTGAAAGAAAGCTGAGGAATTTTCAATATCTGTACACCCCACCCTTGGGCTGCATCACTTCAAATCCAAATGTTCAACTATTTGCAACTCTATTGTTAGATTGCATTGTTATGTGATACACTCCCTGACTCCAGCCTCTGTGACACTGGGAATCATAAAAGCCCATTTTGGAAGTGAACTCTGTTATATACATAACCCACATACCAGGGAGTAGGGGTTGGTGGCACTCAGAGTACTGCTTGTGTTACGAGGTGTTAGTGAAAGTTTTGGTCTCTTCAGCCCCTTTTACTGGTTCTGCAGTGGATTCCTGACTTACAGATGTTTTCAAAACCAGCGGTTCCAAGGAGAGTCTACTTATTGCCAAAAGTTTACAGCTGAATTTCTTGGCATTTGCAAGCAATGATTTCATCAGAACATGAAATAAGTCAGAGCTGCTGTTGAAAGACACCGTTTTATAATCCAGCATTGTAAATTTAAGACTTTTATTTGCTGCAGAATTTGGTTTCCATTTGTTCAAGTCTCTGATAGGTGTATTGCTTGGGAACAGATATAGAAGTTTTACAGGCCCTTTGTGCAATTTAAAACCTCTGTATAGAATACCATAGTGTGCTGCCCATTCACATCATTAAAAACTTTTACAAGAGTATCATGTTCACACTTATATGTACTTTACTCTAGCGACCCTCCCTGTGCCATGTTTGAAGTATTATAAATGGGCCCATGTAGAATGCTGCCCTAATAGCTGAAGTAGGGAGGCTTTGTTTAAAATTCAAATAATAGATGAATGGTGTCTGTTTGTTCCTGATCAACACTCTGCATACAAAAGACGTTGCACTTTCTTAAAAGGCAGCAAATGTGGACAAATATTAGTTTTTGGAACTAAAGGGGAAGTTATTCATTCACTCAGCAGTGCTTTGCAAGCTATCAATCTTCCAAGTATTTCTATTAGCTTTAATCATCGAGGCTGTTTGTTTGGAGCAATTTCTAAGAGAATAAAGGTACCTTTGGCTCTTATCTCCTGTCATCAAAGCATCCATTAGGAAATCCAAGCCCTGTAGGCAAGCTCAAGGGATTACTCAAAGAGGTTTTCTTGAAACAATCAAGAATTCGGTGCCCTCTCTTCAGTGCACAGGAGTTCAGTTGGAAACCATAATCTGAAAGAGAGGTTTATCTGGGGCTTAATACAATTTGAACAGGATTTTGTTCAGGGCAAACCTACAGATAAAAGCACCTTAAGTATGTTAAAACAAAGATGAGCCTGCATTCCTTGTGCTGCTGTTTCTAAGTCCAATGGTCTGTCAAAAAAGTGGGGGGAAAAGCTCTAAAAGCCTTACAATTATCACAATAGTCAGCAGATTGGGCCGCTGAGAAGCTAATTAATAGCTTTTTTATAAAGGAATTTTGATTAAGTGTGAATCAGTCAAAAGTTGATTCAGTGTTGGGGGTGTGAAGGCTTGTCAAGTAAACAGGAAGATTGAGGATGAGGAAGATGTAAAGACTGGGAACTTGCTTAAAAAAAAAAAAGTTTAAGGTACATGATGAGTTTAAACTGAAAAAAACCCCTGAAATACATATAAACCTGAATTTCCCCAGAATATGACTATTTTCATTCTTCAGGTGCAGAAATTTAATTCAGCTCACTGCTGATGCAAAGTGAGGAGTGGAGATGTCATTTAAAAGCTAATGCACCTTTACATTTAGGTTGCCCAGGCTTGAGAGAGAGTCCAGTGTAGTACATCCAAGACTGAGGTGACCTGGCTTCAACTCCTGCTTCTTCCATTTGAGTGTCTTGTCTTCTTTGGTTTTATTCCTCTGGGAAGGGAAATGCTGAATGATTCGAGGTCAACTGACAAAAAGCCTAACATGAAATTTAGATATTGTTGTACTGCTGCTCTTCCCAAAAATCCCAGCTGTGAGTTGAAACTTTGTCTTTGGTTCTGTAAAAACAGAGTGTGAAGCCTGGCTCTTCTTTTTTCAGAAGGAATAGGCTCTTCCTCTTTATAGAAGAGTTTACCATAACTAAATGGTCCTGAATGAGTCACAAATGAGCAAGTAGGAAATTTTTAAAGGGAAGTATTTTTTTTCAGCTTCTTAAGGTAATAGATATAGTTATGCTTTTCTTTATACTGGAGGCTTGTCAGAGCACAAAACTAGGGAATGAATGTGTCTATAAAGGGAATTATAAAGTGGACGACGTATATATGTAATTTCAAAATTACTTTGACAAAACAATTATAAAGAATCTTAAAGCTAAATCGAAAACTCATTTGCCATAAGGGTGGAGTTCTTTCTAGGACTGAAAGTCAGTTAAAGAATAGGAAGCAAGGGATAAGGTCACTTAATAGTGACTTTTCAGGATGAAAAAGAGTGAAAAGTACTGTTCTCAGAGATCAATGATAGAAGTTGTTTTATTCAGCTTCTTCAACAATGACCTGAAAACTGAAGTGAACATTAAGGTCTTTCGGACAGTTGATCATCATGCCAACGACAAATTATGATGAACAAAGATCTCTGTAATGTGTTTATATGCAGTTAAAAATATCAAAACTGCCAGAAAAACATCAGATATAACTGGAAAGACACCACACAGGTGCCAGCATTTTGCATATATAGAAAACCTTTGGTGCACCTACCTCCTGTGTGGCTTTGTGATCTCAAGGATATGGTAGAATTAGAAAGAGTATAGAGAAGAGTAAGTAGGTGAGGGAAGAGCTGTCATACCATACAACAAAGTCTGCAACACTTTTATATCAAGAGGAAAATGTTGGAAGACATATAATAAACTTCTGCAAAATTCTGATGGTCTGTGTAACTGTTATCTGGGAAGTAATTCTTTTTCGGTAGCTAAATAAACTTCTGGAACTCGTGGCCATTAGAAGTTATGGGAGAGGAAAGTTTTAGCAGGTTCAAAGTAGATTAGACCAATTCACATACAACAGACTCATAAATCAATGCTGACAGGACCAAGTAGAGATGTGCCTTCTCCATTCCTCATAAACTAATTTTGATGGGAAATGGACGACCAATTGTGACCTGCCTCGTGTGCTCTCCCAAAAAAATATCATATATTGCCTCTGTCAGAAGCAGAATACTCAACTAGAAGGACTGCTAATTTGACCTATTAGGGCATTTCTTATATTATGACATTTTTTCCAGTGTTGGACACTTATCTTAATCAAACTTTAGAGACTAAATTGCCATATACACAATATTATCTCCTCAGATATGGGCATTCTAACTTTTAAGACTTGTTAAAATGCTTCATATCCAAGAGCATCACATCAGTACATAAACAGAAATTACAGACGTGTTTAACTGACATCAGGTTAAGAAGAAAGTTAATTTCTTAGGGAAGAAAACAATCATAATATTAGCTTTTATATAAGCCTGGTAATGACAGATTGCTATTCAAAATATAACTCAGTAAAAACACTGCACAGGGTTCCAAAAGTTATGTTCCCTCATCCTAAAGAATTTATATATCTTTAGAATAGTAAAATGTAGTTAGATTTCATTGACTCAAAGTCCATCTGTTGTCAGGAATATTTTTACTTGATCCCGTAAAAGAAATCTATTATAAGCTATACAGTCCCTCTGTAGAACTGAATATAGATGAGCTACAGAGCGAAGCTGTTTTTCCAGGCAGTTCATGCTGGTTCTGTCTAGGCTTTATCCCAATTTTCACCTAATTCAATATTTCTCTGTCTGACATGAAATTTCAGTCTGCATTGATTCACTGTATGCCAACCCACTCCAAAAGCCTCGCAGAGGATAACACAACATCTTTCAGCCCAAGCCCTGTTGCCATCAGCAACTCTTTCCCTCTTCTTTCAATGCACAGTATGCAAAAAATGTAAAATTATTCAGGAGAAAACTCATCTTTTAACATCTACCAGGAAAAGATCTGATCCTACAGGTATTCATAGGCTGACAGAAAGCAAAGCTTTTAATGTGAAGCAGCAAATGACAGTCCTCAGGAAAGGTAGGAATTTTGAGACTGACATCAAAGGCAGAAGACTGACAAGGGATTTTTTAAGTATTTCCTGTACTGAGACTGAACTAAACCCTCCCATCAGGATGGCTCTGTGCAGAGGAAAAGCAGGCAGTCATTGAAGGAAGTGGATTATTGACAGTGGCAAAACAGCCACAGTCCCATATCCAACTTTTCCTCTGCTGGAGAACCTGAGAAACAAAACTGAGCTGCTACTGTTCCAAAAGGAGAAGTCAGAGCAGCATCTCTTGTGTGATGGTTAGCAGCTGTTTACACTTCTTTATCTCCCATACTTTAGGGGCACTAAGCATGTATTTCCAGATTCCTTCAGCTCATGCAATAGTGAAAAATCTTGAGTCTTCTTGTTCCGTGACATCGTAAGTGTTCTGAAAATGTAGTCAAGGGCAGAGCCATTCTACTTCTCTTGCTCCTCTGGTTTATTTTTCTCCTTTTAAGGAGTTTAACTGTTATTCTTTGTATTTCTATTACTTATTATTTCACATTTTTTTCAATTTTATTTCATTGTCTCTTGACCTAATCTTTATTAAAATGTCCCTAGATATTTTAGAAGATAATTTCTTTGACATCTTCATAGGTTTTTTATATTACAGTACCTCTCAAGTCAATGGAGCTACCATGAAGATGCACTAAACAGTTGTATCTAAACAATTGTATATAAATTTAAAGGCTTGAAATTTAAGCTATGCTTTTGTTTATTTGTTTGCTTGTTGCTGATTCTACTTCAGTTCCTTCAGTTAAAGTCATCAGCCTTCTTGGAGTGGTGATATAGATGTGACTAACTTGAGATGTAAATTGCCAGTGAAATCTGAAGACTTTTAGCCTGAAGATTTGTTATAAATATTCGCAAATTTGGCCTTTGTTTCCAGGTATTTGTGCCAAAACTCTGCAAGTAAATGTTTAACGTATCTGACAAATGCTGATATTTCAGAAACTTTTGAATTTTGCATCTGAATGACGTCTTTTATTAAAAACGTGAAAGAAATGTATACACTTTGTTCCAATTTCATCTCAAATTTACCACAGATTCAAGTCCCTTACTCATTTGTTGTGGTTTTGTTTGTCAGAGTTTTCTTACACAGGTACAGGATGATGTCACCTTAACCTGAAGGACACAGAAAGAAGTGAACTTCCAGAATAAGCACTTCTTTCTCTGCCCATACAGGCTCCGTATTTTGCACTAGAACCACCTTTTCCCATGGACTTTAGTGGAAACGTGGAAAGAGTCACATCCTTACTTTGGTCTGTCAAAGTGCAGGGTTTCCAGATCTTGCTCTTCAACATGCTGCAGACAGTTGGCATGGATATGACTTAGATAAGGCAATTCAGAACCTCCAGCCTAGGTTTCTCCTCTGAATAATAATCTGACATGATGTGTCTGGCTTTTAGAGACTACCTACTTAGGAATCTAAAAAGCAATTCATAATGTAGGAACTGTGACTCTCCCTTCTCTGTGTGCCCAGCTCAGTTGTGCATACTTAAGCATGCACCACTTTAGATGTTTATTGTGTTTCTTTTGGTTTCCAGGTGCTCTCCCAGGTGGACCAAAGTTCTCACAGGTCCCATATGGCATTGTCTGCCTGCTCCATCAGGATATTTCGGACACCAGGATTCAGATAGCAGTATGCACCCATGGATAGAGAATTTCACTGCACATATCTGCACTGTCAATCAGATTCTGTCAATTGAATTTCAGTTAGACATCCTGGCACAGAACTGAACACCTTTCACAGCAGAAGTCATTTCAGTTTCTAACAGCAGGCATCCTCTAGTAAAGAGAACTGCCTTTCTTTTTTTTTTCTTTTCTTTTAAAATACTCTGACTAGTGCTACAGATACTATTTCAAACAGCAGTTTCTAAAAACATTTTGCAATTTTTTAGTCTTAAAAAAATCTAATGTTTGGGATTATGGCCAATATAATTTTTCTTTCTCTTGATCAGTTTTGTCATCTGTGTGCCTGTTTGAAATTTACCTTGGTCTCTGAAAAAGAAAGAACACTGGGGCCTCCTACAGTTTACTTTTCAGTTGTAGCTTGTGTTCAAGCACCACATTGAAACCACTGTCTCCACAAAGGCACACATCAGTGAAGATGTTTTACTAACACACATAAACTCTATTTCTGCTTGTGACTTGATCCCTACACAGAAAAAGGCACTTTTAGGATGTAATTTATCTTAGTCTAACCTAGATGTCTAAAACCACACAGATGAATGGCATCCTAAGTCTCTAGATTTTTCTGCAAACTATAAAGGAACTCTAAACAGCTTGTTTAGATGTAAATGTCTATACTGCAGATGTCTGAAGTCAAGTGAAAGGAATCTAGAGAACTACCATCCAAAAAACAAGAATGTGGATATTATATGGGGAAGGTCTGAGGGTTAAAAATATGCCTCACATCACAGGTGTCACATGAGTAGACATGGCAAGAATGGAATACATATTTCTTGAATTCCAGGTCAATACTTTAGCCACAGATCATCTTTTCTGTGCCATGTTATGAGTAGGTGTATAAAAATTTTCACATCCTAAAGTAATGCTTGCAGCAGAAAGATTTTGGCTAACCTCCCAGACTTAGTGGCCATTCCCACCTACCACAATATCTCTACATAAGAGTTCAAAGAAATATTTAACTTTTTACTTATTTAAAGATACTACTAAAGCTCCAAAGCCACACAGGGCAAACAGCATCGTATATGATACAAGAGAAAAAGCAGGTTTATAGGAGAGAGAAAAGACTGCAGAGAGAGAGAGAATTGCATCCCTCCTCTTTGTGTTTTTTTTTTTTAACTAAAAACATAATCTCAGGAAAAATATCTGAACAGATGTTTTCCCTTGAAAACATTCCAGAAAATGAAAGCACACATGGCATACTGATCTGCTACTTCCTTCAACACATTCTCTTTCATATATAACAAATGTACCATGTGATGTTGCCGTAGTAGCTACTTGTATTTTATCAGTGAGTGAAGCAGAGGAAAAAGTTATTATATCTACCTGTACTCTGGGTGTTGGACTGGCTGCAGTGGCTGATTGTGCCCATAGAATTTGATGCAATTTTTCATCTCTAACGTTGCTCTGTGTATGGTATTTAAGAGCATGAATGCTGAAGTACAGTATGCAGAAAGCAGCCACTTAGATCACATATGTTTTTTATCCAGATTCTTTGATCACTGAGGTCACTGAGCACTGCTGCACAATAACATCACCTCTACACCAGTGTGACTGTCAGTAAAGCCTCTCTGTTCAGGGTGGTCATATGAAATGGGGAATATAATTCTCCCTGGGCAGCTAATCCTTCCCCAGACACCCTCCACAACTTGTAGATGAAGAGCAAGGACTGTGTTCAACACACATCAGAGCCCTTGGTGTATATTTGGGCAGCTTCAGGCTTTGCCCTGGGCTTGGCTTCCTTTAAAATAGGAGCTCCAACAATCTATAACCTCCTGTCTATAATGACAAGAAAGACATTATTAAATAGGAAACATGACTGAAAAAATGGTTTTTAAGCTATGTGTTGCTCAGGGAAGCTATAACTGAAGGAAGAATTGGTAGTTCAACATATTCACAAGTAGACTAATAACATATGAATCTATGAATATATAAGCCTGCCTGAGTCAGCATCATTCCTGAAGAAAGCTATTACACAAGTTCTGTACCACTACACTTAATGACGACTTTGGATAATGTATAAAGTCATTAAGTACTATTTGTAATTGTAGCATGAGTGACTTCTCCTTCCAAGTGTAATAAGGAAGACAAATGGTACAAATAATGGTAACACCTATTTCTGAGACCTTTCATTTACAGGAAAAAAACCCAAACAAATAAACATGAAGACAGCAGTAGGATTGTTTAAGCCTTACTTTTTAAAAATTTTGGGAACTTCAGAGATATTAAGCAAAAATTAATTAGAGTTAGCCAGTCCTGGTCTAATTCATTTAAATTAAAAGTAAAGATACTCAGGAGTATTATTTTGACTAGATTTCTCAATTTCAAAGGGACAAATACATTATCTAGTTAGTAAAGTCAGCTGTACTGATGAGCATATGGACTTCACTGTATTATAGGTACGTGAATTCTATTAAAGATACAAAATCTACAAAGAATTTCTGTCCCACGTATAGAAGACTAAAATTTTAGCCATGGCTTTACCAAGTCATAGATATTCTACAATAAATAAATAAAAAAAAGCCGCCCCCTCTCCAAAAGCCCACCCCTCCAAAAAAAAAGAACAAAGAAACAAACCAAACCAAGCCAAAATAAAACAAAGATTACCTTGTAAACCAAATAATATTTTTAGGTATGAAAGAGCAAAATAGCAGCTGTCAGGAATCAAATACATTTAAAAACTGCTGATAAAACAGGATAAAATAAATAAGAGAAGGCAACTAAAAAAAATTATTCTATACAGTGACTATTGGTGAAAAGGTAAAGGTGTGGCAGAATCAGAGGTCTGATGGTTTAATGTGAATTAAAATATAGAAATTAAAATATGTAGAAATAGAAACTATAATAATGATGATTTAAAATCAAGGATCTTCCAGAATTCTGAAGTTGCTGATCTGGTAGCAAGTTTTTTTAACATTTTTTTATAGTCTTTGAGAGTTGTAGTGAATAACTACAGAATGGGAGGTTAGCACTTAATATTTAAGTAGAGAAAAGTTGCTTGCCCAGCTACAATATCAAACCTGAACATAGTTTGAATACTAAAATAATTAATTAATTATTAATTGGATAAGAAATAATAATTAGATAATGAAGATAAATGGAAAAATCATGTATATGAAACATGAATTTGCTAAGGTTTGCCTATGCTAAACTGTTCTGATAGCTTTGTGTGACGAAATAGTGGATTAAAAAACGTGCAGTGCTACTCCTAATATGTAATTTTTTAAAGTATCATGTAGGAGATGAAAGTAAAGAAGAAGACAAGAAAGGATTATAAAACAGGACATGAATTCTTTAAAAGAAAGAAATGGGTGGTTCTGAAGAAGCATCAAAGGGTTGAGAGCCCAAGAATTAGATAAGTTAATGATTAGTACCAGGGAGGATGAATAGCAGAATGGTGTCAAGGACTAGAGTAATAGAATAAATTCAATACTTCAAGCTCCAACTTATTTTAGGGTCTAATGAAAGGCAAGGCTTTGACTGAGGAGAAAGACTCAAGCCTACATTATTAATAAAAGCACTACATCTCCAACAAGTTGTTCCTGTGAAAAAGGTAAATGAAATCCTAAATTAAATCATCAATAGGTAAGCACTTGTGCTGTTTTGCAAAATGGTACAGTAAATTCATCTGAGTTGGTGATATTTGCTGTGTTATTCTGTCAAAATGGAGGCTGAAATGCAATGAGAAAGTAAAAAATTTTAAGCAAATTTAAGCAAATTTTGATCAATTCAATATCAAATTGAGAAGAACAGTGTGGCATGAGAGTAAATAAATATAAATGGTTAAAAATTAATTCACTAAAAAATAAATTACTAATGGGAACAAAAAGCTGAGCTATATATATTACTGAATTGGTTTAGGAAAAAGGGCATTTCTAAAATGCTTGCCTGCAGCAGCAACAAAACAAGCTCAGTGTTCTCAGAAGTTCCCTGGTATATGTCCATGTTTCTGATTTTGTAATGAACTTTTTAAAAAAATCATAAAATGCTCACATCTTCACAGAAACATATCTGTTTTATTGAGAAGATTACTCCAAAGCCAAAAATATCACTCAAAAGAGCCACAAGGAGAAAGTCAGACCTGAAGCAAACTCTCATAATACCAAGGGGAATGAGAAATTCTGGGGAACTGCACATTGCAGCATGACATATTTTGCAAAACATCATCTATCTTGTCTGACCAGTCATAATAATTATGATTTTGTAATCAACAATCAATTCGTTTGCTTTTTCTCCTCATGATGAAATGTAATCACTGTACAGCATAAAACTTCCCAAATTCTGTTGGAAAAGAAACTGCAACCCACATACAAATGCTTTCAGGAGGCAGATCACACAAAAGGATGCCAACCTGTGGGCGAGGTTAGAGGGGGAAGAATATGGGAGACAGTTCAGAGAGCAGGAACAGAGTCAGAGAAATGAAAAATCAAGGTAAGGAGCACTAAAGCAAATTACACAGGTGAGAAATAGAATAAGTAATATGATTTAGAGTGGAAATATTAACTATGTATTCTCTTTTCCTGTGTAATTAAAAGGATATGAAGACTGTGTTACAACCTGTTCCATTTAATCGTTTTGGTTTTTTGTTTTTTTTTTAAAAATGAAGCAACTACCAGGACTGGTTTGCTCTTCTTCCAGTCTCCCCCCATGAACATGTAGGCTTGCTAACCCAAGGTACCTCTTCCTCAGTTCCTGTTCATAAGGCAGGATCTTTAAGGAGAGTTTTCCCATTCTTAATATGCAAGTTCATGCAAGATGATCAAAGAGTTATCCCACCTCTGAGTCAGTAGTCAGCTGCTGCACTAACACATGTGGACTGCATCAAAAAGTCACAGATAGGAAGAAGCAAGGCCTTGTATGCCATAGCTTCTAAAATAGCAGTAAGAGAAGAAATAATTGAAAGTCAGTTGGAAAATACTAATAGAAAGGTGTGAATGTGGATGTTTTAGGAAATAGTGTAAGACAAGATGAAAGAAACACACCAGGTCTCTTTCACGTGCTTGACTTCCAGATAAAGGAACAGTCCCAATTGTTTGTAATCCCCCCCAAGTGTGTATGTGAGCAGCTACATATATGAAATTATGGTCCTTATCTCTGCTCCACTCCAATAAGATGAACAGTGTCTTCCAGTTATATCTTGTCAGAACAGTGATCAGATTGTAGGCCCATGAGGTAATTGCCGTATAGACAATCTCTTTCCATTTTAAAGCCAAGGAAATTCTATGACAAAAAGCTCTTCACGGAGCTAATGACAGTCGTTAATTACTTGTGACCTTTCAGAATACCCAGTTTAATAAAACCTCAGTTTCTAAATCCAGGAGATAAGGAGTTAAGGTATTTCACCCTCTTGAAGAGATACATAATGTCCCAGTACAGCCCTAATACATACACTCTGCTCTGTCTCTGATCTAGTGAGATGTGTACAGCCTTCTGTTAGCTGGAAGCTTTGATTCCTTCACAGAATCTCAGTGTATTCAAGACATTCAAGAAAGGGCTCTACTATGTATGAAGTTAATTTCACAAACTAGTCTTTAAACCCACAAGCACCCACCTCCAATTTATCTGCTGACAGCTGCCACAGCAAGAAGTCCCCAGCAATCTTCTGGAGACCCTACAGAGTGGCTCAATGATGTACTCTGAAACTTTTGGTACTTGTGCCTGGCCTTTAACCACATGGTACCTGCATGGTACCAGCCAAACCATGGACATCACCTTCCTCCACATTCTCTGCTTCCACGGCTCATATCACTTGCCTCCTATCTCAATCAAATCTAACTTTTCTGTGCCCAGTAGCTTGTAGCAGGAACAGCCAGTCTTACAGACACGATGATTTCCAGCAGCTCTTGTCAGCTGGACGAAGGCAAAAAACTAACAAAAATTGTGTGGCTTCTGTGAAAGAGAGGACAGAAGTGTGAGTTTTACTGAACAAGTCATTCTGGAAAAGCAACCTGTACTATAAATGGCTTTGTAACTGGGTTAGAATGAGGAAAAAACCCCATAATTTGCTTTTTATTTCATCTCATAGATTACTGAGAAGTGCTAGCTGCATTACACTTCATAGTTCTTTGAATCAAAATGATTTAATATTTCAGTGGCCACATGAAAACATACAGAGGTACTGGCAGGTGAGTTAAACTACTAAAGAGAGCTCCTACTCTCTTTCACACCTCTTTCACAACTTGTTATTTTTGACTTCTGATACAGGACAAAAATCTAGTAGACACAAAATATACTTGTTGAAATAAAAAGAAGGCTCACCCCTGGTGTCAGTGTTGTTATTGTAGAATAAATACCTTCACATAAATGTTAAACAATTTAATAACATGCCAGACGGTGTTTATAAATGTGCACAAAAATAATAATCCAGATGAGAGCTGGTACATTACAAAATGATTACGCTTCACTTTTTTACATACTTTATAATTAAATAGACCCTTCTTCTTTCAGTTTAATAGCCAGAAATAGTATCTCATTAGCAGTGCTTTCAATTTAACCCTTTTAAGTTGGAAAATATCGGCATATAATCAGCTCAGCACATTTAAACCCTCCTAGCAAAACAGTAAATGCCTATAGGTATCTATATGTTGAATTACAGTAATGCACAATGTAAGCCTTTTATTTTACAGGGCTGACTTTTTTCAGTTGTTTTTTATTTATTGTTCCCTCTCCCTCCCAATCAGCCAGGGTTATTATGAAAGAAATATATAACTTCTATAAATTCACTGCCCATAGCAGCTATTATTTCATTCACTCTTTCTTGATAGGAATTATCCAGCTCATTTCCAAGGAGTGTTGAGTGAAGCCAGCTGAACTCCAGGAGTAGAGCTTGCCCTTGTTTCTCCATACAGATCTACTGTGTAGCACAAAAAAGTGATTTGTGAAGATTTGCCAAAGGCTGCATTGGCATCAGTCATTGGAAAAAGTTTATTTTTTCTCTCAATGTGAATCCTTCAATCCCTCTTTTTAAAGTTAGTCAGAGGTATACAGTGACAAATGCTCACATATAAAGGACACCAACAACATGTCTTAGTTCACCTTAGTTAATGTTTCAGTTGCATGCTTGCCCATATTGATAGTCCATGTGAACCAGATAGAGCTTCAATAGACATGTGAGCCTAAAGGTTGTAAACAGGTCAGGCCAAATAAAGAAGGAAAGCTTCCAACTCTGCTCAGATTGTGTCCTTTACCTGGCAATTTATAGAAGCAGTTTCCACCATGGGACCTTCTTCCCAGCATTACAGAGTGACCCAGATGCAGAAGGAGGAGTGGCTAACACAGCTCCCCTCACCCCAGTGCTTATTCATCACCTGCTGGGTAAGGAAGCAGGAGATGCAGCTCTGAATGCTTCAGGCTGAGGAGGTAAATGTTTTAACCAGTAGATTATTTTGGAAAGAGTAAAATCAACTGACTACCTATTTTTAAGTTGAGCCAGTCATTTCTATGGAAATGTATAAAGCTGGTGCCTGGATTCTGGAAAGAGCTTTTGGCTCTGAATCCTCATTTCATATAACTACCTACCACAGAGATGCCAGTGGGCAAGGTGGGGAGAGGAGGTGAATAAAATGAATCCCTCTCAGGCATTTTCTGTTTGCTAGATGAGACTCCACTCCATTTGCTGTGCTAGGCATGCTGAACCCAATTTTTGGGCATCCATGTCTCCTCTTCAATATCTAGGAAACTTAGATGCTTTATGCATTAATTTCAACACCACTGAAGTTCAGGTTTCCCAAACTTTCAACAGCACAGAGCTTTGTGTTACAATGGCCAAGTTCAGGCCTGAGTCATTCATTATTTATTGCACAGAAAGCTACAGCTCTGCATGTTTGTAAAAGATTATGCAATATATGTATTAGCAATCCTTCACTGTGATGACAGTCACACTAAAGGCAGCTTTGCTCCATACTGCAGTGGCACTGGTTTGTAAGAAGTGTTTTGTTTTTCCATTGCTCTCCTTTGAACCATCATGAAATGCCTGGTTTGGGTGGCTGCTGTCATCAGTGCCTGATCTGGCTTTTGCATTTTTTCTCCTGGGAACAGAAGAATATTTTCTGCCAAAGAGATTTTTAAAGGTGATCATCTGCCACAAAGCAAGAAAGGTCAACAAAAGGGCTTTCTGGATGAGATGGGAGCTCTGTTATTGTCATACTACAGTAAGGGACAACAGTGTTCACGGATGGAAGATGGAGTGCCAGGACATGGTGTCTGTTTCAGACATATTATAGTCAGACCAAGATGTGACTATTCCTTGGACAATATTTTGTAACTCCTGGCTTACTAAGACTTTCACTCTTCAAAAATTCCAGAGGCATGAAAAGGAAGAAGTTGCAAACTGAGATTCTGTTCCATGTAAGTCTGGAACAAATTGCTCTTACCTAATTAACAGTAAAATCATGTGGCCCTTGCTCAATGCTGATTTAGTAGGAAGGAATGCCAAATAAGGACTTCAAAAGCTGCACTTAAAGTGAAGCTGTCTGAAGTGGATATTTTTCTAAAACCAATCTATGTACCTATTACTCTTTCTATTTATTCTACTCCTTTTACTTTCTGATGGGTACTAGAGATGCTTTGTGAAACTTCCAAAGTACAAATCAAATCTATCTGTACAAAACAATAAATAATAATTTTGTGAAAGAGCTTTATTTCATGTTAACCTTGACACTGAAAGCCAGCAGCACCAATTAGCTCTTGTTGTGCTATCAACTGTATAAGGTCTAAAGATCTGAATGCAGTCTTTCTTCTGTAAGCATTCAGGAGACTGATAAAAATTTACTATGCTCTTAAACAAGCTGTATGTGACTGAAATTTACCTCATCCTGGGGTGTGCTATAAATAACATCAATCTGAAGAGGCTGTGAATTCTTTCACAACTTTGTTTCAGAGCTATTCATAACCATGGTTATCAATGACTACCACAAAATTTCTGTCAGCTTAGAATTTTAGTCACAGCCAAGAAGCTTGATGGATGGTTGCCCACTCTTCCCTAGTGGAATATAATTATCAAGGCATAGAAATAACTTAATTTCAATGCTGGAATGTTTAAGCACAACAATCATTAGTTCTTCTGTAATGCTTCCCATCCACAGATGTAACTATTTTAAACCAGAAATTATAATTTCCATTTTATTGTTGAAGTAAACTGAGGCAGAGAAGTAATAGAACAGGGTGCTTTTTACACTGTGGGCTAGACAGAAAACTGAAACAAAACAAATCTTGTCACTGCCAATCCAGAGCTGCCCTGGCTCATGCTAGTTAGAATAAGGTCAGAGGAACAGTAAGAAAACACTGTTGGCCAGACTGTCCTTTCTGCTAAAACAGCCTTCACTGAAAATAGTACTATTTCTACTACTTAAAAGAAACAAACCAACAAACCCCAGCACTTTAGAGTTCACTCATTGAGAACTTTGAAACATTTGTTTGAAGAAATTGAAGTGTTCAAAGCTGGCTGGCCAACAGTGCACTCCAGCCAGGAATAACAGAATAGGACTCTGGCTCTTTTTATGTTGTTTTTTGGAAGCAGGACCATGATTAAGAGCAATGGTTGGGGGCATTCATGTTGTGCCACTTGAACTGAAATTCTTGGACCACTGAAAGATGAACTAAACTGACATTTGCCAAGAATGTTTTCATTATTCAAGAACAAAAGCAGGAGGCATGTGGCTAACTCACTATCCAGGAGGATACCCATGTCTTTGGGTTCTTCAGGGAGGTTGGTTATAAGGCACTACCACAAGTGGAGTCTAAGACTAAATTTGATTCAACATAGCAAAACTTGCCTGTTCTGACTTAGACAGGACTGAAGGAATACTAGCTTTTTCTTTGTTACTTCGGTAGTGGTACATGTCAATTCTTAGCTGATGAAGAAATTAGTCTGGTTAATTTTCCTGTTCTGTTTGATACCAGAAGTGATGTGCAGATTTAATCCCCAGCTGAGAGCATGAAATGACTATTAGGAGGAAAAGGCAGTTTAATAACACATATGTGTCCAGACCCATGGGCTGAAGGCCAGCTCTGGTACAGGCTGGTTAAATAGTAAACATTTATTGAGTTACTAAAGACTTCATAAATAAAAGCTGAGAGCTCTCAAATGCAGCTTTTAAGAACTTACACTTGTGGAGTTTTGAAATGTTTCACATCTCACAGTTATCCCATTATTGCTTTGTCATGTTTGTAATAAAAATCACCCTATTATCTTTCCTGGTAAAATATTTCTTTTTTTCCTTGTACAACTGCTAAAATATTTCCTGCACCTAACAATTAAACAATACCTTTCTGTCATTTTTTCGAACTCCATATTCAAACAATGGACTACCTGATTTCTAGTGCCTCAGCAGCATTTCACCAGCCTGACCCTGTCATTCTAGGAATGAAAAGAAATTAGAAGAAAGTGTGAAATGTTCTCCCACACAGAACAGTCTGAGACACAGTAGAAAGAGCTCTCATTCATGAAGGAAGGACAGATAACCTATTAATTTTCTCTCACTGGTGAGTTGAAATTCTTTCATTTGATGTAGCAAGAAGATCTTAGATGGTTTAAGACCAGCAATTTTTTTTTTTAAATATCCGTGTGAATTGATTTGCCAAGAAGAAATCCTTGAATCACGTTTAGTCTTTGGCCACCACAGAGTGTGTTAAGAGTCTTTTTATTGCCTTATGGAACCTGACCCACAATTCTTGTATATTTCAGTTTGATTTTTGACAGAAACTTCTTGATCCCTTTAGAGAACTGTGAATATTTTAAATTAAAAACCAGCACAAAAATTATGATCAGGAAAATATTTCCCAGTTGCTTTCCATAGTTACTGATCTTGAAGAAATATCACATACCTTTTTCTTTTCTTTACTGACTGAAAAATTAATTTGACATAAATAATTTTAACTCTGAAGCAATTGCTCACATTTTCTTCTTTTAATCTCAATTCACGTGTTTGTATTTGGTATTTATCTGGTTAAATTACTAGAGAAATATCATTTCACTGGTTCTTCCCTATAGATCTAGACACACCAAGATTTTGAACTATTAAAAGAAATGGGAAATTAAGGTACTGTGACGTGAATGTTGATTTAAAAGGAACCAGAGTGAAACAGTAAAGGGGTGAGTCCCTACCAAGAAACCTACCTCTTCTTTCTTAGAAATTGTATTGCCAAATAGAAGAACATAATTTTTTTGTTGTTGGAACAAAATCACTTTGCAGCTTACTCCAGCTTTGACCTGTTTACAAAAATCTCAAAAAATGAGATCAACTGAAAACTATGAAACCACTTACCAGACAAAAATTCATGTTTTATTTTTAAGTGCTCATATAATTCAGGACATATTATGCATTCCCACCTATAGTAAAACTTAGAAAAAATGAATGAGGAGAAATCCAATATCTGAAAGATATTTTATTTTAGGGTGAAGCCATCTACCTGACATCAAATTTAAGCTTCTGTATAGAACCAGAAAGGACTTAACAGCCCCAGTGTAACATAGGTATAAGAGTTCTGTGTGTTTACATATAAAGTGTTACTTGGCCTAGAACTAATCCCTGCCTCCTGATCTATAAATAGGATTTCTGAGGCACATGCCCCAGCTTCATAGATGAGAACAAGTAGGTATACATCCCATCTACCAGTACAACAGAAAGAGGGTAAAGTGAAACGCTTGTTCTTTCACAAATGAATGTTGGAAGCTGATACTTGGGGAACATTTAAGACAGAGATTTAGGCATACAGGGTGAGTTAAAAAATCATTGAGGGAAATTAAGGCCCAGAAGAGAGTACAGCATTTTCATGAAAAGGCCAATGGTTTGCAAGTAATGGAGTGTAATACTTGGTCTTAGAAATGCATTAAAATAAAGTCCAGAAAGGAGAATCTGTATTTTCAAACAGACATTGACAACAACAACCCCACCCTCTCCACGCCCCTAACAAACAAGTATTTTCTAAAGCTTAAAATAGAAACACCACTCTGCACACTTGGGAATATAAACTTGGCCTTTTGCATCTGCTAGGAGTGGAATAAATTCTTTGTCTCCAAACACTGTGAACGGTCAAAAGTTCACCATGCATATTGGTTGGTGTGTTTCTTTAATAAGAGGGCTGCATATCCGAGATAACAAAATACCATGTGTTGCAGCAGATACTACAGAAAGGACTATTCTCACTGAACAGAGGAGAAGATAATCCCAGAGACCTTATGTAAATAAACTGAACACAAATTACAGCTACAGTAAATCTAAGCAGCTTTCAATTTGCTCTGTCCTTTGCTGTCTAATTTTTCAAGTCTTTTGCTTAACTGTGCATTTATTCCCCTCTCCTGCTTGACTACTTCCTGCTGTCTTTGGTTTAACTCTGTTGTTCTGCATAGGCAACTGGTCATATAGAGAATCTATACAAGCATCTTTATGGCATTTAATCTCATTTAGAAAACAGTTCTGTAGCACTGCACAAATTATAATCATCTTCATCAGTTTTATGAGGCAAGCACAATATATGCTCAACTAAAAAACCTCCCCATAGCATACACATTTTTATCTGCCACAAGTGGTATATGTGTATGGATATCTGTGTGTGAGAGGAACTGTTTTGTGTGCTCATGACTGCATGTTTGCTGGTGTAGAATACACAGCTGCATCTATTTTACATATGCACATTACCATCTGTCAATATACAGAACTAATCACATCTAGAAATGTCATTTACTTAGCATTACTGATGAATACTAGGAAACACCCTGAAAAATTTGCATATATCTATCCTAAAGCAGATCACATTCACTAATGTTATCCCAGCTTACAACAGCTGAAAACTGGTTGGTGATTGTAAGAGATACAGTGACTGAAGTTATCAGATAAAAGACAGGAGGGTTGATTCCCATCCTTTAGTCTTCTGCTAACCTCTTTAGGTTATAAGCAAATTACTTTACCAGGTCTCCACTTCGATCAAATGCCCTCCTTTACAAATCATGATTTAAAATCTACATTCAAATAGTAATATAAAAGAGGAATATTTATTTTAATTATCCAGGTGACCAAATATCCTGTATGGGCATCCTGATAATCAGACAGTATCTGAAAATTAGAACCATAAGGAAAGTAGAGAACAAGCTTTAACTCTCCTGATAAAAACTATCTTCCAAAGGATGTGTTTCATTCCCATCACACTCTGTGAGAACTCCATGGTTTATCTGTACTTTGAGAACCAGATCCTGATTTTACTCCAGTCAAAAAGATAAAAGAAGCTATTGAGGGAACAGAATAGTTGTAGTTCAGCCATGTTTCCACTGCAAAACCACCAGTGTCTGCTGGTTCCAGCGTATTTCAGTGCTGCCTTTTACACTGTTTTTGCAAAGGTACCATTTGTGATGGCATTTGCTCATTGGGTGCCATGTAATTCCTTTGGGAGCTAGATAAAGACAAGTGACTCCCACCACACATATTGCTGAACAAACATTTCCGGCATTCAAGTTTTAAAGCTGTAATTTTGATTTGAGATAATTATTTACCATAGTTACTGTTACTCTTCAGTGTATTCAGGAGCTGAGAATTAGACCTCTGGGGCCTGTAATACTATTTATGACACTGGGCTCATTAAATCACCAGTAAAGAGAATGACAAAACTACCAGATTTGAGGCAAAAACTCTTGGTATTGCAAATCTGCACAGCATCAGCAACATCGAAGCAGATAGACACCTGTTGAGGCACTGGTTCAACAACTTTTGAGGAAGCCCATGTTACAGGAGCAAGGGAAAAATGCAATGCTTTCTTTCTCATGTTCACAAAGAAAGCTTATTTTATAATTCCCTTTATCTGTCTCAGGCAGGATAACAGTCTGATGACTCTGGGTGAGGAATTTTCCAGTGTATGGAATGATAAGTAGCACATTTTTTAAAGACAGTGAAAGAGAAACTGAAGGAATCTGCAAGATATGAGCAATAATATTGCTGAATGAGATAACATTGCTTATGAGGCCTAAACAGACCAATATAGCCCTGAGATATTCTTGTTCTTTCTTGCTTCAGTGAAAGCTATATTTGTTTGTGTCTATGGAAAATATAGTTCATCTGACTCCAGTGAATATACATCATGTATATACATGAATAAATATAGAAAAAAAAAAGTATCTAAATGTATGTGCCAGTAAGATTTCATGTAATTATAAATCCTGGGAAGCAACACATACATATTAAAATAACACAGACTTTGTAGTTAGCTGAAATATGACCTATACAAAGAACCATTCAAAATATGATGGCCATTTAAGTAAATATCTGCCCAAGAAATTACTTTTCTCTCTGCACTTGGCTCTCTAGTCTTTTGTAGTTACTTACTGATGGATATCTTGCTTCCCCGTCTCTGCGTGGGAGGATGAGTGAAATGAAATGCAGTGTTTAACCCACCCCTCCACCCTCCCAAATATATAGGGTTATACATAGGAAAAATATTCATACAGGTGCAGAAAACCAGACTTGCTGTCTGTTTTATCCCCCATGGAAACAAGCCAGCTCCCCTGGTGTACTAAAGCGGGGGCAGGGTTTGTGCAAAGCTGGCTATTGCCTTGGAGTAGCACTATTTCAGGAGAAATTCTTTATATGGGCTCCTTCTGTACAAAACCAGTTGACCTCCTTTCTGCATCCTAACACCATCCCTCTTCCTACTCTCTGCCATGATAGCCCAAGCCTTGTATTGACCTGGTAGGAAAGGTAATATTCAGTTTTGCTTTTACTGTTTTAAATTGTTTCTGAGGAGACTGAGCTGCCCTCATTCTTCCTACAGCTTTATCTCTTAAAGGCACAAAAGCAGAAATAATTGTCTTTGTATGGATGTTCTTCTAAGAACAGATAGACCAAGTCTTTGAAGCAGAGCAACACTAAGCATTTGTGCTGTTTCATGCATAGGCTTTGCAGTTGCAACAATAATTTAGGAAGGTCATGTACAGGCTACAGAATTCCCATCCAACTTTTTGTTTTCATCCCCATCAGCACCTATTACCAGATGACCCAAATGAGTACCTAAACATTCAAAGGTTTCCAAAAAATAACATTGTGTATATGCACAAAGATCTCTCCATAACCACTGTTGTGTCATTCTACTGAAGAAGGAATCTTTAAAATATTATCCTCTTAACTTCAATTAACCATTGGAATCTGATTATTCCAAATCAAACACAATACTATTGGCCACACAAGGGGCACCCAAGGGGAGGTGACAAATATTACAAAGAAGATAAAAGATAATTTAACAAGAAGCAAGTTGTAAAGGGTGACAAAGTGCTATTTCCATAATAAGCTTATCTGAGCCTGGATAAGTTCCTGAACAGGGTGTGGATTTGGCAGTAGTAAAGAAACAGGCCACACAAAGAATGTCTGTTGAGGTAATGTATACCACTGAAGTGGCTGACTTTCATTTCTCTGGTTTGGATCCTTGCCACCTTTACTCTAATGTCAGGCTTTGTTTAATTGGCAAATATGCCTTCAAAGGATTGCAGAGCTCTCCATGCTGCTCCACGGGCTGTTAATATTTAATTGTGATTTGTTAAAGGCATACTAGCAGTTGATAAAACTATGTGGCTGGGTGCTTTATTGCAGTGCAAACCAGGAACAGGACTTTACATGTTCCTTTTTTGGGGGAAAGAGGATATTGTCTTAGAGAAGGGGAGAGGAAAACATAAATTTGGTCTAGTTTTCCACTGTAAAGTTTCTTGCAAAGAATCACAAGCATTGTTGCAAATATATTTTGGAAGTATGAATTAATAAACTGATTTTCTTATCTATTTTTACTTCACTACAAAAGAAAGGAACTAATTCAATGGGAAATAAGTGAATAAGTGGTATTTAAACCAGACAGAATTAGATTTTGCCTTTTGCACTTCCAAATATGTTATAAAAATTTGGACTTGAAGGAAAAAGAAGTTACTGAAATTGGGCTTTTTTGATGATCACTTCAGGAATACAGAAGCAAGAGTCTTCTGGCATCTCTAACTTTGTGTTATGTTTGACAGAAGTTTCATTCCACTAAATTTGCAGAAAATACCACGATTCAAATCAGTAAGTCTGAAGGACTATTTTGCATGAAGGACTTACTGAAAATCATAAAAAAAGCCAACAGAGTTTCTAAATATCACTATTTGTGTTTATCCAAGTTACAAAAAAAGTCAGGCAATAGCCTTTATTTGAACAGAATTCACATTCAGACATGTGGTACAAATATCACTATGGAAAGGAAAAGTAAAGAGAATACTTGGTGAAACATTTTTCTGTCTTGGCCCAAGAAAAATCATGCATCCACACCCATTTCTGAACTGTGAAAATCCTTAGTTCTTTTTAATTAACTAACTGCTCTATTACAGTAGCTTTTTATCTTCCATAGAAATGTGACTCAGACAATTAAAAAAAAAAACAAACATCAAAGAGGTTACTTAACACCTGTAAGCAATAATTCACACTGATGCCAACTCTTTGAAAGTGAAGGGGCACATTACCTTCCTGACATATGTAAGTAATTTCCCTTGAGTTCAATTCTGTTATTGCCATGTAGAAAATAAAGTTTATTCACAGAAAGTAAATATGTAAAAGTAACAGAAATGTTAAGAAGTTCCTTAATCAACAAAGACAAAGACAAAATCTGATATTACCTACACCACTGAAACCTCAGAGAAGCCATGTCTTGATTTATTGAAATGTGTTTTTGCTTTTTTCTTCTTGCAAATTTCTGAAAATGAGGGAAGCTAATCATCCCAAATTATCTCCAGTTTAGCTGATGAACTGCTGTTCACTTTTGAACTGTTTGACAATTTCTTTCCAAGAAAACAGGGAGCAGTATTCCTATTCTGGAATCATGTGCAGCTGTTCCAGCTGGGCAGAGGTGCTGGAGCTGCAACCACACACACAGCTGCCCAGCACAAAGCCAGGAGCTACCATTCGTGCTTGCAAGGAAATAACAAAACTAGGCTACTGAGCCTCAGGCTTACCCCAAGTCATGCAAACCAGTTTGGTTCTATGCTACTATTTTAGTATACTGGAGGTGAAATGAGGAATTTATGGTTTTGCTAATAACTTTCCTCATAGTGCTTAATGTGGGGATTTGAAGCAGAATTGTCATGCCAGCTCAGATGCTAAGTCCATCTAAACTGGAGCTACAGGTTGAAAATTCTGTAGTCAGCTTTAACCTTCCCTTTTCATTAATTTTCAGACTATTTGTCTTTCCAAATCTTGAGTCACTGAATTAGGAGTTTTATTCCAAAAGTGATTTAATTTTGTCTCCTATTCATCTGTGTGTCAGATCACCTACAGAAGCCTTGGTCACCATAATATTCTGTGGAAGCATTAGTCACAGGATCATTTTTCACTCTGCATAAAGCATTTCTCCTGCATCAGATAGATATTTGACACTCTGCATCTCACTGAACGTCACCTTGTCTTTTGCTCTTGGACACAAGGAATGAGAGAGGAATGAAACAACTCTTATGAGCTAGGCAAATCAGTATGAGCTATGACATACTGGATGAAATGTAAACGTGTCACTCAATAATGCAAAAATCAAAAGTATCCCAAATATCAAGAAATACTCATTTTACAGAGTGTCTTTTTCTTAGTCTGCTTTCCCTTTTAGCACTTGCACAGCCACACTGCTCTGGGCAAATGAAGTTGCTTTGTATTATTTGCATTACAGTTTGCCCAAGGCTCTTGCAAAACATGCCAATTCACCCATCTCCCTGGAGTCAACAGGAGCATTTGAAGTGCAGAGTACCATGTTTAAAATTGAGAGTTTGCCTCTCAATTAAGGTTATTTTTGAACAAATGGGCCGAATTAATCTCCTCTTGTTCATTACTGAAGCTCTATATTGTGTTATGGGGCACATTTTCTCCTTTCCTGCATTTAGTATCACTTCTGTTTGAACCAATTCACTGAAACCCACTGGGTTCTGAGGTTGAGAAGGAGGCAGAGAAACAGAGATGGCACACATGAGAAAAAAAGAAACAAATGGAGAACAAAGAGAAGGTAAAAAACACATTACCTTCTTTTCTTTTGGAAAGGTCTGCTAGATAAACTGAAAGCAGTAACATATTCCACTTTGGTTTAGTAATTTTTTTAGACATTGACTTCCATGATAGTCTCCTAAGCCAAAGAAGGAAGTACTATACTGAGGAAATGATAAATGTGCAACTGATGGAAAAAAACCACAAACCACAACCATACTCAGAGAGAATTTCTCAACATTTCTCTCATACATTGGCACCATATTTCTGTGGCACACTCATCTATTCCTTACTTTCATTAACTATGTGAATGACAGCACAGAGACTACCCATGCCATTTGCAAGTCACCCAACTGAAACTATATTGGATGCTGAGGCTGCTGTTCAAAGTGATCCTGATAAATTGTAGAAGTGGTCCAAAAGAAACATGATGAAACAGGAAAGAAAGGGCAGCAGTTGAGAGAGGAAATTGAACACACAAAGAGAAAATCAGGAATGACTAGCTAGTTAGCATGCTAGAAAAAATAAAAGGTTGAGGAAGTGAGGTTAGAGTGGATCACAAACTAAATCCAGGTGAAAAATGCAATGCTATTAACAAGTAACAGGCTGTGGCAAGTAACACAGAGGAGGTAATTATTCTTTATCCTGCACACATAAGACCTCAGCTGGAATCCAGTTTTGACTACTTTGCTATAAAAATTAGACCAATTGTTTAGATTCAAAAAAAGACGAAAAGTGACAAAAAGAAAATTAGAATGAAACAGTATTAGGGAAATATCACAAATGCATTTAGTCCAGAAAGGAGAAGACTGAGAAAAGATAAAGCTCCATTTTATTCTCCTCATCCCAAGTACCATGCAAATCGTCTACCAAAATGTTTGCATTCTGTGGCTGTGTAAGAATACAGGACCAAGAGTATTTCACATAGGGAAGCTGTGTAAATGAAAGGCAGGCAAAGAATTAACACGATGGGGTGCCACTTGTAGTCTTGATATCTGGGTCATTTAAAGCTCACTTTTCAAACCAGACATAGTTGCATCCTACACTCAGGATCAGCTCTTAACCAAACCCATTATTGACACTAGAAAGTCATTTCTATCCCCTTCAATTTCAACAGGTTTTTTATCTTTTTTCTGAATCTCTCATCTATTTCTTGTATTTCTTGAGATTTAAGATTTCTCTCCAAAGTTTTGCTCAAAAGCTTCTTGAATTCACTGAAAACAAAGTGAAGAGAGTAAACATGAGAAGAATAATTTTCTAAATTTAAAATTTAGCCTATATTTGAGACACGAAGCACTCCCTACCTTTTTTGCAGTGGTTATCAAAAAAGCTTAGCCCTCTGAGCAGACCGAATTCTATTTCCAGACATTATTATATACTGCTTAAGTTCCATCAGGACCACAAAATACATTGCTTATCTCACTTTGAACTACAGACAACATGTAGCCCCAAAATATCCTGTAACTATAGCGAGGTAATTCTGTGTTGACTTTAATTTTAAGAATGTTCTAACTGTATTTTGAGTATTTTGCATTCGTTTTGTCAGCATTTGATTTCTCAATGTCACTAATGATCATGTTCAGACTGAATCTCTATTAACTGAGCAGAAACTAATCCAAATCTGCTCCACAACAGAATGATACTTTATAAGCTAGCCTTAGTCTCATCGCTGAGCTCATGCCTTTTATACCACCAACATCCATATTTTTGTTTTGGTTTTGTGTCAAGGATAACCACTGAGTATGATCATTTCCACAGGCAAATTCTTTCACTCCTTTGTCCTCAGTTACAAGAAGCAGCTAAAATTTCTGAATCTTTCTGAGTTTTTAGTGCCATTTGCTAAAGGTCTCAACAGCAGAAGTCCAGTGAATTACAGAAAGGTCATAGGAGGATTATTAGTGATTTTGCATTCCCACTGCAAAGTGGAGAGATGCCAACATAAACTGAAGCAAAGTTCAGTTTTTACTTATGCCCATTAGCCTTGGGAACAAACATAAGTTCCACAGAGCACAGGGAGATTGTGCTGGGATAACAAAGGATTTGGGGGTTAAAAAAAGGTGTAGGACTGATATGATGCATGGTCCTAAAGCCATGCAGTCACTGCCTCATCACTGCTGGCAGCTTTGATCATGTCTTTGTTCAATCCTGGGTAAAAATTAGAATTAAAAAAAATATATTCTGTCTTCTACTTTTCTTGTCTGTAAGCAAGAACTCTTTCTACCATTCTTCTCTATGTGAGGATTTGTACCCTGTGGTAATTCTTCCTGTCTCCACATGAGATTGGTATTTCTGGCAAGCCCTTCATAATTCCTGTATGTTGCTGTAACTGTCTTCTCTGTACTTTATTCCTGTTTACTCCTTTACTGCTCCCATTGCTCTCAGATTTAATTTATGAAGGCAGTGACCTGAATTAACCCAGTAATTTCTCTGAAATTTGTGAATGTAGAATAGACTACATTTGGATTTAAGATTAACCGGGTAATTATACTTTAAACAGCAAAAGGAGAACTTTTGGAAAATACTTTTTTTTCTGGTATAATGTATATATTTTATCTGAGACTAAATAATAATAGAGATGTTCTATTCAGAACAAATAAAATCTACATTAGAAAGTTAGGAAAATGGAAAAAAAGATAGTGCAAGTCCATTTCAGACTCAACATTCATTTCATCATCTGTTTTAAGTCCAGACCTGAGTCATAGGTAGTAGGCCCTATCCACAGGTGATTCAAAGAATAATGTAATGTTCAAATAACAGGAATGATGACGGAGACAAGAAAAATTAATGTGAGACCATAGTACATTTGAAAGGCCTAGGGTTCATAGACATGAGAAGATAAAATAGAATTTCTCATTTTTCTCACTACTTGTCTTTAGTGGTATATAAATAAAATATACAAAATACCACCATAGTGGCATTTTATTTTTTTAGAGGTTTCTTAACACAGTTCTCTATCCATGTTTAAATTTGTCTTCAGAAAAGTCAGTGGTGGAGAGCTGTATGACCATGAAAAATGGTGAACAGCTCCTGTTATTTGCAGAACATAAAAAGCCAAATGCTAGTCAGACCTGGGTCAGCTGTTAAACCTAGTCTTGTCTAGCTAGAGCAGGAACATCAGATGCTTTAGAGCACTCTTTAGAAAAGCAAAAAAGCCTCAGGGATTTGTTAGGAATTATGTCCCTGGATAACCTTCTATTCATTATTGCAGAGGGAATGTGCTCCTGTTTCCACTTGTGGTCTGAAACACATCTCTTCCCTCAGAGCACCTTGTCTTTCCCCAGGGAAATACAGGTGTGGGCAGCAAGGTTGGCTGGGACAACTTGGTGCCCCATGTGCTCTCAGCAGTGAGCAAAGGCACAGGACCAGAGTGGCTGAGTTGAGAAAGCTGGTGGTCCATAGCACATCTTGGGCACCCAGAACCTGTGGCTGGTAGGTGCATAGCCAAAAGGGGAGAATATCCAGTCTGCTTGGAGAACTGCACCAGAAACATGCCCAAATGTGGGAGGTTCCCCACCAAAGTGCCACAGTCCTCAAGGCAGCACTGGTGCTAGGCTAAGTGAACAATTGTGCACTGGACCTCATGGACTTTATCATGTGCACAGTAAAAGGACAGAACAGACAAGAAAGCCAAAGCCTCATCCTGGGCTGCTGCTTCCCACAAGTTTGGGAATGTTGGAGTGCCACTTAGTGAAAGAGAGAAATCCTTCAAACAGGGACTAAATCTGTTGAAACAAGTAAAGTAACAGCATTGTAAAAATCCATACTGCAGCAAAATTACTTTGACAGTCCCTTACACAGCTCCAGTGTAACTCATTAAGCTTGTGTTTCAATGCAGTATTTGTTTGACTGTAATATTTCTCAGATGCAAACCTTATTATGCCTAAATTGTAAGACCATAGGCAGTTACTATTTGGGAGGTTATTCAACTAATTCCACAACAGTCAAAATAAGGAACAACTGTGACTTGGAGTCAAGGGGCTCAAAAAGCTCTTCTTTCTGCAAGATCAGCAGCCTGTCAGCTGTAAAGAATTACAAGCATTTTCAAGGATTTCTGCAGAAAAGAAAACATTAATAAAATGATTAACAGATTTTTTTCCCCTCTCTTAATATGTTTAACACTCAGTACCTTTGCTTACCTTTCAGCTTAATGTCACTAGTTCATTTATTTTTATAAGGGCTGCTACAGGATATCTTGGTATAAAAATAGTTTACAGTGAGGTGTGTTTGTGAAGATCTCAATATATTGAGTAGCTCACTGATATGGAAGTTAACTAGAAGCCAAACCGTGTTTCTTACTGGCTAGAGAAGAGGCCAAGCTTTTACCCCACCCAAGGCCATGTTGGGAATTTGTCAGAAATCTAAGGTTTGCACTTAATTTGCATCCAGCTGAATATCTTGCCCCTCCCTTGCAGCAGTGGGGCTGGGGAGCTCTCCTGGAAGTGCTCCTCCATCCTGCTGATCCCTGAATACTCTGTTCTGCTCAGATATCCACTGAGGTTGAAACAGGTCATCAAACACCTCAGTGGCAGGATTTACTACTTCACAGTTTCTGACTTCAGGTTGCAGTTCACTACAACAGAGCCCTCTTCTTTCAGCTGAACTGAGAGACTGCTCAACATAAAAAATCTACAGTTTAAGATAAGCTCTAGGTTTAGGGTGAGATTCAGTGAGAATGTATAAATGTGTCTGAAGGACGGTTGCAAAACCACTGAAAAATTTCAAAACATTCAGGACTTTCTTGAGCCATCTATGCTTTTGAGGATTAGAAATGGAACAGATGGGATGGATCTGTTGAGCTGTCTGCTAAATGGCTGAAATAATATGTATTACTTTGGTACCTGGTTTACTATTTGGGCTCATCGTTTTTATGTGAAATGTATAAAAAAAAAATAACATGTCTCTAGTTATATTTTGAACCAGTACTAAGAGATGGAAACAGCTTTAGTGTTCAATTAATGCAGTAGCCAAAATGTTGAATTATATTTTATTATATTTTAGTGCTATTATGAAGCATAGCAAAGAATACAAGCCTTGCTAATTTATTAGCATCTGCTCTAAAAATGCCAAAATCTTAAAAATTTAAGAGAGCTTTCTGAAAACATTCATTCCACTGTAGAGCAAGATTACTGCCTAAAGGCAAAGTGATGTAACAGTTTTTGCAAGAAAAAGCACATGTGGCACTTTACTCACATAGGTCTTGATTTAGTAAAGTGCTGAAATCTACCTTTAATGCGTGAATATCCCACTGACTTCAATAGGACTATTCATATGCTTAAAATTAGGCCATTGCTTAAATTCATTGCTGATTTGAAGCCACAGAAATCAACTCAGACTTAAGAGCATGACATCATAAATCAAAGGCTATATGTTAGAACATTCCAGAGTGGGATTCACGTGAATAAATGTAAACATTTACACTGTTAGAATAGACATCTGAGCTAATTGTTTAGAGCACCAAAAGTGCCTGTTTCTATTTATGATCAAAGGCATTTGAGCATGTTATTAGCTTAGACATAGACACCTTCCACTACAGATATCCAAGGTTATACATGATGAATTTCATTCTTGTCTGTCTTTTGTGTTATCCTGGCTTCTTTATCATCTGATATAAAATATGCGTTTTTCTCTTTTAAGCTAAAAAAGACAAATGGAAGGGCCTACCTGTCCAAGGTTAGATCAAAATGTTCTTCCATAAAGCAAGAGCCTAAATATTATGCTAAGGAGAAACTACAGAAAACCATGTGTTTGTTTTCCGAGTGTTAATGATCTTCAATTGGCAGGAAGCACCTGATTTCCCAGCAGCTGGATGATATAAACCAGTAGGGAAAGAACTGCAGAAACAAGACTGCTACACTGAGTACAGAATCTTTTATTGCTTCATATTGGTTTCTCTGACCTTTATTTGTCATAAAGTTATGTTCTATCCCTTGCTTATGAATTCAGCTTTTAATTATGCTGATTATATCTAGGTACAATATGAGGCCTGATTTAGTGCTGTTAACTGGCTTGGTGGAATTTAAAGCAAGCTTCTCTGGTTTGGCTGTTGAATAGTTCCACAGAGAAATCCAGTGCTTACCATAATGCCTAAAACAATCTAGAAAATGTTAATTTCCTATTAAAAGGCTCCATCTGCATGGAGAAAGTCTTATCTTACCTTTTCTCAGGATCATTCTTTAGTTTCTATGTTAGCAGTTCCTGCCATTACCCACCTACAGACATCAAGAATTGCCATGAATAATGAAAGAAGTATTTAAATCCATCAGACTTAAACTTGTGCATGCCAGAATGCAACATCCTTCAGCTAATACAACTAAAATCATCTACAAAACTACAGCTATGTGTCTGAATGAGCTCACAAAGACAATCAGTGAAGGACTATGGAAAAAGACCTTTTCAAAATAATTAGGCTTTCTTCAGACTCTCAATATTAAAAAATCTACAAAAGTTTTTGGCACTAAAATATGTGATTTCTCTAAAAGTTATGGACTGAAAAGAGATGCTGTTTTCATGGCACATACAAACATTTTTATTTTCTCTGCATTGAAGTTTTGCCGACACTTATATCACCATCTGTAACTCACAAAGCTCACAGCTTTTATCACTTTCTTTTTGCTAATATTCCTCTCAATCAATAACTGCCCTTCTGTCTCCAACTGCCTAATTGACTACTATCATCAAGTTTAAAATAGAGATGTTATTCTTAGCCCGTATTTAACTTGCTTCTATTTGAGCACCAAAAAAGGGGTTGTTCAAGCCTCTGATTTTTCACTCTTGTAGCAACAGTTCAGTTCCTTTTTTCTGCAAATCTTTTTTCTCACACACCCTAGTGCCACCTTCAGTGTAATAATACAATTTTTACACTTGACTCATTCAATGTAGGAGACTGTCAGTCTAAGTCTTACTCTGTTTGCCAAGTGAGAACATTCAGAGGAAAGTAATTAGAGGTGTACAGTATTTTCAAAGCTGAGTAATGAAATTGTTTCTCGCCCATATGGACTTGCATCTTCTTAGATTTTTATTCATCACTATGAATGAATTAAATATATCCAATGAAAATAAAATTTCATCTCAGCTATAGATTTTTGCTTGACATCAAGTAAAAAGATAGGAATATTTCTATGCTTTTCAGAATTTTATACCAATTTGGAGAACAATGTTGTAGATTGGAGGTAAAGGATAAGTTCATAATAAATTACAGTGAATATAAAAATTTAATGATGATGAGACTCATTTGTTTTTTCATGTCCCTCCACTCCTTCTTGAATGCCTGTTTCTGATTCAGATGATGACTGTAAAGTTCAAATGTGAGTAAAATACTAGTAATTCTGAATATTATTAAGTTACAGGTTAACCTTATTTCTTGGTGTTATTATATTTCAAAAAATTCTAAGACTTATTATTGCATTACTGTAATACCTATTCAAATTTAAAACACCACTAATTTGAGATCTTGTAATTAATTTCTAAGGACTTTACAAATTGTTCCTCAAGGAACCTCTGTGGAGTTTGGTTCTAGATCCAGATGTAAATGAAACATAAGTTCTCAGGATGTAATCCTTTGGATCTTGTCTTTATTTGGGGACAATTTTGGTAAACATTGTTCCTTCAGACAACTATGTTCATATTTGTTCCATTTCAAACTTATCAGAAAAAAGAAAGAAACTATTTCTCAGATAAACATAGTGGCAGAAATTCTGAAAGACCAGTTCATTGTAGAAAGATGTAAGGTAGTAAAGTATTACAGTTTAGAGGTGCCTTAAACATAGATAAGAACTTCAGTTACACTATAACAAATACTTACTAATGATGGTGATTTGTTTAATTAAGCTCCCTCCCTCTCTTTCTAAGTAACAGCAGATAGTTTCTGTCTGGACTTCTCATAGCAGGGAACTGTATTTTAGGTGAATGTCCCAGTTTAGGTGAATGTGAACTCAGTATTTTAGGTGAATGTCCCAACACCAGCCTGTTGAACACCAGCTGCATAATTCTGCTGTTGGGTGTTGATTGAGCTCATAAAAATAGCATTGGTTGAGCATTGACTATGAACCCTCTAATTAGGACCGTCACCTGGAATATAGGAGATTGCTGTTCATGTTTCATGTCACACATATTTTACACTGGAAACCTGCTTTTTTTGTACTTCAGGACTACAGGACATTCACCAGGCTCTTGATCTCCACAGTTTTTGTCTAATTGTAATGAAGCCTGAAATGGTGTTTTTGAAACTGTGAAGCTTTCCAATGGTAATTCCTTCCAAACTTTCCCTTTTCTATAAAAAAATTAAGTTTTGAACTTTTCAAATGAAAATACATAAAGTCCAATGTTCTTGATCAGTTCTACTGCAGTTAAATTTTCCCCTCCAGTTCTCATGAAAATACTTCCTGGATCATCATAAAATATAGCTAGCCAGTTTTTAATCTAATCTGGTTTGCCTTTCAGTATCTAAACAGTACAAAATTTACCATTGTATGTTTCTAAAAGAATTATGAACTGCGGTTTTCCCTAAGTCAGTGAAAGGATGTCTTCCTTAATTTAGATTTCCCTGGCATGTCCAGAAAACAATGATTCATGAAAAACCTATTTTAAATTCTTCTTTACACAGAGCTTTTTCTTTCCTCTGTACACAGGGAGAAAATTAACCGCAAGCTTGCCTGCTGCAGAAGTGGTTTCCTCATCACATAACTCTTCCAGAAGAGGACAATGTCTTTTTCATACAAGTAAGAGGGAGTTTAACCAGAGAGGAAAGTGTGTCCAAAACTGATTAAGAAAAAAAAAGGAAAAAAACAAAAAAGAAAAAAGCCCCCATATTTGATAACTTCTTATTATTGGCCAGATTCTTTGCTACCATAAGTGAGGGATCTGGATGGCTATCATAAAAGCTGAAAAGAATTAAAAAATAATTACATAATAACATAATTACAAAAAATGACATAGGCAGCACCTACCCAGTCATTATTTTATGTTAAAATTCTTCTAAAAATGGTGCAGAATAAAATGCCTGTCTAAAATAGTGCATGAAGAGGTATGAAAAATGTAGAAATTACAAGTGCAATGTAGATTTTTAAGTGGTGTCGTCTTAAACACACTTCAAGCCTAATTAAAAAATTAATCATAATGATTTAAAAGTTCTCCTTCCCAAAACTGATTCATTTGGAGGATCTGTACATTTTATAGGTTACTTGTGAAACTACTGTAGCTTTCCATCCATATTCATAGGGATTATATACATATGCATCAATAAAATGGATTTTTTATAACCAGAGTTTGCATTCAAAGTCATCCCCATACATTCAATTGAATACAAAGGGAGCTGCAAAGAAAAACTCCATCCCCTCATTTGAATTACTTCCCGGTGATTTGGATGAGCTTACAAAGAGAGCTCATAAACATGAAAGAGCACTCACAGTGTAGGTGAACTAATTCTGCAATATTTTCATTTTATTTTATTTCCTGAAC
This sequence comes from Phaethornis superciliosus, assembly GCA_023637945.1. Taxonomy (NCBI): domain Eukaryota; kingdom Metazoa; phylum Chordata; class Aves; order Apodiformes; family Trochilidae; genus Phaethornis; species Phaethornis superciliosus. The sequence goes on from JAJQWJ010000003.1 coordinate 102,030,562, forward strand.
TTATCTCTGCATTTTCATCCTATAATTCAAAAATTATTTTAAAACTGCAATATCCTGGATTTCCTGACTTCAAGATGCACAGATCATTCAAAGGAAGTACATTCCACATACATTTCCACCTTCTCTCATGTCCATGCATTTTCTTCATATTTATGGCATTCACATTCCCTACTCCAGCATTTATTTGGAGATGTCTCTAAAAATTCTTGACTTTTAATCTTCTCAGCACTGCACTTTTGGTCAAAAGCATTTTGGTGTGGTTGAGAAAACATTTTAGAGGAACAATTTCCTAGTGCCTATTAATGATGACATTGGTCAAAGCCTCAGATTAGCCATAGAGATTGGCACAGAGGCCTTGACGTGTATATAACATCTATGTTCTATAAATTTGCATAAATCCAAAGTTACTGTGTGCTACAGAAAAAGCAATGTCTAGTTTGTTTCATATAATATTCACCAAGCCAAATCAAGGGTTTTTTAGCTATTTGATGGAGAAGATATCTGAATGGGAAGAAAAATGGTCTTTCCAAAACTGAACAAATATTGTATGTAAAAAAATATAGTACACATAGCCCAAAACTAATCAAAACCATTTCAATTAGGTTTAGGGTTACTGAGCCCAATTGTTCCCTGTGAGGTCTTTTTAGTCAATGTCACTTTTTCTAAGGAGTAATCCTTATTTTGAAAATCTCTCTAACCTCTCTTTTATAGTTCCCCTATTATTTCCTCACATTTAGTCTGTTTCTTAAGTAGATTTTTTTTTTCTCTTTAAACTAATTTTTTTTGTGTGATCTTGGTATTTTTTTTATTTTCTCCGGTGAAGTTCTGGATTTAAGTGATCCTGAAGCTGAACTGCTCCTGTGAGTAGTTTCCCAGACTAAGTGTAACAGTCTGCTATCTTTCATTAGTGCCAGCTTTCACTAAAGAAACAGCAGGACATTTCAATCTATATATATGTGTTGAATTTTCCTCTTGCTTATAATAGATTTTTATTGAATTTTGTGAATTTCTACATTCCATATGGAAAACCAATTTTCTTTAATATAACAGCTAATGTGCATGGATACAACTGTTCCTAAAAATTTGGTATTGCTGTTGCACACATTCATTCAGCTATAGAAAGTATGTTGTAGTATGTTCACTATTTACAATTTAAAAAAATGAAGCTTAATGACTTGCCTAAGCAGCTTAAGAAATACATGTAATCTTTACACCAAATCACTCATGATCTACAGACAACAACTCTTATCTCTGGAAGGAAAATCTCATTCTTCTCAAGGATAAGGATAAGTCCAAGTCATCTGGTCTAGTTGGCTCTAAAGATGAGATATTGGAAAGATTATCAGCCTTTAATTAGGGATTTATAATTACCTAATTAAAAGCCAAATCCTCTCAGGCCCAGCCCAAGAGCTTCCATGCAAACAAGAGCGCCGAGTAACGTGCTCCAGTTGGAGGCTGCAGCTGATGAAGAGTTTGTAATCTGGAGAGTGGCCTGGTTTCTTCTGGTCACTCCTAATGAGGTTCTGTACAGTGTGAGGTTACTTTGACCATTGTAGTGGCAGCTATTAGTGACAGAATAGTTCTTGTCTTAACATACTCCTTGTGGAGGTATAAATCTGCTGTTACTGTACCCGCAAAACTGGACAGGTTCTGTTTAAAGTGGAGTAGCAGAGAGATCCAGAAGCCGTCATAAGTTTGCAGGGTTTGAATTCCAGCAGTGTTGAGTGGATTACACCAAACAAATCTAGATTTAGGACTGTTGAGAAAGCCATCTGTTGTTTGTATTTTTAATCTGAATGCATAAAATGTAGGGCGAATCAATCATCTGCCTAAAACATTGACTTTCTAGCTAAGAGTGAATAGCTTCTTCAGCAAAAAGGAGGCTTTTCCGAAGGAGGAAAATCCACCTATTGATTTATGTGGCAAAATGTCAACTGATATAATCCTATCAGAGAACTTTAATTAGATACTTGCTCATTTGCTATCCTTATCCCAGGGCCACTACTGTGTATAGTATTGGCTGGCATTTGAACTTGCTGGTGTCAGCATTGCACAGCCAGTTTGCAACATGCAGTGTCAACACTTACAAAAATACTGCAATTATGCCAAGACGCTATTTAAGCCTAAATAAATTGATTTCTACTGAAGTTTAAATTAAAAAAATATTTTAAAATAATAATTATAATTGTATTTTGTGGTTTTAAAAGCATTTTATTACAGAAACCACAAAGTCCAGATGATGTGACACATAGATATTTTGAGATATTTCTGTATTAGAAAATCCAATCAAAAAGTTGTCAAACAAAGAAATCAGGTCAGATGAGATTATATGAAATGCACAAAAACAAAAGAAAAGTGTTTTCTCTCAAAACAAGGCATACTCTTCCCACATCTACTTTCCACAGGAGTTTGACATGTAGGAATTTCACTGGATTTTCAGGTGCCTCAAAAAAGAAGTTCAAAAATTAACAAATGAAGTCTTATTATCTGGAAAAAAAAATAAAATATCCAGCATCAGATGTTTACAAAAAAGTCATAAAAATTGTAATACAGGTTTTAAAATATTTAGATCTTCTCAAAATTTTAAATGAGAAAAAAAAAAGCTTTTTTTTTTTTTCAAATTATTTCTAACATATGTGAAAAGAATTTTAAAAAACATTAGCATGTAAATTAACTAAACAACAAATTAGCTATAAGGATTCTTTTTACACAGCTTGATTTTTTCTTCTTAATTCTTCGTCAGGTTAACCAGTTAACAGAGATTAGAATTCAGTTTAAGATCATAAATTTCCCCACAAATATAATGATTATTTAGTTTTTAATATACTTCTAAATTTTGTTTAATTGTTCTGGGGTTTTTTTCCACTATGTCTTGATTGTTGGGTTTAACTTTATTTTATTTTAGCTTTATAATAATTTTTTTAATGATCTGTCATATTTCCTTTTTCAGTTCAGATATTTCTAATAACTGACAATGCTGCGATGCATGCCATATATAAGTACTGAATTACTGCAAAACCACTGACTTCATTACAGTTGAAGAAATGATCCAAAAAACCCCATTCCATTTTGCAAATATTCAAATGAAAAAATTCATTAGAGAAGCCTGTATAAAAGTATGGTTTCATTTGAATTACTACTTGATCTTACTGCATCTAGAACCTAACATTAATAAAACAAAACACTGATGTATACAGAAACAGATCTTTTGAAGTAATATGTAAAGAAAACTATTTGAAAACATTACCTCTCCAAAATTCTGACAATGATGGAAAGGGCAGACCCTCCATGCATAAAAGTATTTATTGTTGTGTTTGTAATGGTGACTGATAATTAAATTGGGTATGGGTAACAGATGGGAAGAATGCACGTCAGTTTGTGGCAGAAGGCAGACTTGCTGACTAATGACAAATCACAAAACTGTACAGCAAACAGTTGTCTTAGGTGGATAAGTGAGCCACGGCTGTTACAGAAATGCAGCTCAGTTAAAGCTGTGAACATTTTAACAGGGAAATTAACAGTATTCTTCCATTATTCAGGCATAGATGTATGTATTAATATTACAGACTTAATGTCCTCCAGTATAACTCAAAAGGACCAAAGGAATCTGCTCATGGAAAGTGATCAAAAAGAAAAAGTTGCACTCTGGTCAGAGAGGAAGTAACAAAGGAATGTGATATGTGGTCTGCAAGAACAGGCTAAAAATAAGTATATATAAATAAACTTTATATGTTTGGCAGAATGTAAACTGGTGATGGAATAAGTCACTGATATTTGAACAATTGCTATCAGCACAATATTTGACTGTAAAAAGTAATGCTTGTTCTATTGATACAATGAGCCCATTTCTTGAAATGCTGATTAAATTATATGTATTTGAACAGTGCTAGACAGTTCTATAGTTCACAAATAACCAGATAATGAAAACATCAAAGAAGTGCAGAGCTATTCCTATATCTACAATAGAGATAAAACTGGAGCAATTCAAGAGGGTTATACCAGGAAAAATTTATTGACAATGATATGTATTTGATGAATTCCCTGATTATGTGGCAAATGCCTTCTTTTCATAGCAAGTTTTTGTGGAATGATACATGGAAGAAATCTGGGAACGAAAGCTAGAGCACTTGAAAGTCAGAGCCACTTCCAGCTGAAGCCTGGGACACATCAATCTGCAGCCTGATTTATTGTAGGGTCTAACGTTATGTTAGCCTCTTACCACTCCTGCTAGATGAAATAAATTTGTTCAAGATTGATTCATGACCCATTAGACTATTTGACATCCAGAAATCACAGAGGTGGTCGTTGCACATGTTCTGATGGTGGTTTCCAGGCCTATTGAAAGCACAAACAGAGTCACCCTGTGAATCACTGGTCAGTGCTGTGCAGTTTGGTAGTTTTGAGCTGGCCAGGCTCAAAGGTATAACAGATACTGCAATTGCCCTACAAGGTAGGCACATCCATGTCAGATTTCCTGGGTACAGTTTGTCTGGAGTTGTCTCCAAATGAGGTCTCACATCATGTTACAGGTTTACAACTATTTCCAAATTCCATTATAAAATCAGGCTTGCTTCTGATCTATACTTCATTTGTAAAGCTTTAAGAACCAGAGGTTCAGAAGGTCTATTAGATCCACATCTTTCTACTTGTATTTCACAGTGTGAAGCTCTCTTGGCAATTCTATTGTTTCTACTGTTTTATCATATTTATCATAGCTCTTACCTCTCAGTGGGAGCCTGGCACGGATTTAATTGATAGTCCTTCATTTTTGCTGCTTTCTATGTCTGTGTGGATTGTTCATTGAAGTACCTCATATGAATCCTTTTGAATTTCTACAATAATTCATGCATGATTCTAACAAAATATAAAAAGGGTAGGGAAAATCTGTTTTTCCAAACGAAAAGAACAGTGATTGTAATACATGTGATATATTTTAAATCAGAAAATTCAAAAGAGAACAAAGATCGAGACAGCTGCATTTTGATATCCAGGTTGTTCAGAGAAGATAATAATATGTTGACAGTATAAATGTAGACAGTATAAAACATTTTGATTCCTAAGCTCCATTTTCCTAAGGAGATTTTCTTCTCAACTATCTAACCTTTACTATCACCCACAGAGTAAAAACATACATATTGTAAAGGTAACACATTATTCAATTGCTTTATCAGACATTAATCAACTATGTGGATGTGAAATGTCTTTTTCCATATGAGTTTTCTCTTGGCAAAGAGCAATCTATGAACTCGCCAATGTAAATTTAACTCCAGGGTTTTAAGAAAATTAGTAATAAGTAGGAGAATTTTAAACTATTTAGGTTAACAAAGGTCTCCTATACCTAGATCTAATGCAACTTGAAATAACAGTTGATTTTATATTTATGAGACAGACTGTAGACAAAGGGACCATTGCTTACCAATACCATAAAGAAAAATATATAAGCATTTGATTATAAACTTCAGTGAAATGTTGTTTAAAATATGAGTTGAGTGGAGGCAGAAGTATACATGAATCATCTGGTGTGGCTGATTTCTCCCACTCCATTTTATTTAAGCAGAGATGGGAAAATACCAGGAATGTGTATAAATCCCAGACTTAGACTCACACATCTCTAAATCTCTGAAATTACTGTCCCATTATCCAAGCCATAATCTTTCAGGCTTCTCTTCATAGAGCCTTTTTAAATACATAACTGATTTAACACTACCGGACTTAAAGGCAGCATTGTTAAAGCAGCTGACCAAAGTTCTACTGATCAGCTTTACTGATTTCACATTTTTCAGATGTGTCTTTTTCCAATAGTCTTTTTGAGTGTTTTTAATGTTTGCATTTAAATAATGTAAAAAACATGAAAAGATGTTGCATGTATTCCAGTAATAGACTCAGAAAAGAAAATCAGACTCTGAAGAAGAGAATTTTTTGGAGCTGCTTTACTCAAAGAATATTACTGCATACACATTTCGTATGCTTTAAAAAGACCAAATGGTTAGTATTAAAGAATCTTAAAAAAAAAATTATCTAAGGTATCTATTAAGACTTTGTCTGATCCTCATCTGAAGTTTGTGCCTTGGCCTTGCTGAAACTCGGTTGCTCTTCCCTCCCATCCTTGTTTTCCCTGCAAAGGAAACACAGGTGTCCCAGTTCAATCAGGTTTGGATGAACTGAGCATCAAATGGATGAATGTAGGACTAGGATGTTGGGGTAAGTGTGCAACATAAATTTTGACAAGGTGCTGCAAAGCCATGTGAGCTGCTTTTCTAATAAGGGGCATTTTGCAGGGTTGGGTTTGGTTTGAGGTTACTTTTTTAGTTTCAAGACTTGTGGTAGTTACGTTCCCTCAGAAATGTCTACATACCCTTCTTGTGCCAAGTTTCACTTTTTTAGCTGCCTGCTAGTGAAAAAAATCAGTTCTAAAGAACTTGGTTTTATGTCTTTATCAGCAACAGAAATGCAATAATGCAGATGGGACTTTATATCACAGAGCACATTCATTCTGTGAGAATAAGTGAAAAGAAGTCTCATAACAAGGTTTTCTTTCCTTCTAGGAGTTCTCTGGGAAATAAGTTGCCAGATTTGCCAGATTTGACCCTTAAAAGCAGTTTAGGCACTTAGGGAGTGTCAAAACCCAGGGAGTGCTTTGCCTTCCAGGGTAGCAGATGTTGGGATGTTTTGGGTGAAGCAAGTGAGCATCCAGGTCCCCCTTATGGTCACAGTCCTCAAGGCTCTTATGTATATGCAAAAAATACAATGAGTGTTCCTCTGAGATGAGAGATATCTGTCTCTTGAAGATCAGAGGGCTAATAAGATTCTAGGTCTAAATAAAATTACCTTCTTTTACACCCTAGCCCACATTTTTCCAAGACACACAAGCAAAATGCCTTTATGCTCCCAGGTAGCACTGTCAGGAAAAGAGCTCTCAGATTTACTTAGGCAGGATAATTTTAATTACTCTGTCAAGAAAAGTGTTTATGTCAGAGCAGTTCTGTATTTCTTTGTGAAGAATAAGAGGCTTGAGAAAAGACATATAAGAAACAAATGGGGACATTGCTCTTTGAAGTACAATAGCAGTGTGTTTTGAAAGTTATGTTTGAGGCTGTTACTACAGCTGCTTTTGTACTTTCACAAAGGAAGATAACGTGCAGAGGAGCCAGCATTAAAAATTGTTTTCAGAACCCATGATATCAAACTTTCATTGAGGAAAAAGTATTAAAGGAATCTGAGATATCAGCAATAGATATTTTTTTTTTCTAATTGCAAAATCAGATCACAAAATTTTAACCTAAACCAGTGCAATAATTAATGCAACTTGAGGGCAATGTGTTGCTGTAAGAATTAAGCATGTACACAGCTATGCAAATACTTTTTAAAAGTAAGACCCTGGGACCAATCTGTTGGCAAATAATGTTTGGCATTGTGGGTGGAGCTCTAACAGTTTGTAATTTTCCTCGTAGACTTGACTAAAGGATTGTTCACCACTACTTTGAAATGATAATACTACTAGTGAGGGAAGCCAGCATGCCAACCGTTCAAGTATCTCTTTTGTTCAAATTCTCTACCTTGTAATTATATTTTACTCATTATGAGTTTTATCACAACTACTGTACTTTTCAAATGTGGAATGTTCTGTTTTTAAGTATGGGAGTTTTTAACATTTTTCTTCCACTGTGCTGAATTTCCCCCATACATGTATGTTTTCCACATTCTTTGCTTTCCTTCTCCCTGCTTTCCCACTGTGCAATATTTTTATGTTCCTCTGCATTTTATGCCTTTGGATGGTTACTTTACAACAACTGTAAAACTCCAAGTTATTCTTTTTGAGAATATAATCTCTATTAATGAGGTAGAAAGCAGCAGTACTTCAGAAGGGTAGCTTTTGTCTATGGTGCAGTATTAAATAAAGACATTTCCACTGAAGCTGCTAGAAGCATTTATATTTACTTTAGAAGTGGTAAGTGCAAAATTAAGCAAGACCTCATTTTGCATGAAAGAGGAAGAAACAGAGGTAAGCCAAGCCCACCAGTAGCATAGTGAGAGAAAAGACATATAGCACTGGCATATTAAAATTTTTCCATCCAGAGCACTGCTTTGGTAAAACATCTGCAAGTGTGCCAGTGTAAGAGCCAGAGCTCCCTCAGCATTGACCCAAAGCGGGAAATAAATTCCCACGGGAACAAAGAGTTACAACAAACCTCACCACCTCCTGCTGCAAAAGCAATCTGCACATCTTTGACCTTAGCTTGACTAGTATAAGTGTACAGGGTGTATTCTAAATACTCCATTGGTCATTGCACATGATTATTACCTGGGAAGGAGAGGAATAAACAAATATATAATAGACATTAGTCATGTCCTACTGTGCCCTGACAGGGGTTTAGATGAGGCAGGGGTGAGTGATTACTGAATGTACAGTAGGAAAGGCATTGTGACTGCTTCATTTTTACAGGCTTAATGACAAATAACATGTTTCCCATACCATATGAAATGGTCTGGCTAAATTCTTTATTAGCTTACAGCAGGTAAGGTAGTTCCTCTGATGTCAGCAGAATTGCTATGATTTTAGCCAGGCTTGATCAAAATGAGAGACAGTTCTTGGCTTCTACAAATACAGAAATAGAATAATGATCCTTTTTATTAATTTATTTTTAGTAAATGCCATTATCCTGTGGGTTGTGTGAAACTGAATTAATTCTGTAAAGAAAGAGATGCCATTAAGGAGTCATGAAATGCCTTTGTAAAACTGGTAGCTGAAAAGCAGCTGTTGCATGTGAGACTCTAGGAGTAGATTAGGATATACAGTTTGGGGTTTAACAAAGGTTTGCATCTAAGTGCTCTTTACTGCTCAGTTTATTTGTGTGAAGGCATGTGCATGCATGTGCCCTTATGAGGGCAAAGAGAGGAAGAATCCAAGCAGCAAAACATTATGTTAGGACATTAAGAAAGTAAGATGAAAGTTAAAATTCTGCCAGGCCTTGTGGAAAAAAAAAACCTCAAAGAAAAAATAAGAATAGTGCTTTTGGGAGTATTTTTGAAATGTGAACAAAGAAAACTACTGACTCCATCCTCTATTTCTCTCTCAAATCCTCCCTGCAAGAACCCAGATATGAGCTAGCTGCTTTAACCAAAAATCACATCCAATGTTATAAATGTGGTCCCTTATCAAAAAAAATCAAACAGGAGAATAAGAATCTGTTCAAAACTCATTGCTTAACACTAGGCTATTCACATTCTTGTTCTGCCTGGAAACATTTGCAAAAGAATATTTAAGACAGGAACAACCCTATTCCATTAATAAAAACATTGGCAAGATATGAAAAGGCCTAAAGATTACGTGGCTGCTCTGGTTAGGTGAGCTAAATAAGCTCTGGTTTAAGTAATTGCTTTGTATATAGAGAAACTCTCCTGAAAGAACACACAGTAACCCATTAAAAAAATTAAATATGCTACACCTAAGTGAATGCTCATAAGGTCTATAGGACTGCAAAGACAAGCTGTATGGGTCCAATAGTTTCTAAAGAGATGTGTGTTCAATATACATTACCCTTAAAATTGCAGATCATTCAAACATGGTTAAACTAATGAAACTGAGGCTATAGATTTTGAAGTTAATCTTTTGGTGAACAAGTCCAATAGGTGCAGTGTTCCCCATAAGGCTGATACTCTTATGAGCTCTCTGGGTAGAGCACTAACTCTCTGTCAGTGTTGATAGTGTTAAAGTTCCTGCGTGGGTTCCATTATAAACTCCTTTTTATGAAAGCATTATTTTCTACTTGACTATCAAAGTTGACTACAGAGCTGCAATCAATTAAGAATAAGGCATTCATTCTGTATGTTTGAGTCTCTTAAACTGTCTTTTTTTTTTTTCAGAAAGAAACAGAAATATACTGAACTGGGTGTTTTCCCTCAATAGTAATAATGAAATCTATCCCCAAGCTAAGGGTGTGTATGAGTCTCACTTCAGCCCTGTTAGAAACAGATCCTATTTAAGATACAGGCTTTCCAAATTTAAGTCAGTGAGGTGGATAGGTTTACTGATGCAGAGAATTTTGTGTTTTCAGGATCAAGTTGTTTGCTTGAGCCATTTCTATCATCTTGAATTTTAATGCCAAAATAAAACTAGCTATCCTTAGTTATCTGAAGAAAAAAAAATTTGAAAATGAACAATATGAAAGTTCAATTTTTATTTTTTTTTAAGTTTGCCATTGTTATCTAAATAATGTGTACATTTTGGGGGGTCTTCATTAACTTTTCATCCTCTTTTGTCATTTGAAGAGAAAATGAATTATGTGAAAGTGGACACCTGAAATTATTTTAGAGGACTTTTTTTCTGTTGTATTAAATAAATGGAATTAAATAGAACACGTGCTCTTTCAGACCCTGCCTTTGACAGAAGAGTATTTGCAATCAATGAATAATTATGAATTTTCATCCATCACACTCCCATGTGTTTCAGGCAGTGTTTAGCCCTCTGAAGCAGCAAGACACTGCAAATGTACATTCAGTTCTCTTGCCCCTCTTCATTACACTGCTCATGCCTCTTTTCCCACCTGGCCTCTCTAGAAAAGGCACATGCAAATCCTGGAAAGAAAATGGTCTTTACTTGTTACCTAAATGAACATACTTGGATGGATTGAGTGCAGTCGTGGGTTTGTATTAGATTTATTTGCTTTTGAATTAATTTTTCCATCTCTCACCATCATAACTTGTATTTTTAACCTTGGTTACTTGGCTGCCTTGTTTGCCAGCCTGGAAAGGGTATGTTGTTGGGGGGAAGCAGGAATGTATAGAGGCATTCAGTTAGGACGTTAGGCTCCATATGCTTCCTCTACAGTCAGGGGAGAGCAATAAACACCTCAGGAGAGCAATTCAAAGCATCAGAGTTAAAGTAAACCCTTTAGTCTGCTGAATCACTCTCTAGACCTACAGACTTTATGGACCGTATCTTCACTGACTGCAGGAAGAGTTTAAACACTTAGCTCATATATAGGCACATATACAACCATAAACATAAGTGTCCCTCTGAACCTCCTGCTGAACCTCCTGATGAACAAGTGGGGTTAAGAGGCATAATTCTCTTAGATCCCTCAAATCTCTCAGTGTATTGACATTAGGAAGGATTTTTCACAGTTTTAGGGGGAAAAAAATTTAAAATCTACATTCTGTCAGTTCTGTATTGCATTTATTGCAATTCTTAGTCATGTATAGCTTGCAGATTTAGGGCTCTAACAAATCTTTCAAATTAAAAAAAATCGAAAAGTGGGGAAAGAGACCAGCATATGAGCTCATTTTCTCTTGACTACAAACCTGACTGAGGGGCAAAGATGCCCTTGTTCATTAATCAGCAGTGTGGATGCGTGAAAAGTTTTAATGTGACACATGGAGGAAAAGCTTTTATAGGGGCAGATTAACCTTTCTTCTCCTTTATTTCTCCTCTAATACATCAGGAGGCACTTTCTTTGGAAAACAACTATCTTGTTATTGCTCAAAATCTGCTTGTCAGGGTTTCTTGAGTGTAACCCCTTTGACTTCTGTGTTGATGAGGACGATGCAACTCCTTACTGTATACTTGGTGCCTAAAGGATAGGGTTGTGAGCTGCCTGGTGATCTTCAGGGCTTGTATTCAGACACATGGAGTGAAACCTTTCTTCCATGTATTAAAATGTGGATAACCTCCAGCCTACATGTCATATAACCAATGTTAGAGCAATGTGGTGTTTGAAATAGTAAGTCTTGCTGAGAGCAATGGTATGTTAGAATGAGCACAGCATGGCACAAACATGCCTATATGATTTCTGTGGGGGTTATTAACCCAAATGCAGCATTTCCCTAATGCAGCCACTTGCTTCCCAACGGGAGCTTGCTCTCAGATTAATAAATAGGTTTAATTTGTATGTGTCCCTGGTTTTGCTGGACAGTCTGTCTGTGCACACTACAAGATTATCTCTTCCATGCTGAAGAATCTTTAGTGAGTTTTAAATGTGCTCAAAAGATTTTTTTGTTATGTTTTGTTTTTTTGTTTTTTCCTACCAGTAATTTATTTGAAATATAAAGTTGCAATGCTGTGAGCTTGATGTACAAATAACATTAAAGAGAATGTTTAATGATCTGCAGGAACTTTCTGAACTTGTCCACAATCCTTTAGATCTGTGATAAAAGATAGTCTGTACCTTCTGATTCCACTAATAAATGATCTTCCACATTGTAAACTCAGATTGTTTAGGTGCATTCTACCTTTAAACAGAAAATATTAAATCTCTTACTTAATGACACTGGCCTTGTAGATTCTTAGCCACTATCAGTTGATGCTGGGTTCATTAGCTTCTTTGAACAGCTTAAATTTACACCAGCTGAGGATCTGGCTCCTATTCTTGAAAATCCTAGCCAACACAAAAGGACTTTCCTCTCTGCTTCTTATTGGTTTTCCCAGTATTACATCCACTAATCCCAGATGTAGCTTGTGCTGCTGACAGATGTCCTCAATAATTATATTGTTGGGTCTTTTGCTTACTATGTTTAGCATGATACTGACATATGGCAATGCTGCGACGATATTCGGGCACTGCGCCAATGTTGTCACTTCCTATTTACAAAGTAATATGTTTGGGAACCAACATGAATTCAAATAGGAAGGAGCTTTCTGAGGAAGGCCTTGCAATCAGCACTGGTTAGTGGGAGGCATAATATGTAAATGGAGAGATTAAGTGCTTTATTTTAATTAATCAATTACTTAATTAAAGGGGCAGGGCTGGCAGCTGCATAATCAGGGTTGGATCTTTGGAGGTTGAAACATATTCTTTCTCTTTTCATGCTCTCAACCTTCATGTCACCTTTCATTTCTCTCACTCCTTTTTCCCACCCTGATGTCCTGCTGCTTCTTTCTCTACAGTACTTACAAAATTAGTCTCTTCCTCATCATCCTGGCTGCCCAGACATATTGCCTGTTTGGCAATTCCTCTTCCAGATTACCAAGACCTCCTTTCTCCCCTTGTTTTCCACACAATTTCAAATACAGATGCAGATATTTTCTGCCTGCCCTCCCACTGCCTCAGTGGCTGTCCTGCTCTTTCATTGCCCCGTTCCCCAGTGTCAGAATTTCCCATAGGAATAATTCAGATATATCTTTTTCTGTTTGTTGCTTAAGGATTTTGTGTCTCAGTGCACTTCCCTAATGGACTTCTTACAGGGCCTCCTTTGACCTTCCTGGTTGGCAAACAAATGAACCTTGACGCTTGTGTCAGCTTGGAGGAGATTTGAGTGATAAAATTAAGTTTTTCACCAATCTTTTTTTTATTTATAAAGACTACACAAAGCCCTGTTGAACTGAATTTAGGAGAGAGCAAACAAGAGGTGACTTCTTCCTGTTAGAACAGTTTCATGCCTCTTTCAGCCAACCCTTTACCCCAAACAGTGATTCTAGATAAGGTCTGTTGGTTTGTTTGTTTGTTAGTTTTAAGGGTCAGGCTCTCAATGCTTGTTAGGAGAGTGAGGAGTGTTTCTGTCCTCAGTGTTGTTTTTCCCACCTCAGTGCCTTATGCACACACACATCTCTCCTAATCCAGCATTCCCCCGACCCTGTGGTCAACATGAACATCACAAGGGCATTGATCTTAATGCATGTACTTTGCAGGAGGTTTCTACAGATATGGCCATCTGGTTGCAAACTTTTCAACTTCATGTTATCTAAGAGTTCTTACTTGGTTTTAAGTGAGGTTCAACTCTGATCATAATTCTGAAACAAAATGGTCAAAGGCAAAGGCTCAAGTAAGAGAAGTCTTAGAGAAGGAGCCCTTAGAGTCAGGCACAGTTGGCTGTTACAATGGTTTGGTCACTCACAACTGCTAAGAGTATAGATACTTGTGGAACAGAATATTCTTGTCTAATACCACACATGCTGTTTTATGTACAACCCAGGTAAAAATAGAAAATACAGATGGTTGTAGGCCTTCTAGGCCTTAAGTTTGACATATCTCTTGAGAAAGCAACACAGAACTTCACACTGGCTGTTTATAAAGATGGAGCTGCTCAGACTGAGGCAGATGCATGGGTTGATTCAGAGGTTCTGTAGTCCCTAAGCCACTTGCAACCTGTATTTTGTCTGATTACAGATTAATTAAACCACTTTTGACAGAATAAACCAACTATAAAGGTTGTAGCCAATACAAATCTTTTCTAGTTGCGCTTATCTCAGTATGAATAACAGCACTTAGGCCCTGAAGTTGTCAGCCTTGGATGACAACAGACTGATGGAGCAGTCTGTCTTGCTGAGTCATTAACTAAACCCCTTGGCTTTAGTCCAGACAATCCTACATACCAGACTCCAGCTGTTTCTCTTGAATCTTGTCTTATTCCAGCACCAGATCTGCTCCAAGAGTACCAAACCTATGTTTCATCCATTTATTTCTCTGATCAAGTAACCATACCAGTTGAAAACAGACCTTTAGAAGTCAGATAGCCTACTCTGGAGAACACAGGTAGAATTGGTCCTTCAGTGACAACCACAGAAAAAGGGAGGATTCATCTTGTGCCGTACAGATTTGGGTCCAGACAGACTGGACAAACCTAGCTGTGTTACTGGGACTAGGGAAAGTCAGTGCTTTTGCAGCTAGCAAGATCAAGAGACAAATTTACAGACCTGAAGTTGTGAAAAGAGATGTTTTCTGTTATGTCCACAGACATGTTAAAAAATACAGTCAATGAAGGACTTGGCACAGCAAGGAGAGATGGAGAGGCAATGAAAAACACCACATGGGTCAAGCAGCTGAGTCCAACTTAACTGTGGCAAACCTGAAGAATGAGTGTTACAAAAGTAGGGTCATGTAGAGAGCAAACCAACATGTGTGAATGAAATATAGCTCATTTTAGCAAAGATTCACCACTGCCAGTTTACTGAACTGACAGTCTGACAGTCATCTCAAAAGATTAACAATTCTCTTCTGAAGTTTATTCCCTTGTGAAGAAGTTTAACCTTTGAATACTGTGTGTGTTCAGGCTAAGAAAAGATCTGAAAAATGACACCTTGATTCCATTGTTCAAAATGAAACAAGTTGGGAACCAAAATAATCTCAAAACTTTGCAGGAAAAGTCAAATGTTCTCTTCTCACTCAAACATGAATTCAGCAGTGATCATGATCTTTACCTTATTTACAATTTTGTATTATGGCAGGTTATTTCCAGCTGCATCTGTTGAACACACGATACTGTTTTGAATACACAGTATCAACATTGCCACATTGCTATAGTGAGGGACTAGGCAGTGTGCTAGGTTAATGGTTGGACTTGATGATCTTAAAGGTCTCTTTTTCCAACCAAAATGATTCTATAATTGTTTATGGTATAAGCCTCAGTTTGTGGTACACAAAACATTAAGCAGAAACTCAATATCTCAAAGAGTTCTTTGACATCTGCTCACTCTTACTTAAGCTCATGACTGTGAAGAAACCACATGCTGTGAATATAAAACTTTGTTAGTTTCTTTTCACTAAAGTACATGAAAAAAATGAACTGCGAGAAAGAAGTTTTTGGTTTAGAACTTTCTATTCTCCTTGCTCAAGGGAATGGTGGGTATTTTTCTGACCATAATGCCCTGTATGTGATACTTAGCAAGGCTTTTATACCAGTGTCAGGACTTCCTTCCAGCTTCTTGAAATGTATATCCAGTGAATCCACATCATCAGGGCAGTTAAAGTAACTACAACCATTGAAACTATCAGGTTAATGTGAAATGCCCAGAGGAAAATCATGCAGCTGTGTCTTTTTAATTCTGTAATATTAGAAGGATGGCAAACATTGAGGGGCCTTCCTGGCTCCCCCCATGCCTTTAATGCTTATGGCCTTTTACTCTGTGGATCTAAAGTCCACAATGACTTTAAAGTTCCTTTTTTGACAGAAGGAGCCTGTTGCCTGGTGAGACTTCCCCTCTCTGGTGGAGGCAAATTCCCCTCTGCAGGCTGCACAAGGACAGACTCCTTGGGAAGAGTGGGAATCCTCTTCTCCAGTGTTGTAAATCCCTTGAGTTCAGTGACAGCAGAAAATTCGGCTACGGGATCATTTTATGTAATGTAGTGGTTAAAATCTCTTTTGCAGTTATTATCATATGAAGAAATCAGTTAAGAGTACTTTGATTCGTTGGCAAAGTCCTGAGCCCTCTGGACCTGGTATTTTTAGGGCTTAGTATGTAGGCTGGTTACTCTGCAGATGAATTTTTTTTTTGTTTTAGAAATACACAATTTCTTTTTTTCAGTGCAAGCACTAAATTACATTGCTAAGTGTAATAAACAAAATCTGAAAAAATAAACAAAAATTATCCCTGCATGTAATTTCCTTTTATGGACTTGAAGTTACTGATCTATTCCTCTGTATTTAACTGCTAAAGGATGTGCACATTGTGAAAACAATAACAGACCCACATCATAAAATAAAATAGAAAATTAAATGAATGTGAAATAAAGGTATTAGATGGAAAATATCTGTGGACACTGCTGCTCTAGGAGAATCTCCTTACTTTCACTCCGATTTCAGAAAGCATGAATTAATAGAATAAGTTTCCATTATTCTATTACCATATGTATCTTTGCATTCAGAGACTGCTATATTCAGAAAAAGTCCAATGTTGCAGTCTAACAACATTGATGCTGAGCTGTTACCTCTTCGCCAAATATATATTATTAAGGCAATCACTGAAATGCTAACATACCACATGCACAAAATAAACATGGTAGATAATACATCTTAATGACCTCTGTGCAGAATCCCATTTAAAGAAAAGCATATGTTGCAAAAGATAGTAATGGGTCACTTAAAATCAAGACTCCCTGGAGCAGAGGCAGAAAATGGGAGACAAGGGTGCTGAGAGCAGCCACCTTGTTATTCCAGCTTGATACAGAAATGTATTTGAAAAAAAGTACATCTCTCCCTGTCTTGAGGTTTGACATCCAGTATACATACAGTTGCTATTTGCTCCTCAGTAAAGTCAGATTGTAGACCTTGCTATCTTTATAATTTGTGAGTAGGTAAAAAACCAGTTGATTTACTGCCAATAACTGGAACAGAGGAAAGCCCTTCTTAGCTTAAAAGAGCTAAACTCAGATCTCCTCTACTCTTGAGAGGACAACCAAAAACCTTATAGATATATTGACTACTTTTTCAAGAGTTCTCATGGGAACCACAGTCCAGCTAATAAGTAGAAAATATAGAAAGTAAGAAGTTATAACATTTTCTGTTCTGCTGCTGTAGGTTTCTTCTGCATTTCAATTTAAACAGGAAAACACACATAAAAAGAAATTATGTGCAGAGCAAAACCATTTCTGCTCTCTCCAAACAGTGTTTAAATCACTGGGCTACAAAATTAGCTTTCTCCTACCTGTTCTTTTTCTGGTCTCATGGCTCTTAGATACTTTGCTGCCAAGTTCCAAATTTTCAAGGATAAGGGGAAAAAAAGGGAGTTGCAGTTTTTAGTAAGAAAATCAAAATTACACAGATCCTACTCCTGTACAAAAACCTCTAATGAGTAAACTTCTCTATCACCTTCTTTTGCAGTTTTCTCAGTGGAAATCATTGTGACTTTTATATTTTATTCTGAATTCGGTGCACTCAGGATGTGTTAAGTCTGACTGACAACATGCTTAAGAGACCTCTGATGTCTAAACAGATTCAGGGCTTTAGATTAGACTGATGTCCTTAATTTAGAGGTCAGAAACATAAATTCTGTTTTTAAGCCTTCCCTAGAAACTAATTTTCAAACTAATACTTGTAGGTATGAAACTACATGTTATTTATGGCCTTAAATATAACATCCTAGTTTGGGCAGAGCTGAGGATCTTCTCTTCTCCTGAGTGTCATTAAAATTTTCTGTCACACTACACCTCAGAAAAAAATATTTTTTAAAAAGTTCAGTTCTTAACTGAAAAATCAGTTGAAAATTAATGATGAGAACATGAAATGGACATTTTGGTCTCAAAGCCCCTGGTGCCCAAATACTTAGTTTGTGTCGATGATGATTTACACCAGCTGACACTCTGGATGCAGATAGCCAGCTCACTGCTTTGGGAACTTAAAGTGACCATATAGGCATTTAACCTTAGACTTTGTAGTCCAGGTCTTAACTGCTCAATACTCATCTCCTTAGGAGAAACACCTCCCTTAGGAAGATTTCACACGTTATCAGGTCTGTTTTTCATTTAATCAACAAGTAGCATAGCAACTGCCTTGTCTCTTATTAGCTGTGAGAGCCTAAGTAGATACTTCAAAGCCCCTCTTGAAATTATAATGAAAAACAATTTCTAGCTGAGAACAGTAGGATCATTTGCTTTATGTTCCCACGGCATCAGAGAAGAGAGAAGAGCACAATGAAGCTGAAGAGAAATGTGTTGACAGAGAGAGGCTGAAGGCTATAAAGACATGTAAAACAATAAACATTGTATGTCATGCCATGAAAATATTTCAGAGGGCAAAGCAGTTCAGGAAAACAGTCTGCCTTTGCAGCCTTGCAGTTTGTTTTTTTCAGATTCTATTTATCACAATGAAATTATACTGGATGCCCCTTAACTTTCCATTGTAGGGAATGGCCACCAATCAAGCTGTATGGTTACCTCAAAGGATAGCAGAAATGGTTATTTAAATATTGAAAAGTATTTTTGCAAAAGACCTTTGTCTCTGCAGGTGTTTTGAATTCTTCTGCTTTGCTTACACATTCATATATTATACATCCTGCAAGAACCCCTTTATTTCTGGGTGTGATCAAAATGTTTGTATTTCTTTCTCCTTACTCCTGTTGACTTCTATTGTGCTATTGAAGAAACCCTGAGTGAAAAGAATTCTTAAAGCCAAGCTAACAAGTCCCTCCCTGTAAAGCTGTCTCTCCAAATGCAAGGAGAAGAGGAGAATATGGTCCCAAATACATAATCCAACTGCTTGCTCCTCTGCTGTGTATATGTGGCTTGGCCTGTTGTGCTATTACTCACAGATAAAACAGGTTTATTCCAGCCCTCTCAGACCAGGCCATGGCAGAGGTGACTTTAGCACTTCATGCTGTCATAACTTCAGGAGAAACTGGGGTAACAGAAAAGAAGACCTGAAGACACTAATGCAGCCCCAAAAATGCTGAGGAAATTTAATCTGTTATTTCATTATTTCTATATCCCACTCACTGAATTCTATATAAAACTTAATTGGCACTTTTTTTCTTCTATTTGTTTCTCCATTCACGTGTCTGTTGCTGAAGCATTTGTTTCTGGGCTGATAACTGTGCAAGCTGTTCCCAGGCCTGGAGTCAATCTTTAGGTCAGTCAGTTGGAGCAATGACAGGAGCACTGATCTGTGTACCATCCCCCAGAGACCAGTAGCTCCTCTCAAAATGTGTTAATTCTTTTCTCATGTTCTGCTGGTCAATGGCCTTTTCATAGTTGTCCAGTTCTTCATCTTTCCCCTTCTGATCTCACAGTTATTTTTTGGTGTCTCAATGGTTACGCCTGAGCAGGAAGCCCTACTCTAAAAATACCAATGTCTTATTACAAGATCTTACCACCATGCTTAATTTATGCTTAATAAATTTATGCTTAATTTATTTATTAATTTACCTTAATTTATGCTTTAAAAATTTATGCTTAATAAAAATACTAAGTGAATCAACAATCTAACTTTTAGTAAAGCTAAAACATGCAGAACTGTTGAAGTCTGCAGATGTGAGGAAACTCAGAGCTGAAGCCCCTTCTCTTTTTACTGGAGCAATACACCAAAGGGACCTCATAAGTTTAAAGATCTATAAAGCTAAGCGTGATATAGAGAGTTGGAGGAACAGAGGAAATGCTGTTATTCTGCAGTTTCAACACCTTTAATGGTTCAAGTTAAAAATTCAGGGTTAATTCTTGCCTCAGGCAAGAAAGGCAGCAGCATAACGTATAGTGTTGTATTCACCACAGTATGGCTGAATACAAGGCAATGAAGAATTGTTAGTGCAGAGGTGTTTAGATGAGGTTGGTTACTGTAGACACAAGAATATGGTGATATTGTGCATTCATGTAGCTGAATTTATATATGCTACAATAACTTATCAGAAGTTATACCAATATAAACTTGTGCATATACTAAAACATAAGTAGTATTCCAACAAAATTATTAAGTAATATCTTTTGGGTAACCTCTGTGAAGAGTAGACCAATAAATTCAATCTACATTGCTGAGGATGAGAAATACATTTCAGAACACATCCGGAGTCCGCTTAAAGGCTTCAGGACTTGCCATTGATGAGCCAACAGAGTTTTTTTAAAGCAAAAATTAATTCAATCTACACATAAGTAACACAGTGTTACAAGGGAAAGGAATAATACAAGTTTACAAGAATGATTCTCTACATGAGAACTTTTGCATATTCCTCCCTTTTAATACATTAGGCTTGAGGTTTTCCTTTACTTGTGCAAAAGCAAGGCATCTCCCCCTTCAGACAGACTATTTAAATTCCTCTCCACCATTTTTTTCAGTTTGATCTCCCCTACCTGTGAGATCCTGAAGATAATAAACAGTCTGGCGAGCCCACAGAGTAGCAGAAGTTGTCCACCACAGTTGCTGGGGGGTGACAATTTCAGCTGTTATCCATCCTCCTGATCAGCCAGCTATAGAATTTGGATAGTAAACACATAGCCTTCTTAACAGTTCTAATCAAAGTGTCCATGGTTTATTACAAACTGATCCCAGCCTGTTGCCATAGAGTTGTTTATTGAGCACCATCAGTGTTGGAACTGCAAAGCCAACCATAGGACAAGTGGACATTACCCCAAAGGAGGATGCTTGTGCTGTCCATTAGACAAAGCACTATGGAGACAACAGCTGCTGTGCTGCCCTTGGTCTCAGGAGAAAATGGCAACTATATGTGAGCTGAGTTTGACAAGTGATTTGCATGCTGTATGTTAACTGTTAAAGCCTGAGTCTCACCTTGTATAAATATATATAAATAGCTATTAATGGGAAGATCCAGTGTTCCCGTGGCAATTTCCATGCATCTCACTATTTGGGCTGAATCTGCTGGTTTCTGCTATCTCCTGTCTTTCAAATGAGACTTTTCTTTTAAGTTCTTTAAAACTGGGTCATCCACTGTCCTTTCATTGTGTGTTTGCAACAACACGTGCAGCCCAAGGAGAGTGTCTCTGAAGCACTGTGATGTCTGTGCTGCTTGATGGAGCAGTTTGAGACCAAGCTTGAGTCCATAGGAGGTATATGGTCAGAGCTCCTATGCAAGGCAATGACCCTGCCCAGAGCCCTGCTCTGTTGGCACAGGAGAGCCAGGCTGCCAGAGCATTCAGGCTCCAGGGCAGACTGATGAGACAAGAGAGACCTCAGGTGAGGTTTCACAGCTGCTTTGAGCTAATCTACACTTGTGTTGATGGGCTAATCCTGTTCTCTTCCTATCTTCTTCTCACTGAATTCCTTGTGCCAGTACAAGTGCCTTTATGTTAATAAATATGAAATGTAAAAAAGTAATTTCAGTTTCTTAGTCACTGCAAATTCAAACCCATGGAGCCAAATGAATTATCCTCATCTGACACCATTATGGTTGATAGCTAATGGGAGCAGAAAGGGAGTTTGATCTTATTTTTTCTAGGTCAAGTCTTATTTAAATTGATCTAATTATACATTTTGGTCAAATTCTCCACTTCTTTAGCCTGTGCAAACTCAGGGTCTTTGTCTGGGGTTTGTAAAATGTAATTCAAGTAGACTGTGTGAATCATTGTTTTTCACAAGTAACAGTTCAGATATTTCCTAAAGCAGCCATATTAGACCTCTTATAATTCCTATGTTATTTTATCTAGAAAGATGGAGGATGTATCTTCCAATATTTCTTGTATTCAACTCTGAAATGTATTAATGGGACAACATTAGTCTACATCCCAAAATAATTCATAATGGAAAATCAACACTGCCTGCAGCAGGCTCCTCTAGTTAGCCCAATTTAGGACAGTATTCCCAAAATGATATTTTAATGAAGATGTATATACTACAAACATACACCAGCTAAAAATGCTGAAGAGGATGGGGGGTTTAAGGTTGTTTTATAAAAAAAAAAATTTCCGCATTGTTCTAACTGCAAAGTATTGTGTTTTTCCAAATCAATAGCCCTTAATTTAAAGATCTTTAAGTATATTATCATTAGGCAGCATAAGTGATTCTACAGGAACTGGAGTTCTGAATTTTTACTGTTTTAGCAGTGCAGAGCAGAAGGATTACAGGCAGGTTAGGGTACTGACTACTGAACTCTCCTATAGATCTGAATTTAAAAGAGCATATTCCCAAATTAGGAGCCTTGTCTGTGTTGAGAAGTTCGGCCACTTATAATTGATCTCTTTGTTCTGTTGCTCTTGAAATAGAACCTGTTCAGCACTTCCACATGAGCTGGGTTGGATCAGGCTGAGGACACTCTTTAATCCTTGACCCAAACTGCCTTACAAGCACACAGATTTAGCTGCAGCACGTTCTGGTTTTGTAGTCTGCAGTCTCTGCAGCACATTTGGGGAATTTTAAGGATTCCTCTGGAAGGGTCACACATCCACAGATTTTATGAGACGCTGCTATTATTTCTTTGAGATGCCTGGGTTATGGGTTCAGTTGGATTAGAAGCCATTTACATTGTTGCAGCAAGGACATTTTTTTATACCTGTGAGCTTAACATTACTGGCATTTCATTTTTCTCTTAATCAACTTTCAGTGGAGTTGATTTTGACTTAAGATAGGGGATGACCTCTCAAGGTCATACACTTTCTGTCATCTGAAAAGTATTAACCATGGGCCATTCAAGGACTATTTTGGTTTTTTTGTTTTTTGTTTTTTGTTGGGTTTTTTTTTTTCAAATCCGCAGGCTTCTTGCCTAAGAGCACAATTTCAGACTTGACTTTTTAGTACTTTCTCTTATGAATTTTCTTTTGTTTTACAAATTCTTCAGTAAATATTCTATTTTTCTGTCAACAGCTAAAATCAGTGTTAGCATAAATCAAAACTGCTTCAAGGCCACTATTCTTAAAATGAATAATGAGAAAGTTACAGTGTTTTTCACCTAGGTCCCATGGAAATTGCCACCCCATTTCAAAAAATTGCATGCTTCCAAAGGCACAGACATGACTAAAGCTGGCCTTTCCCTTGATAATTTATTCCAGTGAGGTACATCTACTAACTATAAGACATTTTAACTCAACTGTGCATGTCTTCAACTTCCAGCCTTCCTTCTAGATTGAAGGGTTATTTAATATCAATTACATTCTCCCTGTGAAAGTACTGTGATTGTGATCAAGGGCAAAACTACAACATGCTGGCAAAGGCATCCAAGGCATCTGAGCTGTCTGAGTTTATACTAACCAGCAGAAGAGGAAGTGTAGAGAAGGGCAATACAGAGGCACCAGAGCTGACTGCATGCAGAACAGCCTGAATCCAGAGAACAGTGTAGTTGGATTTGGAGGCAGGTTACAATTAGAGCTAATTATCAGCACTTTTACTGTGCTGAGACCTCACATTAAGTTGCTCCTTCACTTTGATCCCTAGATCTTTCTCAGAGTCTTGTTTATGAAAAGATCCAGATCATCTTGCTTCATTATTTGATCCTTATTTACTATTCTCCCAAGTTTTTTTTTCCCCAGTCTTAATTACAAATGTTATCATAAGTGATTTATTATTTACTTTCAAAAATAAACAGTGAAGTCGTTGAATAGTATAAAGTCTGCTACTGATCCCCACGAAACTCCATTATAAGTATGTTCAGCTGTTGATAATTTCCTGAAGATAGTATCTTTTTAAGATCTCTCATTTAACCAGTTCTTAATTCATAAAACATTTGCTTTATTAACAGTATATGATGCCAGCATTTCAATCAGAACATCCTGTGCTTCTAAATATAAATAATTTACAAAAATCAGATTACTCAAACAAGCTTACAGTTTCATCAAAGAATATAGTGAAATTTCTTTGACATGATCTGCTTTTCATAAAACCATGTTGTCTGGTATTAATTTTATTTCTATCCTGTAATTATTTCATAGCTGACTTTTTTCCCAGCTTTTCTGTTATATTTTCTGGAACAGATGTCAGACTAATTGACTTACACTTACTCCAGGCACCTTATCAGTTTTTTTTTTAATATTGGCACACAGTAAGTTCAGTTTCAGTCTTCTGGAATTTTCCTGGAATTTTAAAATTTGTTAAAAATTAGGATTGAAGATTTCCTAGAGCAATTTGTATGCAATTCGTATGCAAACTCTGCATTCACGGAGTTAGAAGTGTTTAATTCTACTTAAAGTTGCTTTACATTTCCCTCAGACCATGAGAAGCTGGAGAGAAATTTGTTATTCTTATATGATAGAAGTACACGAATCTGTATTTTGTTTCTAGCAGCTCAGCTATTTTATGAATTTTAAGTATGTCTTCTAATAAGAATTTAATCATTTTTCCCAACACCAGGATAACTCTATGTTAAGGCATACTTTTCTTCCAATATACATTTTAAAACTACATTTTATCATCCTATCATTTCCCCTCAATACTTGTAGCTACTCACATTGTCTTTTTAGTATTTTTAGCCCCCTGTTACATGCATAGGTATATCTACATATTGCAGTATATCAATGCGAGTATATCAATGTTTTTTTCTTTCCTGTCACCTTACTTCTTAATGTAGCCAGTGTTTTGTTTTTTGTTTTTTTTTAATAAACAATTTAGAGACTTGGATGTGAATCATTGGAAGGTTTAGGAATGTAGTAAATATATGTCAAAGTAAAACCCAGTATCAGCTTAAATTTCCTGTCCAACCTGTCCTCTCCATCAGGTTCTCCAAACTAGTTTTACTTTAGTAAATTGAACCCTTTAGAAGACATAAAGAAATAAAAAGTTAAAAAAAGAAATTAAGATTTGAGGTATACTTTCGTAATTCTCACCTTAAATATAGACAAATTTGGTCTTTAAACAATATATTTCCAGTCCAACACTACCCTTAACTTCATCTGTCACTTAACCCATCCTGTTACATTGTTGCTGAACCTTGAAAGCATGGAATAAAGCTCCAATTATTCCTAAAGAAATTTATCACCACAGCTGACTTCTATGATCACAGCAGTCTTGGTTCTGAACAATAAAATCAAGTTATCTCCACTTTGGTTGAGGTGTCCTTCCTAGTTGCTCTAATAACTCTTCTAAAAACCCTCAATTCTTTGCAAACATGCCATTAGTAGGGTAATTTGCAAAATATTGCAGTGGGTAATAAAGTTTTTGAATACAATAATTTCCTCTTATCCCAGAACATCATAAGCTTTGCAACCAAAGACAATTTTTTTACAAACTTTTTCTGTCTCTTACTGTAGTTTTTAACTAATGGGAAACTGAGGTTCAAGTGAATTGTTCAAGATCATACACAATGTGCAGCAGAGCAGGAATTCGAATACTTTTCTCCAAAAGCTTTGAGACATTTACTCATGGGCTGAGTTCCCTTTCTCTAAAAACTGCAGCTGTTCTTTGGCTGAACAAGGAATTTATTTCCTGTGCAGTCAATTCATCCCCCAGCAGCTCTCAGATTTACTTTCTTCTAGTTCTGTTATACAGCTTATTTGCTTCTAAAGCTGAACAGCAGATAGAGAAATGGGCAGCTCTGGAATGAAGCTTATGATGAAATGAATTATTATAATGCCAGATAACCCACTAAGCCATTATCTGTCTACAATGTCAGTAAGCCTACAACCTATATTCTTGTCTTCATCTTTCACTGTTCTTGTTAGGCTGTTTGTTTAAGCCTCTTAACCTAATTACTGAAATTCATTGTTCTCCTTAGTGCCATTTGCTACCAAAAAAAAAAAAAAAGTTTTTCCTACCAGAGCTGGAAAATTCCCAAAGTATGTGGTTGGCTCCAGCACATGTCTCATTCTGAGAGCTTAGGCCAGCACAGAACATCTTTGTTTTGCAGTTATCAAGGCTCTAAACAGTTGTTGAGGGCTCTGCACACTTCATATTTGCCATCACTTATGGATAATATAAAATATATTGACAGCACCATGGGTATAATTCCCAGATGAGACGACTAAACATAATTTTTCAGGAAATGGAAGTGCTGTGAACTGATGCTACTATAAAGATTTACAGGAAGAGAACACAAAGGAACAGACTTTCCTGTGGAAAATAAAATTCTTGTTTTGTGATAAACTTATAACTAGATGCTGCCAAAGGAGTTTGCAGGAATTACACTTTGTCTTCCTGGCCATCACATTCCAGTTCACTGGAGGCTCCTTTTCTCTCAGTGCATCTATATTAATGGCTGCCTTTTTGTACAACATCCAAGAAACTCATCCTCTACTTAATTGAAAATATAGGAAAAATGAGGATATGTGTTAAGATTTTTTCATTACCATCCTCAGGCCCTAGTGTTTGACTTTTAAGTACATGAGCCAACTTTTACTACAGAGTTTGGACATAGTCAGATAAAATTTCAGTTGGAAGTGCAATTTTTATTTGCATAACAGGTGCACTGAAAATATGTGGTGTAAAGCCTTGGAAAATGGGACTGGAGTGCATGTCATTTTTTGTGTGTGACATGACTGAAAAAATGTGTACTTGTTCTTGCATATACTCTGAGAACTTCCTTTTAACAAAATCTGATTTTTCAGGATGACATCAAAGTTTTCTAAACTGGCTGAATTTCAAGATCTTTAAGACACAGGCATTTAGGCTTCCAAGCCACATGTGGAATCCTGTTTCTATAACAGAGTTGCTCTGTTATAGAGCATCTGCTCCTGCATTTGTATATACAAATGACTTGCATTTCCATTTAACAAGTTATCTTTCTGAAGCTACATTTTGTCCTCTTAGCTTTGTCCATATATTAATAAACATATATTCAAACTATCTAACAGAAAATAATATCATGGTTGATTCAAAGCTTATTTTAATGAGGCTTAAGGAATCAATTTGGGTATGAAGCAATTTTTAACTAAAAACTTTACTCTAGATCAAAAGTGAGGCAAGGAAAGGAGAAGAGGATGGAAAAGAGAGATACAGAAGTTTGTTTTCATTTTACACTTTTGTCCATTATCGCTGAACAAGCAGGGCTGGGACTAAGAGCCAGAAACCCAGGTTTATCCACCACTCCTGCCAACTTGCTCTTTTCTGCCTCTAGGTAAGTTATTTCACCATAAGTAGTTTGTGCCCTTGTTATTTGTCCATTTCAGTTCCAACACTGCTCTGTTCAGCAGTGACACAGAGGTCGTGCTGAGTGCCACTCAATAGCATCAAGACATCCAGTGGGTCATGTACACGCTATTTAATGTTCAGTATGTGAAATTATAGTTTGATTCTGCCTGAAAAAGGAAAGGTACTTGTTCTTTTTCCACACTGATACGTTGTACCTGAAATACCATTTCTCATGAGATGCCCAGCATGAAAGCATCTACCACTGTAAATATGGACTACAAATATGCAGCAAATTACCCTTTTTCCCTCTCCTTCTCTTTCTCCCTTCTCTCTGCCTCCACCTTGAGCTTAGTAGTAGAAATGGTCTCTTACTTTGTAATCCTCAAACCTTCTCTTCTTCAGACCATGGGTCATAAATATACATTCCTGCCCCGATTTTTCTTCTGTTATAGTGAATAACCCGACCAGTTCTAATGGGGACATTCCTTTCTGACACCATGATAAATCACAAATCACTTGAATATAAATGAGATTTAGTCAATTTAGTGAGGAGAGAATCCTTAGAATCTAATAGTTTATTTCATTTGTAAACAAACCCAGCTCTTCTACCAATTAAATAAAGCACATTAGAAAAAATTAATTAGTACCCAGCCTCAATAAAGTAAAGCTGTAGATTTTTTTTTTTATTTCCTGTGTGGAAGAAAAAGTCCTTTACCACCAAAGTATATTGATAAATTATTGTTATTTCCAAGAGTTAAAGTTGAAAGATATGTAGGTAGATTTATTCAGTACTGTAGAAGGAAACCCTAACTTCACTGGATGAAGAGATGATGGCATTTATTTCAATGGCACTGAGATTTCACCTTCTGTAGCAAACTCAGTTATTCTCTTTGCTCACAAATTGCTTGTATCAGGCCCCTAGGACATGGCAAAGACCAAAGAATTTTCCTCTTCAGAAGCTTTTCAGAAAGCCCTGAAAATAAAACTACCTTTTGATTTGGATGTGTCTGTAGGGTGGATTCCACCAGGGCAGGAAAGTCACCCCTTCTTCCTTCCTGGAGCTCTGGGGGAAGGTGAAAAAGAGAATCCCCTGAGCACAGGCAAGTCTCTTTCAGCAATGAACCACATGCTGGTTGCTAAGCAAGAATAATAATTACATTATATTCATGTGCTGCTTTTAATAGATGAATTAAGTGAATAGTATTAACATATTATTTGACTAATTTTTCAAAATATATATAAAATTAGTATTTCTTGGGCTAGGCTTCCTGAGTTCCAGCTTTTTATGTTGAATAGTTATTTGTTGCAACAATGAAACAATGTTCTTATCAGAAAATAAAATGTGGGCTGCATTGTTCTTTGCTACTGAGGTCAAATGACATGGTAAAACCTGCAAAAAGAATATTGCACTCAGTGTAAGTGCCCAAATGGAGGACATTCACCCAAAGTGCCTACTGGAAACAGTGTTTGCCCCATGCTAGCTTCTGAGGCATTTGGGATATGAAGGTTGGCCCCAGCTAAAGATGTGACAAAGGTCTTACTAACACTTGAACAACACAGATGATGAAATTCCAGTCCCTGGGGGTGCTCAGGACACCACACAGTTGAACATCTGCAGGATAAGGACTCAGAGCACACCTCTAGTGAGGCCACCCAGCAGTACCCTTGCCTATGCTCTCTGCCATCATGAGCAGCATTTGAAGGTGATAGCATACAGGGAGCAAGTTAATAGATACCTGTGATAGGTGTACTTCTAAAGCCAGTCAGGTGACTAATTTAAGTGGTTCAGTGATTGAATAAGGAGCTGACAGCTGATCTCTGCCTGCAGGATGCAATGTTGTGCATTTAGCACTCCGAGTTAATTTCATAGTTGAACCAAGCAGGTGCAAATCCTCTGCAGTTCTCTCTTCTGAGCTAATTACCTGACCCTTGATTAATAAAACTTGGTGCCTTTTGCAAGTGTTGTTATGTAGATTACACAGTGACTTCAGAGTGCCAGTATATTTCACAATTCAATTTGTCATTCCCAAGTCAAGGACTGTAATTGATTCTTTTTTGGTCCGCACTAGTGATAAAAGTAATGGATGTTTTGTCAAGCAAATGGACTTCCTCTAAATATCTGCTTCTCCATGTCACTGCCACAGATGTAAATGGTGAGGTGTATTTCTATAAATAGGCAAGTAGCTGGCAAAAGGGGAGGGGGGGGAGGAAAGAGAAAGGGAAAAGAGTGGAAAACCATACATTTCCTGATATTGCAACTTTCACAATTGTTTAATGACCACAAACGTAAATTCTTCATCCACTCTTATCTTAGGGAGCATTGCAGGAAGCAGAGAAAAATTTGGATGTTATCTGATACTGATTAAAATACAAGAGGAAAATTAATCAAATGCCCCCATACAGCGTCCATGGTTTCAGTTTAGGGGAACTGATGTTCTCAGAAAAGGCTGAAGTAACACCCCAGTACTAAGACCTCTGTTTTAGAGAAAAAACATAATATCCCACTTTCCAGCAGCTGGACTGCACTTGAATAACAGACCAAGCAAAGCCTGAGAAAAGCCATCAATCATCTGCATTTGTCACAACTCTATGAAGTCCTCAGTTATGGATATCATTAACTAAATACAGTTTCCCTGCTTGCACTGAGGGGCAACATGCCAAGAACAGGGGTAGAGTTACCTTGAAAAACACCCTGAATGCCAGGTTTTAAGGTTTCCTCTTTGTAATGCTTCCTTTTGCCACCTAGAAAAGACACACTGACCTAAGAAATAATCCTGGATCACATTAAAATCCCATCACAGCTGAACTTTCAGAGGATTTTTTTTTTCTTCATTGAAATAAAAACTGCTGATTCCTTGGCTGTTTGCCAGTGCTGCAATGTAACAGAAGAGAATGCTTGGCATTTTGCCAAGACTACACACATGATTTTGGGAGGTACACCAGTAGCCATCAGAGGTGGAAAAATATTACTGTTCATCTGCCGGTGGTGGTCTTTTCCTTCTTGACATTCACATGAAAAAGTTAAAAGGAGAAATTCTGGTATTTTGAGATATGCAGAAAATGAAAAGATAACAGTATCTCCCTGGATAGCTCATGAAGGATTCCTGGTGGGCTACAATGATAGGACTGGAGGAAATAGCCTGAAGTTACACCAGGGGAGGCTGCAGACGGTTTGAGGAAGAATTCCTTTACCAAGAGAGTAGTTAGGCATTGGAATGGGATGCCCAGGAGGTGATGGAATCACCATCCTTGGAAGTATTTAAAAAGCATGTAGATGAGGGAATTCAGCACAGGCTCTAGAGCATGCTACAGATATTGATGTATACATTTTGTTCAGGGGTGGGAGGATGTTGATTGTTGTATGTGGTGATCTTAGAGGTCTTTTCCAACTGTGGTGATTCTGTGATTGTGGTTCCACCTTTCCATTTCGCTGATTTTATGAAAGAAGAGTATGCATCACACATGATGGGAAACACTTCATTATATTCACCAATATTGTCAGATTACAGTTTAGATGAAGGAGATATCTTTTAGAAAAGTCTGATGATCCCCATACTGTTGCCCTTGGGTGACATATGAAGGTGACCATGGCCTTCACATATCCCAAGGTGTATTTTCAAAAGCAAAAGGATATTAATCTGCAGTCAAACTTCTTGGGGAATAGGCAGTCATCTGGAATTTCTCAGCGATCTCAGTATGTTATAGCATTCCTGCTATAGCCTGCCTCATAATCTACAGTGGCACTGTCATTCACTGGTAATATAGAGTAGATTTTTTTATTAAAGATTGATAGAAAGTTCTATCATTTTTTATAATAAATAGAAAAGTAATAGGAATCAAAAAGCCTTATATGTTAATATAAAGTAGGGTTATTTATAATTGGAGATGTAAAGGATTAATAAGGTCCCATAAGTGTTAAAAACTTTGAAAAAACTCTGAGTTGTGTTTCCATTTCTGTGTAACTTATGTAAAGTGCCTGAGCATTTTGAGGATTTTAAGGATGACGGCTTAAAGGTTTCCCTTCTTCCATATGTAAAGAGCACTACAAATTAAATGTGAAGGGTCAGATAACATCTCTAACAGTCCATGGTCATCATGTGGGACTGTAGCTCATTGCCCACTCTTGGCAAAGAGAATGCAGAGCTCCCATCCAAGAGGGAAACAGGCTGACCTCACTGGTATCTTGCTTCTTTAAGTCGGTGTTAGAACAGCCCTTAAGGGACAAAACATATTTTATTTTTAGAATTTTTTTTCCTCTCTAGTATGCTAACCTGCAC
Organism: Phaethornis superciliosus; assembly: GCA_023637945.1. NCBI lineage: Eukaryota > Metazoa > Chordata > Aves > Apodiformes > Trochilidae > Phaethornis > Phaethornis superciliosus. The sequence goes on from JAJQWJ010000003.1 coordinate 102,061,980, forward strand.
CAGACTTTTATGTGTCAGTACTGGGCATAGAGAAAGCATAGCAACTACTTGGGTCTCCTCAAGAGCATAACTGCCTCCCTATCATTTTCTATTTAGAGCAAATAAAATAATGTTATTTTAAACCTTAGCTGATGTTTTGTTAACGTGATCTTATTGATTTTGATGGCTTCTGATATCAGTTTATTTGAAATGAGGATTGGACTGTCATCAATAAACAACCTAATTTTCAGATCTCCTTTCTCATTTGGATATTATGGTCTTGCCTTATGTTTTGTTCATGATAGGATATAGTCCCTATATTTTGCAAGAGACTTTGCAACACATTTTCAGGCATGTTCAAGCTTAGATACCTAATCTACTTATTTAGGCCTCTCACTGTAAAACATACAGGCACTGCCATAGAGTAACCTAAAAAATAGCTGGCATGTCTCTCATCAGAGATGCTTGCCTTGCTCTGTAGAGGGTGACCCTCTAGGCTAGTTACAAACCCAAGAAAAATCAAGGCTTTATAGAGACAGGAAAAGCACTTTACTGATAAAAGGAGGTTGTATCAAGCTTGTTCAGATGACTGGAGTCAGTTTAGAGATGAAAAGCATTTGTTCCAAATCCAACTCACTGGCTCCATTAGCCAGCATTGGGAAACTGGAACCAGCCTTTTTGGCAAAAGATGAGAAATAATGGAGCTGCAAACATTTTTTTTACCCTCATAAATGTAAGAGGGGTTTCTGCAAAAACTTCTCAGATCTACAACTGCATTGTGATAGCTCAGAGTATTCAGAGACTGGAAAGGGACTGGATGTGGAGGAATCACACAGCATTAGCACTGGAATAGCACAAGCCAAGTTCTCCAAGCATCATCCAGAGACTTCATACATCTGTTGCTCAGAGCTCAGCAGGCTGGCTGCCATGGAGAGAGATTAGCTCAAATGAAATGGAAGATGAAAAGTCTGTTGAAATTGCCACAAATGTAGTAAAGAGTGGCTCCTGGAGAGACACACAGCTCCATCTGCAGCAGAGCTAATGAAGTTTGGGGGTTTTTATGGATGTGTGTCTTGTGGTTGGCTTCTCTGGTGTAAGTACCAATTAAAACTTTTCCTGTGGTTGAGGCAGCCATAATAGCTGTCTTCTGTGTGAGTTCTCCAGTGGGCGGAGAGCATGCTGCAACCTTGTGATCAGAAAAGGTCTAACTTGATTAGACCACTAATCTTTCAAAATTGGATATTTAATTCCCTCTAGCTTTTGTTGTACTGGGTTGAAACTAGTTAAGTGATTCAGAATTTTGAGGAGCAGAGGGCACATGATGGCAGAGCTATGTGCACAGATTCCTGCATATGCACAAGTGCAATGTAATCTCATCTTGCTCACCCTATGGGAAGCATCATGAGCTGCAAATGTATCTATATAGACCTGTGGTATAATCTCCTGGGTAATGCTGGCTTGTAGCTTCAAAAACAAAAGCTGAAACATGACTTCTATCAAGGTGATGATGCTTACTAAGACAACAATGAGTACAGAAGTGTTGTTGAAGATTCATGCCTTTCAAGTCAGTACAGGCCAGTGGGTACATCACAGTGTGGAACAAAAGAAGCATGAAATCTAACTTTATGCTTTATTTGAGAAGGCAAGTTCAGATACAACTCCTATTTGTAGCAGGAAAACAGGGATATCTTCCACCCACACTGTTATCCTCATTAATTTCATATCATGTTTTCATGGACTGGTACCCTTTAAAGCTGAGGAATGCTCACATGTTACATTGATGGCAGTGACTGTTGGTTGTTAGGTATTCCCCTTGTGTGACCAGGGAGCAGCCATTTCAGGTGACAGCACTTTCATTTTTTTGAAGCATAAGTCACCTTCAACAGAAAGTCCACAGCTTTAATGTAAAGGTAAAATTTTAATTTATTTTCTTGACACGAAGTTCTGGTCACTGGAACATGTGGACCTCTGGTGTCCTTACTGAACTTTTATTTTTAGTAAACTTTAAAAGTGACAGTAAAATACGAAAAATAGTCTTATATTTGACACTTGCATCATATGTGTGACTTGAAATCTTGTACCATTTTTCATCCTGTAAAATTTGATCCATGACTTTAACTAAAAAAAAATAAAATTATTTTTCTTTTTCTCACCCCCAAAATCTTTCTCCGGGTAGAGATTTAAACTCTAAACAGAACACTTTAGCTGGGAAATTATCCCCCACTCTGTCCTGTGACTAAACAAACTACAATATATTGCTTCAGAACCACTGGCCCAGACTCATTGCTGTCTATTTTGGTGCAATAGGACTACCAGAACAAGACCGGTTTTATGATCCAGTCAAAACGGTGATCCCATCTGCTTGCTGTCAGAGCTGGAACATAGACTAAACCCAACTCTTCCCAGATGTCAGCAGAGAATTGCCATGTACTTGTGGATCGTATACTTGAGAAATGTTATGCCAAGAACACCCCCACCTGGCCAAGGAAAGAAATGGAGTCAGAGAAAGAGTACCACATCTGAAATATCTGAAACAGATCACTAAACACTACTCTTCTGTGCTTATTTTTGGAAAACTGCTGTCCATGAATGCCAGCATAAATTAAATTCTATGGGTCAGAGAGCAAGAAAATGAAGTTATACTTGACAATTTTTAGCGTTTTGCTATTGTTCATTGAAAATTTGCCACACAATTTGTATATGCCAGATAGCAGTGTAAATGTTCAAGCCAGCTTGCCTGCCATCAGTAGTCAGGCCTCTGCAACAGCAGCCTAAGGACAAACTAGTTTCATTTGTTGTTACTGAGGAACATATATCCTGTCCTCACAGGAACGATATCATACTGTACACATTATAAAAATCTTTATGTATGGCTGTTTGTGTTGCTATCTTAATTTACAATTAAATTAAATTCTACTTTCCAGAATCTAACAGGAAGCACAATATCCACAAACCGTTTCAATCTTCACTGAATTTTTTCAGTGTTACTTCAGTGATACTCAGAGTGTAGCTTGGTGAGAACACATTGAGAAGTTAAAACCAGAAGCTTGTTACAGATTTGAAAGAACTGAAAAATAATGGAAATGAAGCATGTGACAAGAATCACAGTCTCATGAATGATTCATATAATAATTTTTCTATCACTCCTTTCTTTTAAGTTACTCCTAAACTTTTAAGATAAAGCTGGGCAAGAAAATGATGTTTCTCCCGTTTCCTGAGAAATCAGCCCAAGCACATTCAGTAACACAATGTTATGAATTTTAGCGCAAGTCTTTTTTATCTTTTTTTTAATTTTTTCTTTTTTTTTAAGCAAGGTTTGTACAGTTTCGAACACTCATGAAGAACAGCCACCTACATACAGCCATGCACAAATCATATCAACACAAATGTTTTCCCTGCAGTCACTCTCAACTTTCCAAGAAGTGCAGAAGAGAAAATGAAAAAGGCCTATCTTATTTACTGTAGACAATCAACTTATAATCACCCCTAATTAAGCTTCCAACAATATTTTTGGTTCCAGTCCAGAAGTTCTTAATTAGTCTATATAGCCATCGATTTCAAGAGGAGTTTTATCTGAGTCAGGATTTTGAATGAGGTCATGAGCAGTGAGCCTCGAGGAAGCAAACAGAGCCTCACCCTTGCACAGGTGTGTGGGGCAAGTAGCAAGGAGCTCCTCCAGTCTCTGTAATTTTTTGGTCCCCTATAGGGAAAAGGCTGTATTTTTAGTGTGGTACTATAGGAATTAAGAAGCATCTAGATAGGGTTAAATGTGCTTCAGAAAGGGAGAACTTTGTAAAAAAATAAGAAAAAAATGTAGGGAAAAGGAATTCACAATAAAGTTCAGGAACAGCAAAGCTTTAGAAATGCAAAATGAGGAGTTGAACTTGAAACTGGATTTCTGTTGGGTAAAAAAAAAAAAAAAAGGAGTTTGTGGCAGGAGACTGGGAGGAAAACATGAGCAGAATGTGAAGAGCACTGCTGGAGAGGACCTGAAGCTGGATGGAGAATCAGAGGTCAAACCAGCCACCTGGGAGGGAAATCTGGGAGGTCTCTGGCTCAACCAGATCAGGCAGAAAAAAGAAACCTGGCCAGTGAATGAGTGTGTCTGTAAAAGTGCAGAGAATGAAATGAGAAAAGGAATAACTTTATAGAGAGAATAGGGTGACATGATGTGCTGCTGTGGGAAGGCAAGGACTGAGATGCTGGAAAGGCACAATCTCCCCCTGCCAAATTTTAAAGCCTCACAGTATGTGGGTAATTGGATTAGTTAAAGTAAACCATCTCTTTGACATCAGCAAAATCATATACTTTTCTTAAAACGGATGTATTAGTTTTCTGAAACAGCTGAAGAATTTTGGACAGAATTTTCTATGCACATGCACAGAATTCCACACAAAGCAGATGCTTGGCTTAAAAATAATAACCCTGAAAATAGAGGAAATTCTAAACAAATGAAAATGGATTCCTGTGTGCAACAATGCTTTTAACCTTAGTAAGATACTAGTCACCCTCTAAAACTTTAAAATAGGAATTGAAAGATTTCACAGGTTGTGTGCAAGTAGCAGTAGGAAGATGATGAAGTCCAGTAAATGTTATTGTAGTAATCAATAGGTATGTATTGACTTTGTAATTACCTTCCTATTAAAGCTAAATTAGCTAAGGTATATTTCAGGCATTTGTTAATTTAAAGGATTGCTGATAATTCTTATCTTATCAGAAAAAAAAAAGATTGCTCTTTATTGGAAAGGGCAGAAAGCAAACCTGAAAATTTTTATTCGTGGAGTTTGTCTTACAGCCCATGTTGTCACCAATAAAACATTTCATGGGCTTCTCACTGATCCTGCTCAGAACTGAGAACTAATAAAAGGAGTAGGTATTGATCATTTTCTGCTCTGAAACACCTTAACACACTTACTACTGTTGGTACTGCTCTTGGATCATGTCTCACTTCTTTAGGACATGTCAGTTCAGCACCCAGCTGACCTATCCAGCATTCCTGGCATACCTTCAGTCAAGCCCCATGAGATGATATCCATAAAAAGCCACTTTAGCTGACAGAAGGGGTACAATGCCCTGGTTTTAAATGCCTACCTTCTAAAAATCTGCTTCATAAAACTTATTTTTGCCTGGACCACCCAGCTCTGTTGTTCTTTCAGGCTGCAAGAAGCAGCTTGCATCTTCCCCTCCAGCTGCTACCAAACTGTCTGGGGGGGAGAAGGCAGCAGTTAAATCTCTCACAACCTCAATGTTAACTCTCAAAAATCAGCTGTGGGGGGAAGATTCTAACTTTACCCATATGCCTCTTACATATTTCAGTTTCCCTCCTATACAGCTTAGTAAGCCTTCTCAGGATTATGTGATTTACATTCTGTGTAGTTCCATGTGGATCAATACCACTCAGCAGGAGTGATCTTTACAGATTTAATGTATCAGCCAGAGTCCAGAGTAGAATTTGTATTTTTTTCTTACTTAGATGTGATACACAACAGTCTCAAGGGCAGAACGTGCCTCAGCTGCTACAGGCTTAAACTCCTGAGAAAATCATACCCATTCAAGGTGGAAGGTCCTTCCCAAGGTGCAATCCCTGCCCTAAGACTTTTTAAAGGAGCTGAAGAAAACTATGACACATGCTCAAGTTATTGTATATTAATGAGTTACCATGCGTCAGCTGAACCACAGCAGCTCCTGCACACTTAATTGTAGCCCATTGCTACTTCCAAGGATACCATCAAAGTATTATCTTTCTCACTGAGGTCTGGTGTGACTCATTTTATCTCCATTTGCCACAAACTATAAGCACAGACAGAGAGCCGGCTACGGCCGCTCGGCTGATGTGGTAAGTCATGAACTATGGTCACAGCGTATAGGGAAAACAGTAGTCAGGTTCCTCAAAGTTGCTCATGCACCTCTGAAACACCATGTCAAATGTCAGTGTGGTAGAGAAAGCACTAGCAAATATCTCCTGACTTAAAAAAAAGGACATCTTCCAACTGCTAGGACAACAGTCACAGTGATATGCTGAGAACTACTATGGCTTAGCCTATAAAGTGGGTCTGTTCCTAAATTCTTCCTTCATCTTAGGAGCTTGTAACTCACCCCAAAAGACCTTATTTCTCTCCAAAACTCCATTGTATGGTCACCATGCAGGAGGATGAAAAGTTGGTTTGCAGACCAGAGCAGCTGCATTTCAGTCACATGTCTCAGTCTGGTTCTCTCCTATTCAGTATTCTCAGCTATTTCAGTATTTACAGCTTTGCTAGTAAATAATTTTTTTTTTTTAAGTTTATGGACACAAACAAGCTTTGCAGGTTATTGCAAGAAGTAGCCTTTCTGGATCTTGGAAGTGGTTTTGTTTTGTTTGTTTTTTTTTTTGACACTGCAGAAAAAGGGCAGATGGGACCCATCCACAAGAATTATTTTGCTTTTAGACAACACCAGTCAGCTGGGGGTGAGGCATAAGAACACCAGCAGGCAACTGGCATTTTGGGTGATCTCAAGGTGCAGAAGCCACTGAACAACCTTAAAATAGTATTGGGAAGAAAATCAGGTAAATATACTATGCTACAGTGATCATTAAAAGTTTATGACCACAAATGTTAAGACAGGAGAAGTTTTTATGGGCCACTAGGAGTTGCAGTGTAGGACAAACTGGATCGTTGCTTTCAGAATTCCTTTCTTGAAATGTATGCTTCAAGTGTGGCACTTCAACATGCTTAGGGTTGTTTATATTTGTTCCTATTTTGATACTGTGCAGCTTATTTAACGCAGTTTTCCTCAGTATTCTAAAGGAATTGAGTATTGTTATGGGCTTGCAATCAAGAGAGATAAAATCTCATCTCGAGCTTAATTCAAGTGAGAAACATGCAAATACAACAGAAGAGTGCATGGATGTCTGTGACGTGTATCTAGATCTCCTGTGTACTAATTGCAAACATTTCCTTGGGTTGGATTAGTTTACACTAAGATAATTTGGAGTGTAGAAATCTCTTTGTAAGTCCATTCTTCCTTATTTCCTGTAAAAACTATTAAAAAAACCCAAACATGTTCCCTTATTATATTTGCATTAGTAGCATTCTGTTAAAACATCAGTTACTGATGTTTTGCCATTAAAATCTGATTTTTCCAATAGCTTCTAAATGAACATTATAAAATGGGTTTTCAAGAAGAATATCATTAAGTGAATTTCACACAAACAAAATTCACTGATGAAAAATCCAGGAAGAGTAGAGTTACAGAAAAACTAGCAGATTTTCAGAAAAAATAAAATATAAATCTCAAGAATCACTAACCAAGAACTCCTTTGATGTTGTTACTTTAAAAAGACTTCACTACATGAGTCAGGACCACTCTGTTTTGATTCCTGATGAAATAATATTAAAAGGGTAATGTCCATGTGAAAAATATATTTGCTTCTGTTCATACCACTTAAATTCTATATTGTACTGATATGCAATAGGATCTATTGAAACCATTTTTTTTCTGTGGATCCCAGGAGCACAAAGGAGCCCCACGATGGTCACACAATGGTCATGTCTGACAGGCATATTTGAGCACCTGTCTCTAGTGGTTGCTTCTAGGCAGAAACACTGATCCCATAGCACATGTTGTCACGCTCACTGCCCTTACATGTCATCAGGGATTTATATCTCCTGCCATGAACTACATATGGAATAGAAATACATAGTTTTCCTGAGATCAGAGGATGTAAAATCCTCCCCCTTTTTTTTTTTTTTTTTTTTTCTTTTGCCCTAGAAAGTGTCTAAGACATTTAATCACACTAAAGCTCATTCCTTAGGCTCCTAGGTCACAGAACTACACACAGAATCAAGAATGTTGGAGGTTGGAAGGGATGAGTGCAACCACCTTTCAGAGCAGGTTCACCTAGAGTAGATTGCACAGGATGGCATCCACGCAGGTCTCTGGGTCAACTGGCATGATCTGAAAATGTCCACAGTACTAAGTTCTCAGAATCACAGAATAGTTCCAGTACCTGAAGGGGGCCTACAGGCAAGCTGTAAAAAGATTTTTCAAAGGGCATGTGGTGATAGCACAAGAGATAATGGCTTTAATTTGGAAGAGGGTATATTTAAGTTAGACCTTAGGAAGAAATTCTTTAGAGTGAGGGTAGTGAGACACTGGAGCAGGCTGCACAGGGAGATTGTGGATTCCTTATCCCTGGAAGTGTTCAAGGCAAGTATGGTTGGGGCTTTGAGCAACCTGGTTTAGTGTGGTGTCCCTGCCCATGGCAGGGGGTTTGGAACTAAGTGATCTTTAAGGCCCTTTCCAAACCAAACTGTTCTATGATTCTATGAGCTTAGGTTGGAAAAGAGCTTTTAAATGGCATCTAGTTCAGCCCTCTGCAATAATCAGGGACATCTTCAACTAGAAAAGGTTGCTCAGCATTTAGTCCAAGCTGACATAGAATGTTTCCACGGATGCAACATCTATCACCTCTATGGGAAACCTGTACCAGTATTTTACCACCCTCATTGTATAAATTTTCTTCCTTATATCTAATTTGAATCTACCCTGCTTTAGTTTAAAAGCATTACTCCTTGTCCCATTGCTACAGGCCCTGTTAAAAAGTTTGACCTTGTGTTTCTTACAAGTAGTGAAAGGCCACTACAAGGTCTCTCTGGAGACTTCTTTTGTCCAGGTTGAACCACGCTGTCTCAGTCTTTCTTCATAGCAAAGGTGCTCCAGCACTCTGGTTATTTCTGTGACCTGGTCCAACAGCTCCATGTCTTTCCTTTTCTGAGGACTCCAGAACTGGACACAGTACTTCAGGTAGGGTCTCATGAGAGCAGAGGGGGAGATTGACCTTCCTTGACATTTTGGCCATGCTTCTTTTGATGACACCTAGGACACTTTTGGCTTCCTGGGCTGTGAGAGCACAATGGGTCATGTCCAGTTTTTCATCCAGTACCCCCAAGTCCTTCTCTTAAGGGCCAGTCTCAAACCCTGCAGCCTGTAGTGTTACCAGGGGTTGCCCTGCCCCAGGTGCAGGACCTAGCACTTGGTCTCCTTGAACCTCATGAGGTTCACATGTGCCCACTCCTCAAGCTTCTCCAGGTGCCTCTGGATGGCATGACTGCCCTCAGGTGTATCAACTGCACCATTCATCTTGATGTCATCTCCAAACTTGCTGAGAGTGCTCTAGATCCCACTGTTATTGATGAAGATATAAAACAGTACTCATCCCAACATGGACCCCCCAGGGACAGCACTTGTTGCCTTTTCTGGTGCTTCCACAGCAGGCTGCCTGCACTCAGACTGCAACTGGTACAAGATGTTCCTGCAGAATCAAAGATGCTACTGAAAGACTTGGGTCCAACTGAATGTCATTGCTCAGGTAGAGCTTCTGACATTTTACTAGGATATGCCTAATAGATAGTTTTCAAGTTTGTTATCTGCTTGACAGATAATAAAAAACCTAACACATTGGCATTTATTTGTAATGTAGCTATGGTCAATATCTTCATCTGCTAAGAAGAGATGATGGAAACCTCTACACTAGTTTATGCAACTATGACTTCTCCATAAGGCTGAGCTTTGATTCTCCAAGGCTGAGAAATTATTCCTATTTTTTAATTAAGATTATGAAGATAAAACATAAAGTTGCCAAGCTTCTAGTGTTAAACATCAGGGAGGGAAATTGCATGCCCTAGGAAAAAAAAAACAAAACAATAAACCATGACACAGAGTGGGTTTTTCTGTTTTTAAATAACCATGATAAGTGTTTAGTAACAGTAACGAATGTAAACAGAAAAATTATAAAAAAGAGGGAAACTACATAGACCATGTAGCATAGCGAAGACATGCTATTCATTTCTCAGCTGTGCCTGATCTGAAAGAAACCATTTGCTGTAGGTTTAGAGACTTAAAAGCTGCCCTCTCCTAACCCTGCAGGAAGTTCTGTGTAGCTTTTCACAGTCTATAATTCCAGTGATGCCCCAGGGGGTGGAGGGCTGAGGGCCCATGTGAACGAGTCCCCGGGGGGGAGCCCTGTTGATGATGGGAAAAAGATTAGGGAGGCTTGCAAAGACACGGAGCAACACGATAGGGAAGATAACTTAGCGGAGCGCCTACCCGAAAATGATTTTTTACTAAATTGCCGGCGTGCTGGCCTGACAGCCCCCCCGGTTCCCCAGGATTAACATCAAGGCTCCGGCGCGGGAGCGGTTCCAGACTGACCGGCGAAAGAGACAATGGACAAAGCCGGGCTCTTTCATCTCAGGGCTGCTGGAGCAGAGCCCTGACAGGTGATGGATGAGCAGAAACCGACACGACTTCCCCACCTCCTCCTCAGCACCGTGCGGTTTATGTCCCGGCACACTACGCCCATTATCTGGGCCTTCGGCCCCTGCTCTCCCCGGCCCTCGCTTCCCTCGGGGCCGCTCCGCCCGCCCCCCAGGCCCCAGCCGGATCTCAGCCGGACCCGCCCGATGTTCGCCATGGGGCCGGAGCTGAGGCACCGCCCGCGGAAAGTGGTGGCCGGCGCTGTCTGGGCCAGTCGGAGGGGACAGACAGACAGACAGACAGACACCCGCGGGGAGCCACAGCCTGAGCTGTGACGCGGGAGGGCGGGCGGTGTGTGCGGGATGGCAGTGCCTGTCCGTGACACTGCTGCCGACAGCGTGATGGAATGGTTCGGATTGGAAGGGTCCCTAAAAATATATATAACGGGATGAGGTTCAACACGGCCAAGTGCCGGGTCCTGCACTTTGGCCACAACAACCCCAAGGGGAGCTCCAGGCTGGGCACAGAGTGGCTGAGAGCAGCCAGGCAGAGAGGGACCTGGGAGTCTGGATTGACAGGAAGCTGAACAGGAGCCAGCAGTGTGCCCAGGTGGCCAAGAAGGCCAATGGCATCCTGGCCTGGATCAGGAACAGCGTGGCCAGCAGGTCCAGGGAAGGGATTCTGCCCCTGTACTCAGCCCTGGTGAGGCCACAGCTCGAGTCCTGTGTCCAGTTCTGGGCCCCTCAGTTCAGGAAGGAGATTGAGGTCCTGGAGCAGGTCCAAAGGAGGGCAACCAGGCTGGTGAAGGGACTCGAGCACAGACCCTATGAGGAGAGGCTGAGGGAGCTGGGGGTGTTCAGCCTGGAGAAGAGGAGGCTCAGGGGAGACCTCATCGCTCTCTACAACTCCCTGAAAGGAGGCTGGAGCCAGGGGGGGGTTGGGCTCTTTTCCCAGGCAACTTTCAACAAGACAAGAGGGCATGGACTTAAGTTGTGCCAGAGGAAGTTTAGGTTGGATATTAGAAAGAATTTCTTCACGGAGAGGGTGGTCAGGCATTGGAATGGGCTGCCCAGGGAAGTGGTGGATTCTCCGTCCCTGGAGATATTTAAAAAGAGACTGGATGTGGCACTCAGTGCCATAGTCTAGCAACTGCAGCAGTGGATCAAGGGTTGGACATGATCTCTGAGGTCCCTTCCAACCCAGACAATTCTATGATTCTATGAAATCATCTAGTTCCGGCACCCCTGCATGGACAGGGACACCTCCCACCAGACCAGGTTGCTCAAAGCCCCATCCAGCCTGGCCCTGAACACTTCCAGGCAGCCACAGCTCCTCTGGGCATCCCGCGCCAGGGTCTCCCTGCCCTCACTGAAGCAGCATCGCACGGCTCTGTGTCTGTGACACGGCTCTGGGCATCGAAAGTGCTCTTGGATATATATGTGCTTCAACTCATATTTACTAACAAAAATATTAAGCTCTAAAATTGATGGTAGCACAGCAGGTGTGACACTTTGTAAGCTGAAAAAAGATCCCTGATTAGAAAGCAGGAAGTTCCCGGCAGTTTAACCTGGTTTCTCCCCCACTCACTTTCTTTTTATGTTTCAGATAGTAAGACAAGAAGGATCATAAAGGATTAAATACAAATATTATAAAAGAGATAATAGTGTAAGTAACTGGGCTTGGGAGGGGGTAAATATTGACTGAAGAATGAGTGATCTTCAAAAAGAATTTAATGGGGGTTACGTGTAGAAAATTTAGAATATTTATCTGCCATTGTTTACACACATACAGAAATATCCTTTCTATACAGAAATATAGCCTTTTTTATGCATCAGTATAATGGTGTGTCTTCCATGCAAATGCATTTATTGAGCATAGTTTATTTTGAGTGGGGGTTTTTTGTGTTTAAGAGATAAATCACAGAAAGGACTAAATTTTTTTGTCTGATGTGCTTATACAGTGGAGTTGTTGCACCTGTAGATGATGATCCAGAGGCATAAAAAGAAGGTTGGGGAAGCAACAAGAAACTTCCTGAGCTTGCTCCTGATAGACCTTGATTGATATGCTCAGTATTCCCTGTGTTATTAGTCAGTACATTAAAACTAATTCTTCAGTGAAACACAGCAAAACTGATTAATATAAAGGCCTTTGAGTCCCCAGTGTTACATAGCTGACAGTTTTATAAATTCAGAATTCAGGTGGGCAATGAAGAATGTATGCCATTAAGCTGAATAATAATACTATAATGCTGAGCAAGAAAGCATTAATGTAAATGACAGATGGACTGGAAAAGCAACAAGATAGGAAGTTGAGGTAAACTGATGTATCTTTCAAAGGTAAACCCGATTACCTGCTTTTGGATTGTTTTTCTTGTTAAGACTGGCAATTTCTTTACCTCAGAAAACACACAGATCTGTTCTTCCTGATTTCATGAAGCCCTTTGTATCACTGATGAATGGATTTTTAATAGATTTTGTCAGAACATAAACATTAGGTCCTTTAAAAAGCAGTGCAGTGGAGCCATATTAGGCAGTGATGAATCTATTTTTCATTACAAAAATTTGGATTTGATACAATATTAGAACTTAAGAAAATTCAAGCTCTGGTAGTCATTGCTTACCAAGTGTTACCCTTCTCATTAGAATAATCCAGCTGCAAACTGTATGGATTTATCTAAAAAACCCAAACCAAACAAAGCAAATCCTTTATTTCTATAACTTGCAGTGGATTACTTCAGATTGCCAGTAAACTTTGTGACCGTTCTCAAACCATTGCTGGCATTTCCCCCATGCTGTTAGATGAATTTGGTTGATGCAATCTCTCTTCTGCTCAGTTTAAGGAACGAACTAATATTTGTGACAATTTTTCTGTGATGCTTTGCAGAGAGGGGGTTTGGTTCTAACCTAATTAATAAATGGTTTAAACATTTTGCACTTCATGTATTAGCAAATATGGATTGTTTTGACACCCACGTTCTTTGTTCTCATACAGGTTTCCTCCTGTACCACCCCTTTGATTTGTAAATTTTCCGGTGCTCTGATTTCTGAGACCAGCTTTAATAGTGCTTACAGGGTGGTGGAGCTCAACTGCTTGTGAGCACATAAGTTTTGGGTTGAAATCACAGGTGATCTTGACATTTCTAGCAGGTGGAACTTCCTCTTGTGTAAAGCTGCTCGATTCAGTCCAGACATTTTTGGTTTGGATGAGTGAATACAGATGAACACAAACCCTGGGAATACCCCTCTCCTCTATGACTCAGAGAGGCACTTCTGGGCATGGTCAAAATCTTAAATTAAAATTAAAAAGCTGCTTGCTTTGGCATACATGTGTTTCTGATTATTTTAATGAAAGTATTCACACAGGGGACTTGTGCAACATTTATCTCATTTTCCAAGGAACACTATTGTATTCTATAACATTGTGGCATTAACAACTATGTGCAGATAAATAATAGCTTTGTCAAAACATTTATTTTAAATTGCCCTGAAAACATGTTTCCATATATTACAGAGTACTTCATCTTTCTATACAGTGTCCTAGTTCATGTGTCGAAACTTTAACTCACTTGTTCCCTCTTTTTCTAACTAATGAAACACATGGCTATGAGCAATCTTCTAAACACATATATTGCTTCTGGATGATTGAGATTGCCTATTGAGATTATAATTCCCTGCAAAATATTTCTGAAAAAGAAGATCCAGAACAGAATTTGGGAAACATCTTTATGCAACACTGGAACAGAAGTGTTTTAAAAGGAAGATTATTTTTCTCAACTTAGTGTAGAAGTAAGATGCTGTATAGCAGTATGTGTTACTGATGTTAGCAGGCAGTTCAGCTGGCTGGAGGGAAGGTGGGCATTGTGACTTTTTGGTTTAGTTTTCTGGCAGGCTTTTTTTTTTATTGTGGGCTCCTGTCTGAGGTGCTACAGCTCTGTTCAGCTTCATACCAATGTTTTCATAAGGTGAATATTTATGCAAGTTACATCTTCCCATAACTGGGAGATCAAGGAAGATGAATTAGCCCCACGTCCTGCTAATTCTGGTAGAGCATTGAAACAAAAAAGTGTTTGATAAAGCTCTTACTAACATTAAATTACAATGAATTTGGACCTTTCCTATTTCTAATCTCTGTACTGAACAGAGTCAAAATGTGAAGTCAAAAAAAATTAACTGATCATCCTTGAATTATATGGAATTTAAGAAGTTGTCTGGCCTAAGAGGAATGGGTCTGTAGACCAAAAATCTTGGTGCTAAAATGATGTCCCCAGTATTTGTATTTCTGAGGTTTTATTTAAGACCAGATGTATTCTGGTGACATGGACTGAATGCTCATTAGCACCTAGAGCTGTGAGGTGAACTTCTGGAGCTGAACTTGTTTAGTATCAGGGGAAAGAAGTTGCTCCATGTGCTCCAAGACAGCTCCACCACATGGGCAAGAGAGTTGCTTCAAAAATGCCATTCCCCAATTTAAATTAAAAAAAAAATTAATGCAGACACACCCAAATATATTGCTTAGGTATTACCATGGGGCTTATTGTAAACTCTTCCAGGTCATTTGCCCTCAGCTTAAGATCCATCCGCAAGCCACTGTGTTTGCAAAAAAAGCCACAACGCTCCTGCCCCCACAGCACACAGCTCATTTGCAAGAGAAGGGGTGGTAAACACAACTCACATTTCCTCGGCTTAATCTGCAGATTGGATATTAAGGAAGTGGGAAATGTGTGTCTGACAACCTCAGGCTATGTCTATGCTCGAAAATAAAACATGCCAAAGACCACGGCTTGGCTCACACCCATACACGTAAGCTCTCTTCCCTCCAAAACCAGGGTCTCCTCAGGTAAAAGCCTTGCTTTATTCTAGTGGAGTTACAAATATCTGTCATCCTTTTGTCTACTTTAACATTCATTTAAAAATTTGAAAATTTAATAAAAACATTCCATCAGATCCAGATAAATTCTCTCTCTTCAGAAAAGCAGCACTGTTGTGCTACTACATCTCTTTTTCATGGGAATGACAAAACTTCCTGAAGTTGTTGTAGACTCTGACAAAAAACAGTGGAACAGAACATGATGGCAAAATGACATTCCTGTTCAGGAACTGTTTGCTATGTACCCATCCTTTACTTTACCATTCTTACTGAGGACCAAATCTCAAAGCATGCGAGCACACCTTAAGTCTGCAGCACCTAAAAGCCTCCACACTTTGCTCAAAACTAGCACAATTTTAAAATCCACCCTACAGTTTCTGTATAATTTGCAAGTTGCTTTGTTTTCCTGATGAGGAAAACATCTGATGAGGATGTTGCTGATGCCCAGGGGTTCTAATCATCATCGCTTCTAGTGTTGGCAGTTGTGTAAGTGCTGTAGTAGTTAGAAAGTCTCTTCAGCTCACACTGAAATCTTCCCCATTTTCTATTATTTTTGCCTTTTTGTTGTTGTTGTTATTGTTGTTGATGGTTTTTTTGGTTTTTGTTTTTATTTTTTTTAGTTTTAGAACAGAACATGAAAAACAGGAACCCATATTTCTACACAGAAAATGTAGTTAAAGAGGGTTTAAGTGTTAACTGCCAGTATTTCACCCCAGAATGTAGTGTTTGGTAAGGCTGCATTCTCCACTTGGATAAATTAGATTTGCTTACTATATAGGATTATTCTAATATGTACCAGTTCAGGACATGGTTTGATATGATGTGTAGAAAAAGTTCCTAAAAATTAGGCAGTCCTTGAAGACTGATTAAGGAATATACTTCTCATATACATCACAGACAATTTATTGATTTAAAATCTCTGCATCTATAAAACTCCTGTCTATGAGCACTCTAAAATTGCATATCCAATGCCTGCCCATATCAGGATCATCAATTCCAGATAGGCCTGAAGGCTTAAGAACTACAGCTTTAGTCTAACATCTGGATGTTCAGAGGGAAATATTTATATGAACTCCATTTCAGTAGAGACCTTACAGACTATCAACTTAACATAAGCATGGTTGTATAGACAATCTACCTATAAAAATGAAAAAAACCCCAACACAAAACAAACAAGGAAATCCATGTTAATCCAAAATAATTTACTTAAATGAACCTCATGCAGGAAAAACATACTTAGATTTCATTGCCAAAATGAAGGTATGTATCAAAAGATTTGTAAAGGCCTGTCCTAATGACAAGTGTTCTTCAGTATTTTTAAAAAAGTCACAGGCAATGGGCTAGAGAATACTTCTGTTGTATTTGTAGATAATACCTGTGTTGGAAGGACAGACAATGCAAGAAAGAAACTCAGGAACAGCTTGCTGCTGAAAAATGGTCACATTTTCTCCAGGCCATTCTTTCCCTCAGACACAATGATTCCTGTAGCAGTTTGGAATTAATGTGACCATTAAAAAAGCCCCAAACGGATTGGTTTTCAACAACATATTTTAGACTGCAATGTGACATGACTCCTGTCTCAGAAGAAGGAATAGGGTAGGAACGTGTGAAAAGAAGTGGTGGTGGGTGGGGGAGATGCTCTTTTCAGCCACAGACATTGTAATTGTACCCTGAGATAATTCACTCTGAGATAAGGCCAGAACTAGAGTTCAAAATAATCTTGACAAAAGGGAAATTCACTGAAAATAGTATTAAATAGCATAGGAGCAAAGTACTGCACTTAAGTAATACAAATAGAAATTGTAGGTGGACTACAAGGTTGCAGTTTCCCCTGCAACCTTCAAGTTATTTGATTTCCACACTGACTTCTGAGTGCACCATCTTGATCCTATGCCTCTCGTGCTACCTATGCAAATTTTGGGTTGCCTTTCCAGTTTGGCTATGATTAAGCATCAGGGCAACCCAAAGAGAAAGCTGTTCCACAAGTCAGTGAGCCGATACTCAACCTGCTCGCAATGTGAAGATAACATCTGTAGTAATTCTTGTGTTCTACAATTCTTCCACCTATAGCCTCCAGTTTCTGCCTTTTCAAACAAGACAGGAGAAAAAACCAAAAAAAAATCTGCTCACCAGCAAAAATCACAACATAAGTAATTCGGTTAGAAGTCTTCATGTCTCTCATTAAACCAACACTGAGGTTTTTTCCACAGTCTTGAAGTATTCCTGACTCAGGTGGAAACCCTGTGGAAGGGTTCAGCTCACCAGAGATCTCAGCTGCCTTCTCTAGGTACCAGTCTCTCTTATATTTAAGCTTTATAGTAGTTTGCCTTTTATAATCAGGACCCTAAAGTTGTACCTCACCCTTCTATACCTCAAAAAGGTAAGGCCTCTATAATAGTTTCCTGTTTCCCTCATTATCTTCTCACAATGAATGGAGCATTATGTATACCTAACGTGAAATTTCTTTTCTTAGGCTTTTACTAGACGGATAATAATTTCTTTTTGTAGCATTAGGATTAAAGGAAAGCTTTTTTTAATTTTTTATTTTTTTAAACTATTACCTTCTGATCTAATTAAAACTAATGGAATTAGACCATAGTATATACAATATGGAAAAGAAGAGACTCAAGCTCCCTAGTTATGATTATACAGGAGTCTGATTGAGGAAACCCTTTTTCTGATCCATGCACACATCATTGTCCATGGAGCTTGGTTTGTATAAAGCTGTATTGTTCCCTTTTCCCAATTCACTCAGGGGGCTTTTAGTGTTTTTGCTGCCTTTTTTTCCCCTCAGTCCCATACACAGCCTATTTTTCTCTTTTTATTTTTACTGCTGCTGTGTCCTCCTTCCTTCTTTGGCCTCTTTGCAGGATGCACCTCTCAGGACATGAAGATTTTCTCTTAAACCAGCCTGCAGCCCATGGGAACATATCCTGACATCATCCCTGGCCAGGGACCGGGAAATTATCCAGACAGATCCTGAGATCTGCTTCCAGCAGCAAAATGAACCTTGAAGCAAGGAAATAAGTAGCTCAGCTTTTAGTCTATGTCAGCGGTAAATCACCCACCCCTGGTTTTACTCTACAGGCATATTAAAAAAAATCTGCAAACACCAAACGTGTAAGACTGGACTTAAGTTTTCTTGCAAAACATTGTGCTCAACAGCTTATGCTGAAAATGAAGAATGGACTTTTCTTCCCCTGGTAAGACCAAGGAGTGATGGAACTGATCTGAAGAATAGTTTGCAAAATTCAGTTGCTATTTGGTAGCCATGGCTATTAAATCCATCATTATAATAACTAAATTTCATTTTGTTGTTTTCTTACTTGACTATCTGCTGATAATAATTATATAGCAGGAATAAGAGAGCAAGAGTAACAATTTGTCCCTATTCAATTATGCTACACTTCACCTTTCTCAGATTATATTAATTATAATTCATGGCTTTAGCAAACCACTCTTATAGTTAAAGGGCTCTCAAATAAGGAAGAAAAAACAAATTTAATCTCTGATTCCAGTGTTCTCATGCAAGCCCAGTTAACCCACTGATTAAATGATCAAACCTTGCGTAATTATCCCTGTTATATGAACTGGTAAACAAGGGCAAAAAGGTGGTTTTCCAAGTGAAAGCCAGCACAAGGATATCTTATCCATTAATTTCCATGGAAACTTTAAAAATGTTGTTGTTAGAATGTTAGTATTTTGGATTAATGTTCACAAACATCAGTCAGGATAAATTCTTGTATTTGAAATCAGTTACTGTGTGTGATTCAGCAGGGGATGAGAGATGACATGCACGTTCCTTATTTTTGACAGCACGGCAGAGTTTGTATTTCATCAGCTGGCTATAGTTTTATATAATAACACAATAAAATTGAACATTTTCCTTAATAGAAATGAACACCTTATGGTCTGTGTTTAACAAGTAACTACACAAAAGATATAATGTAATACCAACCAAATTTCTGATGAACCATTTTTCCCCATGCAGTGTCTTCTCGAATCACAGTTACTAGAGATTCAAAGTACCTACATAAAAAGGCTATGTTGATACTAAGAAATCTAACAGGTCTAGCCTCTGGCTGGTGGGCTCACTGCCATGATCTGGCTACAACCACACACTCATCCTTTCTCTTCCTCCAAAAACAGCTGTCACAACTGACAGGGCAAAGGCTTGATCCACAGCTGGACCTTCTTGGGTTCTGGGCCATGGGGTGGGACTGAAGGATGCCAGGCATTGGCTCTCAGCACTCAGCCCCTTGCCCTGGCCCCATACAGCTGTAAAGCTGGAGTGTCTGTGTTCAAGAAAGGGCTTTTATCCACCCTGTAACAGATTTAGCTAGACCGTATTTCTTTATCTACTTACAGGCAATCAGTGTTGGGCAGCATGAAGAACCTCACACTTGATATTCCTGCTTCTCCTCTGCTACTGCTTTCCCTCTGTTAAGGAAACTACACTGTTTTTACATGGCCTGACACGACCTGTTACCTGACTTGGCACTTATTTTCACAGCTCCTCCTGCTTTTTAGGGGAAAGCACTTGCCTCACCTCCCTTTTACAAGTAACCCCAAGTAACCCCCTCCCTTCTACAAGTAACTGCAGTCTGAGCTAAGCCAATTCATCAAATACTTTATGATGAAGTCCATCAGGCCCAGCTCACTCAAAAATATTCAATTTTGATGAAGTGGGGGCACTGAAGCATGAACCCGACATTTAAGGACATTGCTTGCAGCATATCTACTACTTTCTGTGGGACAGTGGGGAAAAAATGCCAGCTAAGAGACTGCTCCATGACCAACACTGAAAAGCTTTTCCAGTCCTAGAGTTATATTTTCTTATATCAGTATTGTCAGTGCAATGTGCCACTGGAAGCATCAATCCTTTTTTTTCTCAGTTAATTTTAATGCTTCCACATCTTTAATATTTTATGCTGAGAAAAATTTCTTTCTCTAAAAATACCTCTACTAATATCCATTTAGAGTGGAGCAACTCCACTAAGTCACTGCAGCCTTACCTATTGGAGACACTTTCTGGTTCTAAGTATTCGGAAGAGCTTTGCAACACCTACTGGTTTCATTGCCCAGTTCTAGAGGCTTTTTGTGGATTCTAAACACTTCCAGGTTCCCCTGTCCCTAGCTGTTTGTATTCGCCTCTCACATTCTGATTTTACTGTTCAAAGGGCAAAGAAAGTTTACTGCAAGGAAAGACCTTGGAGTCTACAATATCAAACAGTGGAGTGACCTCAAAGGAAAACATATTTCATTAAAAAGAAAAAAGAGTTTCCTTGCAAATCCAGCTTGTTTTACCCACCCAGATCTGTCTTTTTGCTGCCTCTTTGGTAACACATGTTTTGTATGAACCTATATTAAGATGAATTTTAACCTACAAATAACTAGATACAGCTCTGCAGTAGGAGGGAATTCCAACAAGATGATGTAAAGTTTTTTAAGCAGTACAATTAAAAATAGCACATAAAACCTGACCAGTAGATTTGGATCTGAACCAAGGCAACACATTTGGGAAACATTATCAAGTTTATCAGAGGTAACATATCACAGAAAATCTGCTTCTGTTTATATGCCATTTATTATTCATTTTTGACATTTTCCTTTTTTCTTCAACCTTTTTTACCCCTAAGCAAATATGTGTTAGACTTAACTGAAATGTGAGATAATAGACTGCTCTTTTTAATTTTCTTTCTCTATAAGACAAAAGCAGATTTGACTAGAAGTAAAAAAAAATCTATGAAATGTAAGTACAGGAAAAAAAATATGCCAGAATAGCACTGGTAATAGAGGAGAAATCTGCCTCAAAATGAAAACCAAAAAAAATTAAAATGCCTTATCAGATCAAACTAAAGGCAAAATTTTCTCCTTCTCTATGCTGTCTTGCATTTC
Organism: Phaethornis superciliosus; assembly: GCA_023637945.1. NCBI lineage: Eukaryota > Metazoa > Chordata > Aves > Apodiformes > Trochilidae > Phaethornis > Phaethornis superciliosus. The sequence goes on from JAJQWJ010000003.1 coordinate 102,082,962, forward strand.
ATGATGTACAAGTAACACCTTACAGACTTCTGCCTGATGCAACATAACCATATCTGTGATAAAAAGCTATTTTTTTATATTTAGGACATCTATATGATAGGATTATGCCTATGCCTAACAGGACTATGCCTTTTTTGCCCATGGTTGTCAGAATGTTTGCAGGTCAAAAAATTTATAGTAACCAAGTCTAATTCAGGGAATACGACCAACAATGAAAACAAATTCAGTATTGGTAAATGACCCAGTCCCTCAGCTTCACTCAAGACAAATTTTCACTCATATCATCACAATAAACTTTAAATGGGAAAGAGCTGTAACTTTACTTCCCTTTTGTCCTATGTTTGAAATTAAGTTAAGAATTAAGATTCCATTTAAACCTCAAGCAAAGTCAGCCAAGATTCATGCAGTCTACTGAATGCAGTTCAAGTTGTCAAAAATTCAGCTCAACAAATTTTTGGTTAACTCTCTATCACTGTGGCAGAGCACAAAACTTGTGTTTTAGCAAATGTAGGTAACATGTCTTAAAAAATGGCATTTAGAGGACTTTTATTACAAAGTGGATACAGATGGATACAGACAGAAGAGATCGGAGAGAGCAAGTCAAAAGGTGTTCCTAGTAACCCAGTAAGGTTGAACTGTTGAACCCTGCTGTGGAAATTAGCATGGCTGGTGATGCTGTCAGGTAGCTGAGTGTTACTAGACAGAAAAGATTATTTCTTAGCACACCTGAAGAAAAAGTCAAAACTAGTAAGAATGAAGAGGTTTTGTTTGGCTGAGGTGTTTTGTTTTTTGTTGGGTTTTTTGGCATTTTTCTTTGCTGTCTTTTTGTTTGTTTTTTTCTGGTGTGTTTTGTTTTCAGTTTAACATTTTGAAGGCCAATGACTTGAAAAGTCTTTCAATCAGAATGCAAACCAAGGCCTTTATTTTATATGGAATTCCAGCACAGGGTAGCACTAGACACAGCTCAAAGCAAACACTTTCAGACACTGGGAACACTTTGATGTTTAATTGCTTCTGCTGAGGATCAGTGGAAGAATTGCTGTTTCATCCAGGCTGATAGTCCAGCATCTCTATAGGACACCATGGAGAGACAGAGATGTTTCTGGGGGTGATTCACACCACCCTAACATACAAGTTGAAGAAAGAATGAGGCTCTTTAGCCAACTGTCTGTCTAGTCTCTGGGGGGCTACATATAGAACATAATTTGCTATCTCAGCCAACACCTATGGCTGTTGCAAGTAGTGACCCTTGAAATGGCAAATGGAAATTAAGGTCCTCACACCTGCCACCTGTAGTTTCATGATGTCTGTGGCAGGCAGGACTCAAAAGTCTGTATTTCAAACAGCATATCATGTCAAGATGAACAAAGCTGTAGAAGAATTAATCTGCTTCAAGTTGGAAGTAAAAATGTACTTTCTAATTTTGAACAGAAATTCTTAAAAAAATTTAGAAAATTAATGCCATTAAAAAGAAGGTGAGATTATGTCCTTCTAGCAGCTCCAATGTCAGTACAGTGACCATGAATTATTTTGCTTCTGCTTTCAAGATGAGGGAGGTAAATGACCTGTCACTAAAAAGTCTAGAATGCCATCTTTCATTTTTATGCTTCTTGCCCCATGAAGTCAATAAAAGCTGTCTCAAAAGACTTCTTCCAGCAGAAGTTTCCAATACAATTATTGAATTGTTTTGAATATTGTATTGAATAATTGAATTCAATAAACACATCAGAAGGAATAAACTTTTCAAATACACAAAACATCCTAGACTGACTTTCTACACGAGGCCAAAACCCTGCTATTTCATGGGCCTTTTATTTCATATAGAAATTGCCCCACTACCTGGCATAAAAATAATCTGAATTAAATTGAAGCCTGTGTTTCTCAGAGCTAAAAGCTACAAATCTTTGATTGTTAATTTACATTTGGCCAATTTTTATTAAGTATGGCACTTCAAATATTACTGGGGTCAGACAGCAAATTTTTTTTTTTTTTAAATTCTTTAAGTATGAAAGAAGTGAGGTATCTCAAACTTTCATCATCATGAACAGTGGTAAAGGGTTGGGCACAGTTATTTCCAACAAAATAATTTAAATTAATTTTTGGATCGCATTTATTTGAGTAATTTTGCTGCCTTCTTTTAACCTACACTGGACTATTATTTAAAATAATATAATGAATGACAAAAATAAAGAAAAAAAAGTCTTATTTGCATATTTCCAAAGTAATTACAGTTGTACAATATATAATCAGAAGAGTGAGTCTCAATGTGAATGTGAAACCCCTGAACACAAGGAATCTCCATTAGCTTTTTAAGCTTCCAAATTTAATAAAGCAAGTGCCATTTTGACAAGCTGTGTAAAACTGATGTGGCATCCACCCTCTAGTTTTATATCAGCTGCAAAGAACTGACTTAGTCGATGGATATACATAATATTTCATAAATAATTTTTATAAATATAATAATATTTCATAAATAGATGGATGGATAGATATTTCATAAATAATAGATAATAATCTATACCTGAGTATTCATAATCCAAAGTTAATCAGAACAAATATGGACAAAAAGATACCAACAGTATCAACAAAGATACAAATAGTAACTGCAAAGAAAATTCTAGCAAAACAAGCAAAAAAAAAAAAAATCATGTAAACCCACAGCATTATATTTAGATATTTATCTGAAATTTTCAAATATTAATACTGTTGAAAAACCAGTATCACTTTTTCCAATAACCTTCTCAGAGATGTCAGCAAGATGAGGTTCAGAACCCATCTGGCTAAATTCACTGGGAAGACTGTTCACAAGAGAAGGCAGATGGAGGCTGCATACAGGTGAGCCACCTCAAATTCCTTTCCACTACAGGATAAGGCAAGCATCAAAGAACAGAGGTTGCCCTCAGGAAGCCAGAATGGAAACTGAGGCTCTGCACAGTCCTGAGCTGCTGCCACAGGAAGGGATGCAGGGTTAGTAAGATCCCATTAAGTCTCCTCCTACCACAGCATCCTAAAACCGTGTCTCTAAAGAGACAAGCTTGTTCATTTTGGGTAGAATCCTTTCCTGGTCAAAGCTCTTCAAAAGCTCCCTGTCCATCTAACATGACCTAAGCATCTGACATTGCCATGCCACACAGCCCACAGGACAGACTGGTTTCTGAACTGCACGGTGACTGCACCCAGGTCCTCTTGTGCTTTGTCCACTTATGAAAGATGTAAACTGGTTGAGGTTGATCACCTTCCCCTGTCCTCATCCAACTTCTCTCCTGCGTCTGTAGAAGAAAGAAAAACTCTTCCACAATTTTCAGGGCAATAAGAGAGTAGCTTTATGATACATCACTAAAATCCATGGGAAATGTCTAAGTCCCAGTACTTCACCGAAGTGGATGCAGGATCAGAATGAGAACAATCACAAACTGTAACAGAAATTTTTTATTCAACCCACATATTCTAACCTTTAAGATCTGTTAACAATTTTAAGATGTCAAGAGCTATGTCAAGCTCTTAATACCAAAGTCCACATATTTAATTGTCAACAGCCCCAATATCCAGGACAAGACTTATATTAATTCCAGCTGGACCCCAAGTTAAGATCTGTTGAAAAATCATGATATATCTTCCTCTTAGACTAGGGATTAGTGCTTTGCTGGTTGACTTTTCAACTGTATGCTTATTGAATTTCTAGAACACCTACTACACTTCTCATTTTAGTTTTAATATCAAAGCAGTCAGGCAGAAGAGATCTCTGCAAGATTATCATGTTACAACATTGATCTGCACTAGCAGAAGACTCAGTTTGCTCAGTAATAAGCAACTTGGGTCAAAGGCCATGACTGAGAAAAGAAAATGGTATCGTTTACACCCGTGTAAATCAGATACAGCTCTGCTGAAATCAATTGAATTACATTTGTCTCAAATTGGTGTGAAACAGAATTCTGTGCTTGCAGGATTTGGGTGATGTGGCAGTCAGGAATTCACTTTTATTACTCTGTAGCAGGAAACATTGCAGACTACTAAGGTAAAGCACTTGAGTGTGATTCTGTGATCTGCTTCCTTGGCTTTTGAACCAAAATGCATTTTATTCTCTTACTAGCAAACTAAACTCGTGTCACTGTTTCAGCTCAGGATCAGGTTAGGGGACATCTAAACAAACTGGATATACACAAATCTACAGGACCTGATGAGAAGCACCACAAATGCTCAGAACTGGTCTGTGTCACTGAAGGCTTTTTTATCTTGACTTTAACAAGGCTTTTAACACTGCTTCCCATAAATCCTCAGGAACAAACTTATGAAATATGGATGAGAAAACCAGACAGTGCAGTATACTGAGAAGTGGCTGAACTGCCAGGCTCAAAAGGGATGTGATTAGCTGCACAAAATCCATCTAGAGGCCAGTCACTAGTGGTGTACCCCAGTGGCTGATACTGGAACCAATACTGGTTAACATCTCTATTAATGACCTGGAGGGTTGGAGAGAATCCACCCTCAGGAATTTTACAGATGATACAAAACTGGGAGGAGCTGATACATCAGTCACTTGTGCTGCCATTCAGAGGAACCTTAACAGACTGAGAACTGGACAAGAATCCATACTGATTTTGGCCAAATCCAGACATGGCATGAAAAAATGATGCAGTATTTCCCAACTGTGCATCAACCTGGCTGGCACTTGATTCTATTAAACTTCTCAAGAAGTAAATGAGGGGGAAAAGAGATAATTTAATATGAAGAATTTAGGTCCTGCTTTGTATAATTCAGAGTAAATGTAAGAATGCAAGTCATCTTATCTACTACTTACCTCTTACTTTCAGCTTAAATTTAGCAGAAATACACCATCACAGAAAGCAACATAAAGAAGATTTTTTTGTTGCTTTGTAAATTTTATTAGACATGGAAAACATCAGATAATTTATCTGAGTGATGCAGTCTGTCATACAACAGTAAATATAGTCTCAGTAACTATCCTTCATGACAACCACTTAGCAGCAGCAGAAAGATTAGAAGCTGTAGATTATGCAACAGCAAATTCTAGTCTTTCAAATTCTTATCACCTTAAAATAGTATTTCCTTCCACCACTTACCAAGCCAAACTTTTAGGGCTATTCTGAGCCAAACTTGTCACACTCATTTATGCCCATTCTGAAAGCTGCCATTATGAGGCTTACACATTCATCATATTACAATCATCTATTCTTTACATAATGATGAGCCAAATTAAGAAACACTAAAAAATGGAGATCAGTATCTTTGACCATGGGCCTACATGGCTCTTCTTCTGAGATCAATTAATTTGCACATATCTTAAGATTAATTGAATCATCCTCTGGTGACCTTACTGATTATAAACACAACCTGAGATGGCCACCATAGTCTAGGAAGACTAATGGAAAGATACAGAAGTCATAGATGGGACGCATGCCCTTTACTCTGTAAAACAGTATCAATAAATTCCCCTGTTCAGAATGACAGCCAAGAATCATCAGAAAAAAACAGGAATTGTTCAAGTGACATAAGGTTATACTCTTGTGGCCTAAAAGTGAAACATTTAAAATGTTTTTTAAACTCTTAACTGGATCTATAAAGCTGACCCTACTCTAGCTCAGATCCAAAACATTAGAAGAGATGCTTACCAATCTCTTTATGTTGTCTCTAAATACAGACAATCCCAATGCTTACTGTACCAAACTTTTTATTATTTCAAACAAACTTCTGTACAAAAACATAGCAGGCAAAGAAATTCAGTGACTTCAGCAAACAGCACATGACACCTAGCAGAATTCTTTAAAGTTTACAGTTTTATTATACAAATGACAAATAGCTTTCCTCTGGGCTACTTGAAGACTTCATTGTTTGACACATAATTGCAGGTAAAGCATGTATTAATTTCAGTTACCAAAGCTCAACAGAATACCTGTCATCCACCTAGATTTACCTTACTGGAAGTGACCACAAACAAAGCAGGATTTCCCCTGATATACATTTGTAAATGCCCCCTAACCTCCATTAAAAATGGAGTTTGTAAACAGGAGATTTACTACTGTGAAAAAGCAGCGTGATCACTGCTTTAAAAAAAAGACAAAAATTAGCGTGATTTCTAATTCCTGACAACAACACAGTGACCTGCTGTTACAGCTACAGGTGTGCAAAAGGAATGCTGGAACTGCGACTGTCCAGTATTACAACATGAGTAATGCTGGCATCTATGGGCTCTGATCAGGCTTGAGAAATCTTACAGTGGATAAGTTTCTGAGTTCTGCTCAGAAACAAACTCTAAGGCAATTCCTACTCCAAAAAATTTATAGCAAGACTGTTGAAGGAGTCAGTCAAATGACTGAATTTGTCACAGCACAGCTGAGCTTCAGCAAACCAAATGCATCTTCAAAGTATTAAGGTAACGTGTTTAGAAGTGATATGCATGAAAATTCCAGTGACAGCACACAAACCCTGATTTACGTACACAGGAATAAGCAAATACAAACCTGAATCTGTGCACAGGCACTGGAATTGTCACACATCCTTGCAAGCAAAGTACACAAAATCAAACACAATTTCATACTGTAACCTCTGCAAGAATATGTACAGCAGCTGCAGACCACCAAGACAAAAACAGAGATGGGCACTTTGCTGCTTTTGGCAAAGTATTTCTATTCAATTTACTGGAAAAAAAGTTACTAGAAAATAAGAACAAACAACTCAGAAGGAATGGAATTCCTTGAAGTATCAATCATATCTCAGAAACCAATGAAGAGCACTCAGCTGATAAACATTTCTATGTTGACTCTGAATCATGAATAACACTATCAAGGAACCTGATACAGTCCCTAAGAACAGCTCAGATGCTCACCTTATTTATATTATCCCTACTTCCTTGAGGTCAATCTGATGCTAGGGAAGTTTGCTGCTACAGAAGAGAGTGTTCTGCTTTATACCAGTTTTTATCAGGAAGAAAACCACCAGATAGAGCTGGGTGAGAGGTAATGATTATCATGGTATATTTACAGTGACAAACCCTTTCTAGGTAAGTCAAGGCATTAGAGTATTCTCCCTTTCCTTTCTAAACCTAATAAAATTATACAGAATCTCCAAAATCTAGCAATGTCCTTAAAACACATTTTCTGTTTATTTATATTGAATCTGAAAAAGGATACTAATTTTTTCATTTGTTGAAAGGTACTGGTTATACTTAACCAGAAAAGGTAAAATTACCTCTTTGTAATACATTTCTGGATGCCTAGCAGCACATAATTTTTAAAATTAGGTGGATCACCACTCATTACCAGAAGGACAATTTATTTTTATGAGAGTGATGAATATTCAGGTATTCTCCTATTCATACAAGTGTGATGATAGCGTAAAACTAACTGACTAAAGAACTGTGCATGTATTCTTAAAGTATATCTACTTCATTTTACTTTCACTTATATTAACTTCCTCCTTCTTAAAGTTCCTTTCCTCCGGTATGTTTGACATTTCAGATAATTTGTCTTCTCTCTCTGATAGGGAAGGTGTTTAAGGATTAAAACGTGCAGATAAACTGTTGTAGCTTAAGTATCTAAGTAAAAAATTCTTTTACAAGTCAAAAGATAAAGGACAGAATAAAAACTTAGGCTGCACTATATAGAGTCATTCAGGTTATGAACAGATTCAGATATTTTAGCAAGGTGAAGGAAATGGTTATGTAAATACACACAAGTATTAACATCAAACTGTATTAAATTATGTAAACATACACATCTTCTGTGATCAGTACAAACATCTACTTGTCTCAGGATACTACTGCAGCATAGCTCGAATTTGTTTTGAAGTAGATTCATCATTCAGGTGTTTTGTAGTGAACCTAGAAATTACAAGTTGAAACAGTACTTAATAAAATGAGCAGGGATTAAAAAACTCTGCAAACTTCAGTGTCTGTTTTTGAAATCAGTGCAGTTCAGTTACACAAAGGAGGGACTCACATGTTCCTCTAGTCATTGACTGCTGGATCTTAAGTGCTAATAAGTCTGGTGCTCTTTACTTTCTAAATACCCCTTGCAATAAATTACTCCCTGTTAATAGCTGGAGAACTGTGGCTACATTCTGACTAAATACTGTTTGCCACCTATCTATGGCACTGTCATAACTTAAAGGCCAAATTTATATCTTTTTTTTTTTCCAGTTAAAGGCTTCAAAACAAAAATGATTGAAAAGCCTAAGAAATAGGAGAAACACTAAAAGATTATAGAAATCTAGATTGAATTTTGGCATCATCTATAAGCCTAATTTTAAGCAGCTTTCTTAAAGGAGGACTGACAAGCTTTAGTGTGTTTTTTTCCATTTAAGCCCAAACATTTTCCACTGCTTTTGTTCATAGGGAGACTGATTATTGCATAACCTCAAAATACATTTGATACCCCTAAGATTTAACCCCAAATAAATTTTAATTCAAAATACATGATAAGCAAATATGGAGGTGGATATGGCTGTACTTCTCACTCTATTCAAGCATTCAACAGCCAGAGAATTTAATACAGCTCTTAAAGACTTGGTACTAAAACTCCTATCTTAGCTTCTGTGAAGTGTCAGACAGTAGTGTCTCTTACTTCCAAAGACAGCACCTTACTTAGCTACAGGATTGGGATTTAGGTTGCTGTTTTCTTGAAGCTGGATAATTTAGTAAAAATATATATGAAAAAAAAAAAAAGTCTTATTAAGAGGAAAAGAGAGAAGGGAAGTATTAAGAGATTGAGAAATAGAAAACGTACACTTCTAATATACTGTATTTGCTGGGGTATTTTATAACAATTTCTAGCTTAGATATGTAGTTCTATGAAGGAAAACCTGAACAGGCAATTTTCTTAATAAATTATGATGCTAAGATAAAAAGTCTTAAATTTAATGAGCTTGGGAGAAAAACAGAGGAATTTGTTAAGACTGAATCAATTATTTTCCACATACCTGAGAGCATTCAGAAGTCCTTCCACAGTGTCAGGTGGTTGTTCCTTTAGAACTTTTATGCATCCCTTCATCTGGGAACAGAAGCATGCCACTATTGAACAATAATATATGAATTGCACTAGCTGAAAACATGGAAAAATTTCACTGCAGACAGGCAGGTTTTTTTTCCTATTGAACGTAAATGCTCCTTTATATGACACCAGAAAAGCACTATAACTTGCTAAAAATTACCTTAGGATAAAACTAGCTTTTGAGAAATGTCTACTTTATTAAGCATTTTTAGATAGTAAATTATGTATCAGGATTAACTCAAATATGATTTCTCTAATTCCAATTTAAAAAAAAAAAGAATAGCAGATAGAAACTAAAAAACAAATAGATTTTGGAAGAGGGTTCCATGTTGCTAGCAACTATCAGAAGAGATATTTCAACTTTAACTTCTATTTTTATGCTTTCATGCAAGGAAGTAATTTCCAGCCTGCTGATAGCATTACTTCTTTTGTAACTAGTGATTACAAATTTAATCTGAGACAAGAAGTCCATGATGTTGACTTTAAATAGAAACTGAATGAGTAACACTGTGGAAACTGTAAAAACAGACTGATACTCTGGTCCAGATTCACAAAGGGGCAAATGAAGCAGAGAAAGCAAAAGTGTTATTCATTTGACCCACTACACAGACTCTCTGTCAGGTCAATACAGAGAAATTAAAAATTCTTCTAACATATTGAGAATATACTTTCATATGTAATGAATTGTTTCAAAAGTACCTACTTCTTCCCATTGCTATGAAGATATGTAATAGCTACCCAGAAATTAGTGTACATTAATTCCATCTTATTTAAAATGACAAAGACATTGCAGAGTCAACATTTGAACTTTTAAATTTTCCTAGTCACATTACAGTGTTGAATCTAAGTTGCTTTTTTTGCAGCTAAAGAAGATGAAATGGATGACAAGATACTTAACTAAAGTCAGTCATGTATTTGCCAATAAAAATAATTTTAAAAATGTAGCCTCCTGCACAATGACCAGTCTAACAGTCACTGATCACTGAACAGTTGGCTCATTTCTACCTAGATAAAACTAGCTTTGCAAACAGCAGATCAGATAAAACACAGATCAGATCAGTGGTAGCACATGTTTTGAAGTGATACAGCAGTTTTTCATGAGCTTGAGAAACTCAGGACTATAATCACATCAGTCAGTACAAGTTTATGTGCTCCATCAGATCAGATCAGACCAGACCAGATCAGATCAGACAAACTGAAATGGGATAAAAATTCAAACTATTCTTTTCCAATTTTTTAGAATCAGAATCCCTAAAACAGTTAAAAAAGAGAAGCTGTTAGGACAGGTGTGCTAGGAGCCTGTAAATAAAAGCCTGAAATAGTCTCCAGTCTTGAAAGAGAAAGGAAAAGGTAATTTTTTTCCACTGACCCTGGAATTCTTTAGAAATTACTCCCAAGAAGTGACTAGTTTGGAGAAAATAATTTCTTTTTACAGTAAAACAAATTCATCATCTGAAATATTAGAAGACTTTTTTATTAGAGAAGAATCACTAATTAAGATTAAGGTGAATTAAGATTTGGGACCATATATTACTTTTTAAAAATCAAGTCATACATCTCCTGCCTCCTATTTATGTCTAGCTAACTTTCCTTTATGAAAGCTTTTAGGGCTTTAGCATAAATGTGAGAAACAAAGTACATTGATTTGGTCCTATCAACATTTTCCTTGTGCTGTCTCTGTAAGCAAGAGACTGAGCAGTCAGGAAGTCTGCATTCAGTTCCTAGGCTCTGTCTGCTGTATGACCTTGAGCAAATGAATTCACCTCTCTGTGACATATCTTTCCCTCTGTAAAACAGAGTCAAAGAGAAGATCTGGTAAAATACTGATATCTGCAGATTTAAAATGCTAACAGCACAATTTTTTTTTTCTTCTCTTTTGAAGTCGGCTGTCTGTAAAGGGAATGAGTTAGCATATTTTTCATTCATTATAGCTTATTTCTGCTGAAAGACAGCACATGACATTTAAGCTTATAAAAAGGGTAATTTTTGTGTGTGTGCTTGCAATACCTTATATGAAAAAAATAAGGTTGCTGTCCCTGTCACTGGTCATGCCAAAGCTATTGCTCATTATCAGCACCACAACAATAAGATTTCATTTCTGCTACTTGTACATATCTGTATATTTACAAAAGAACTACTGCCAAAGTTGAAAATTTTAGTCTAAATAAATTACATTATTAATAAAAAGTTATGACCATGGAATGTATTCAAGGGTAAGTGCAATAAAACATTATTTTAGTGCAATCACACAGTTGGTAGGAAAGAAGAGCTAAGACAAATAAGTAACTGAGTCTTGAAGAAAATACAAAGAAAAGACTGATCCTTATTTTAATTTCAAACAAGATGATATTCACCTGTATGCAGGTGAAGAGAAATTCTAAATTTTTCCATTCAAACGTAACTGAAATTATACAAAGTCTTAAGCTTGCGGTGAAAAAAAGCTGAAGACTTGTATTGTCAAACCTACAGACTATTAAAGAAAAGTCACTCTTACATCTATCTTTGATGTCTTCGAGAAAGCTCCCACAGGATGAACGTGATCATACAGAATAATAACTCCCACCATTACCCGCATGCAGAACATAAGGGTCTCTTCACTGGTGAATCTACTCCTGTACTCTCTAGAAAACAGAACACAAGAAGTAAAGAGCCTCGACTTCTTACTGGTCAATTTTGCAAAACAGACCATGAGAGCATGAAATCTGAACTACAATTTTATTTAAGGTTGAAATTGCATCTTAGTAAGAATTTAAAGATCATAGTATTGTCTATGTCCTTATCAATTTAAAAGAAAGGTTAGAAGCAAATAGAAAGATGTAAACTCCTTGTAACACCCTTTCCTACTTCCTACACAAGCTTCTCCATAATTTTTATAAACAATAACCTCAGGAACTCTACACTTTACAAGGCACCATGAACAAAGGGCTGAATGACAGTAAGACTGCCTTGATTCTATCTTGTGTGTTTGCCATTCAAAGACACCTTTAACATAAAAAATATTCAACTAAATGCATAGCCCAATGGCAACCCCAATGGCTACATCTATGCTCAGTAGACAAGAATGCAATTGTGCAGTTTCCATACAGCCATTCAGAATAAGATGGCTGCATCCAAAATAGATCTGCTCAAATGATCCTCAAAACAGTCCCTGTGTATAATTTGACAGAGCACTGCTTGGAAGAGACAAATTCTTGCCCTGAAGTGTACCAGTAACTGAGAAGGCAATGAAGAGACAGTAGCTGGTCTATAGCACTGGTTAGACAAGACACAGACACTGAAGCTCAAGATTACACTTGTATTTTAACCTTTTGCTGAAATATGGTCTGACGATGTAAGCTCTCTATTAAAATTTACTGCTGATTCATGATACATATTATAAGATGGCTAAAAGAGGAGGCAAAGCTTCCTAATACCAGCTCATGATTTATATACAAAAGTGGTAATTATTTAAGAAATAAATTCCATCCAGGAACTAAGTTGGTGGGTACTTAAAATACAATACAAATTCTCTTATAACAGGAAAAACAAGATTTAAGGCGACACTTACGGTGTTTCCAACATGACTTTACATACACTAGCCATAGTACTTAGACAGTCCGTTGTATTTTCAATTGGCAATGTTTTGTTCTAGAAGGGTTAAAAACAGCCAGTGTTCAGTAAATCACCTTGTAAAATTGAAATCAAGAATGTCTGTGTTAGACGTTTTCTCCCCCATTACCTACTTCTGACACAAAATGCGTAGTTGCATTACTGAGCGTTTTCAGCATTGGTGTGGCTTCTGCATAAAACAGGGACATCCTATTGGCCATTTCATTGTTTACTTCATTCTCAATGTCTAGCTGATAAAAACAGAAGAAAAAATAAGTCAGTAAAACTCTTTAAAAATCTTGCCAGCAGCAAGAAAAAGATATAGTACATGCTCATGTCAGCAAGCAGATTATTGCATGAATAGCTCCACTCTAATCAGTTCATCCAACTGCTGGTTAACTCTCGGTGTGAAGGAGAGAACATGATAGCTAGCAAATCAAAAGAAAAAACATTACCACAAATGGTACAAATGCATGCTGATACATACCTCAGTGTGAGTAGATCAGACTTTATTTACTTACATGCATGTTGTTTATTCTGTTGCGACTTATTGTCCTCCTATAATAACTGAAGTCATTCTGAATTGCTGGGTTTCTCATCTTCAAGGAACACAAATAGGAAACAATCAGTTTTGGTTCAAAATATATGAAAAAAACACAGGGTGTATTAGAAGATTTCATTAACCTTAAGTTCATCAAAACGAAGAGTAAAATGTAAGATTTCTGCAAACTCTTTGGCTAGAGCCTGTTCCCGTTCCAGGTGCTGAGTTGGAGTGTAAGGTGGGCAGGTCAAGGACTCCAACAAGCTCTGCAGGGCCTTCTCTGCATAAAAATCAGAAGCACAGATTCTTTTCAGTCCACATTATGACAAAGTTTAAGTAAGCATCTAAATATACTTTGTTTGAAGGGAAGTAACATGCTAAATATGCAGAGCCCTAAAAAAAATGCTTTTTCTTACTATCTAAGGTGAGGAACATCAGGCAAAGACACCTGACTCTTCAGGCTCTCTACTGTTTTCCCTTCGTTTAGTATCACTAAGCTCTTTTCCATTTTAATTACCTTTATCTGGCTTCCCTGTTGAATATTCTAGAGAGAGCATTTTTCTTGAATTCAGATACTCAACTCTTTCATCTTTCCCAATTAGCCATCAGTTCAGTATAGAGATTATTCTGTCATTTCTGTTACTTAAAGTGTATTCTTAGGCACTGATAGGGAGGTAACTCAGCTCCTGTGGCTATAATTACTAGTCTAACACAAAAAGTGAAAGGCTTCATAAGCATGATGTTGTAAAAGAATTCCCTTGTGCAGAGAGCTCTCCCAGTTTACACACAGATTTTTGCACACCAGTTCTCTTCCAAAGTCCTAATTCAAGGAATAATTACATCTGTTTTTTTGGTTTGTAGGGATGACAAAGTCAGTGTAAAACATGTCTGACTTTGGATTTTTACCCTGTGTCAGAGTTCATTGATACCTTTCTCAGTCTATTATCCCATTTTAAAAAAAAAGCCAGTATCTCCAAATCATTCCTTTTAAAATACTGAAGGACAGAAATCACAAAAACCAAATTGCATTAATACCATATGGGACAGTGAAGTGCAGAACAGTGGCAGGCACCAGAGAAAATCTTTGTACAGTTTTATCATGTTCTTTGCTTGTACTCTATTTAAATAATACATATGTATTTAAGTGAGAAATTAAAAAATGATGAAAATTTTCAAAATAAATTTAGATTAAAAATACGATTTAATAAATGTAATTGCAGCTAGATGTCTGTTCATATAACAGATATATTTATGTTATATATAAAATATACATAATGTTCATGTAACATATATTTATGATATAAATAATAAATAATTACAAACCTCTAAAAGTCTGTAGAAAAAGAAACTTGTTACTTCTTTTTATATAAAGTAGCTTAATGAACAGACATATTAAAGCAGAGCTCACCTAATCTGAGTGAAAACTCGTAAAAGCGTTTCAGCCTTACAACCAGTGGACAAACTGAATCCCAGGCTTTTTCTTGCAACTGGATATCATTGGGGTTTTGTATTGCCTGGAATAAAAATATTACTGTAAAGAATTGTGATGTAAGAATAACAAGCAAAAGGTGGTTTGGAAGTTTCCTAGGTCACTGTTTTAGAAAGCAATTACTGTTATACACAGAACAATTATAAGAAATTACATTGCACAGAAATATGAAGTTAGTGAGCCCCAGAAATACAATTTTTTCTATCTTCCCTTTCCCCTTTCTTTCCAGATTCTGATGGTTTTTCCATCTTGAACATATTCATGTTTTTAAGCAACTAACAAGTCCCACTAACAGTAATTAAAAGGTGATTCAGGGAAAGGTTTGATCAGTTGAGCCAAATTCTAAGTTACAGTTCAGAATTGTATTTCAGGACTCATTTCATAGAGTAGGAGTGCAAAATTAAGATACGACTATAACTTGCTGTGTTTCACAATTTCATTGACAAGAACAACTGTTTTAAATTTTTTTTTTTTATAGTGGATTTCTAACATCTAGAACATCTGAAGTCTTCAACTTTGACTTCTACCACAAGTTATATGAAATGAGGTAAATGAAATGGTGCTCCTCAGACTGAACAATAATTACTAATCATAAACATAAAAGAAGTTCCAACAGCCATCATTTGACAATTCCAGATCAGGGATTTATATCCAACTTTACATCAAATCTGTAACATATTTTCTAAATAAAATGAGAGTGAAGATTTTCATATCATTTCACAGAATGTGCTTGGATACATAATAGAAGCAAAGAACACATTGAGTTTTGCTTGATTTTACTTCCAAAGAACTGTCATTAACAAACATACATCTCTAATTTCTTGTCCAGCTCCTTTGTAAGCCTGAAGGTCTGCAAGCATACTTTCTGAGTCCTGTAAAACTGCACTGATCTGATTCCATACCTCTCTTTCTCCATCTGTGGGCTGTGCATCTAAGAAACAGAAAAGTGAAACGCATTAAGTCAAAAGGTAGCTGCAGTACAAATGGCAAGATTACTCAGTTCTACTTAACAACATTATCCACTCTGACATGTTTTTTGAAAATATCTATTATACTGCATTCTGAATCTGCTAACATCCAACTTTTGGCTTTCTATAGCCAGGAAAAACACTGCAGTTTTTGTACACTCATAATGCCTCTTTCTCAGAAAGCAACATCTTAAAGTGAAACAGTATAATAAAGCAATGTTACTGGAAAATAGGATAATGCATCAGTCGTTTAGTAAAAATGTCCCCCTCTTTCATGAGCTGCACAGCTCAATTACAAAGAATTGTTCACTTTTCTTGCAGCTTGGGGATAAAATCAAGCCTTTCAGTGGATGGAGCAGTGGGACACTAAGCCACTTTGACTTTCCTGCAGGCTTCCCTAACCAAAGTAGTTTATTTCTCCTTTTGTAAAACGTAGATACAGTATTGTAAAAAATAGATTTTTTTTCTTATGTATGTCAGAGATTATTCCTGCTACTAAAATAACTCTGCTGATGATCAGTTTGCAGGGTAAGAGTGAGCAGTAGACCTTTCATGTTCAGAGAAATGACATTTGGAAGTAGATCCATTTTCCCATTCCAATCCCACCAAACAGTATTTTCACAACAGTGTGACAGCAGGGAGTCACATTATTCCCAGAACACTGGCACATTAGACAAGGTGGAGATCATCTGCCTCCTTCTGCTTCAAAACATAAAGACAACTGGCACTGACTAAAGACTGGATGACCTACATATAGAATTGTAGTCAGTATCTGTAGACACAACCACATTGTTCCAGAAGACTTCTATACAGACATAACCTTTTTATTTTCTCCTTAAATTTGTTTTAGCTTGTAAGGATAGAATTTAGATTTTATGGAAGAAAATAAAGACTTTAAAGGTGAATCTTAGGATTTGAGGACTACTGGTTTGAATTAAAAGCAATGACATAGCTTCAGTTCAAAACTCACAGATTAGGAAGAGCTGCTGTACACATCTCTATGTTAAAAAACATTAAAAATGCTTTTTCTATTTAGTCTTCTTGTTCTCCTTAATAAATGAGACAGAGTTGCCCACCGAGATATCAGTATAGGATTTGTTTACCTACCAGCCTTAGAAACAAATGAACTGGATCACCTTGGAGAGTATGGAGGAAGGGGGAATTCTCTCCACAGTGATTCAGGATAGGGTAATTTGTTTAAATGTGCCCATTTATCTATGGAATTTGCATTAATGAGACACAAATGGCTGAGATTTACATGTTTGTAGTTCTGAAGAAAGTAATACTTAAAAACTTTCCTATATTCCTATGTCATCAGGAAGCCCATGAGACTGGGCACATTAAAAAATGCTTTCCTTTTAGACTGGAAGTTTTCACTAATTTTGTTTAAAAGCTAGAGCAAGTGAAAGCAAAAATAATATAGGCTTAGTCTGCTGGGTTTGACATCTGAAGTATTTAGTTTAACTAAGAAATTCCATAGTCCTTCAAATAATGAGGGAAAGTAGCACCCAAGGGAAAAAACTATTCCAACCAGGAAAATCCCAGCTGACACAGGGCTCTTGAACTGAACCATCAGTCACATTAATTTCATTCGTTTTACAAAGTAACTGACTGGCTTTTTCCCCATGCTGCAAGAAATGTCAGGTATACACTGGAAGGAGTCTGACACCTTGTGATTAGGAAAAAAAAAACCAAAAACAACAAAAAACCCACACCTGAATTTAATGAAGAAAGTGGTAATCCTGCTAAACAGTTACATATATAGAATACAGTAGGGGGAAGGTAAAAGTCACCTATCAATTACTATCTAATTTAAATATTTAAATAGAAGTTAATTCAAGTAACATTTTCTCTGAATATTAAGAGAAAAAAGTGAACAAGTATTCAATTAGTACAGTTCATGAATGTAAAATTTGCATGGGTTGGTTAACATAGTACTTGAATGTTACTTTTTACAATTTATTTGCTTTAAAATTATTAGAAATGTAGATGCTACAGCCTGCTCATCACTTTGGGACTTGAAACTGGACTTTAGTAACACCCTTTATTGTTAGTCTTTTTCAGATTTTCCCAATTCATCTTTGGAAAGTTGAGGGAAGGCTGAATATTTGAAACCCATTGAGCTTTCTATAGAACCCAAGCACTTGGGAAAGCAGTAGCAGTAGGAGGGTAGCTGGGTGAAAGCAGGAAAGTGAGGGAAGGGAGAGGAAAAGAGCTGTGAAGGTTACAGAGCAACAGGCTTTGCTTGCATTTGCAGAAGCAGTTTATATTTATGCTGAAAGTACTTAGCTTAAAAATAAAAGTAGGGAGGATGATTCAGGCTTTTTCAAAGAAATAAAAAACAAACATGCATCTTACTTATTAAATACATGTTATGCTAACAAATTTTCTGATAAGACCATGGCCATATTTCAAAAGGGATTTTACATGAAGAGCTTGCCAGACACGGCCAACTAAAATACCTGTAATTGATCACTTTGAAAATGATTTTATCATGCTGCCAACAACAATAGTAATAGCAATTGCAACTATAACAACAGCAGCAAAAGAATACATACGTCTTCATGACAAACTTTGGTTTTTAAAACTTTTTTTTCTATTGCAACAATACCAAAGCTTGTTTCTCTGTTCTGAGTTAAAAAATGCCATTCCCAAACCGCAGTGTGGGATCACTTGTTGGCAGTGCTCCACTCTTATCCTCACATTGCAGAGAACCAGAATGCCCTTAAACAACTTAAGCCCAAATATAAATAAAACCACAGCCACTGACTAACCACATTAAATGCAAACCCTCTCAATCCTAATTTACTATTATCACCAGACTTATTGCATTTCAAATCCCGAGTTTTTAGAGTACTCATGAGTAGCACTCAGAGTACACTGTCTTTAATAAAATAGGAAATCCTTTCACCTCCCTTTACTAAAATGTTTTTAATATGAACCCTACACTTGAAAACTAAATGAATTGTCTCAAATTATTTGAAGAGTCAGACCAGGCTTGCGATTTCCATATGCAGATTCTACTACCAAATTTTTATTTAGAAAGCAAGTATTTTAGCTCTGGACAGAAATGTAATTCTACTGGCTCCATCAGAAATAATCAGGATACGACAATTATGAGCATTTCATAAGCAAATGATCTCTTTCATCTTTACACATGGACAGGGCTGCAAATATAAAAAAAATAAAAAAAAAGGGTGGGGGGGTGGGAGAAAGCTGGATCCACTACAATCCTTTTGTAGATGAATATTTGAGGTGCACGGTTGGTGCAAAAATAGAATCATTATTCTTTTCTTCTAAAAATACATGTCATTTGTTAAAAAAAAACACAAAACAACCAAAAAACCAACCGTACTAGCACAAGGTACCTATCTCATTCTACATTAAGTGTTCATTAGAGAAAACATAGTAACTGCTACGTAGGTAAGATATTGTTACCACAGGACAAGATTAAATACAAAAATAATAGATACAAAGCCTTCAGCAACACAAAATCAAATATAACAACATCTCACTAATTAATTTTTACGAAGAGACAACATGTCAGTACTAAAAGAAGTACTTCCAACCCACACACCCCTTTCTATCCATGAAATGCAGACCAAAAGCACAAAACTTTATCTACCCTCAGTCAAACTGATTGTTGCTTAAGAGGGTTCCCACTGGGCTGGTTGGTGCTTGCATTTAAGTGAATGTGAAATCTTATTTGCAAAAATAAATTAAAATAATAAAAAATAATTTTAAAATTTTAAAAAATCATACTCTCCTGGTCTCAACAGTACAGTGAGTAAAACAAGATGTATTAAAGGCTCTGTTTTCAGCTTGTCTTGTCCACTGAGGTGGGCAGTAATCTCACCAGCCACTGACAGCAAGTTAGAAAGCAGTACATGAATTTTACTGCATAATGGTGAAGTCTTTTTTCAGGTTTGTTACGATCACAATGACTTTTCTCATTCCAATCTGAGACAAAACTAGATTAAAAGTTTGTTTATGGAAGCTTGTACTTGGAAATGACAAATGGCATTACAGATACAGTGAATTACACAATTTAGTGGGTACTATAACCTGCTTTATTTCTTCATATATTAATAAGAATAGCATAAGGTAGAAACAGTACCCTACCCAGTGCACATGATTTTTTCACATCATCCTTGTTAAACTAGCTAGAACAAAGTGAAGCCTTTCTGTTAATACTTTGTTAATCCCTAAATTGTTAATACTTGCTACAGGCACAGTGCTGTGCCAGGGCCATCAGTGCCAGGCTCCAGCTTGGTGGCAGATGAGGAGCAGAGAGAAGCTCCAACTAAGAGGCAGCTTCTTGCTCAGGGCACTCCTTGGAGCACAGGAGACAAGTTTAAGAGTTAAACTTCCATCAGGCTGGATACAGATCACATCTCCAGCCTTGCTGCTTGTGGAGCAAGGGTATTAATTAATATCTTATTATGCAAGAAGTGGGCAGTCGATCTGCTGCTAAACATGTTCTAATAATAGACACTTTTAATCATACTGAATATAATGATAGCTGAAAATTTAATTAATCATTCTGGGGATGCGGGGGTGGCATCCTAGAAAATAAGTGACCTTGATTCTTCGGGGCACGAAAGGGATTATATTAAGATCATGTAACAAACCTAACTAGCTCACACTCAGGAGAAACGAAAACCTGTACAGGTTAAGGTTAGAGAGTTTGGTCTTAGAAAAGTTATCTATATTTAAGGAGAGAATGGGATTGAAGATGTCACTTAAGGACACCTCCTTCCAATAATTTATAAGCTTTAGTCTTTTAGATTGAAAACAATTTTTTTTTTACCTCAACCTTCAAATGATTTCCAAGAATTCACATGGAGTTTCAGGCAAAGAAGCCTGAAAAAGGTTCTCTCTGGACTGAAGCAAATTGATAAATGTTTTGCAAAGAGCACTCATAAACTGTTATAGAAGAGCCTCAAATATGTAAAATTCATTTACTAAGGTAAAAAAAAGTCAACATCTAAAGAACAAAAAAGTTCTTGAACGAACAAAATCAATTTAACGAGAATTCACCCTGTGGTCTCATGAAATCCTGAAACCCATAGACTCTCAAGACTTGCAATGTACTCACTCTTTCTAACAATACCATTGAGTTGGGAGGGGAGAGGGAATTAAGGTAAAATAAGTGGTATATAATAAATTCCACCAAACAGCATTTTGATTGGGAATGCCCACAATGAGATACAAGTGTAAAACAACAATACAGTTCACCATCCAGGAACAAAGAGATTCTTTTTCTTCATGTAAAGTTTTCAGCAGATCTTAAAAAGAAGAAATTTGGCTGAATGCATCTAAATTGCATTTCACCTCAAAGAATAGGCTTTTTCACCTGCATAGGGAAACACTATTCCCCATATCACCCACTGAAGTTACTACAATTCTCATTTGTCCCTGTTTGCTTCCTTAGCTGGACTGAACTAATGTTCATACTGCTTCTCCTTGTACAGATCCAGAGTAACTCCTTTACTCTAAAATTATTATTGGAGACCATCCAGAACTGCTTTTGCTATAACAACATTAACTGATATTAATGATGGAGTCAAGTATGACCATGGAGTTATGAAACATGTCTCCCATTATTGGAATGATAAATAATGCCAGAAGAAGGTGTCATACGTGCAGCTGATGATATCAACAGCTGCAGGAAAAGGGGAAAAAAAATTAAACCATTTAGGCTAAACTTTTCTAGAGAAAAATTAAAATAGCTTAAAAAAAAAATTAAAAAGCAAAACCAAAAAAACACCAAACAAAGAACTGGAAGGGGAAATTTTGAAATTTACTTATTTTTGTTTCATTATTTTTCCCATTTTCAAATATTGCACAGGGAAGAATTTGAAACCTCACACAAATTTCATTTAGATGAGAAAACTTATTTTTTCCAAGTGTTCCTGTTTCTACTTGTCCATTTAAAAGAAACAAACAAAAAAAAAAACCAATGAATTTTTTTAAAAGATGCAATACAAAATTGTCCTTGACAATTTTTTCATCAAAACAGAGTTCTGCACTGGGGAACAATAATTCACAGGATAATAAATTAATTTTTGTTGCACAGAACACTAATCCTTACAACACAATACCTATAAAATGTGTGTTAACTAAGGATAATAAGGGAAAACAATAAAACAAAAACCTACTGCGTTGATCTGATTGTGTAGCTTCATGACTGACCTAAGATATCTAAATCTCTACAGCTGCTTGCCTTCCTCTCCTGCATTTCTGCTCCCATTCACGTGCTACTGCTGGGGCTTTTCCAACCCTGTCCTCATCCACACCACCTTGTCCTGACTGGAAGATTGCTTAGGAGGTGGGTGAAGAGACGTAAAGTAGTCTGGTGGCTGCTTTTTTTACAGCTAGTTCTTAGCAAATTCCCTTTGCCACACAGGTTTCATTCACTATGGGTACAATCATGTGTTTGCACATTTCAGTTCTTCCATAAGGATAGGAGGCTATGTGGCAAAACATCAGCCATACGATGACCCCTTTGGAGCAGCACAGATTAAATCAACTGTCAAATGATGTTCAAACCTTAATGATTTTTTATTTTTCCACACTTCATTTACATAAACACTTACATTACTATTGACCAACTTCAGTCTATAAAGACTCTTCCTTTTGAGGCATGGAGACAGATTGTATCTGTTCTACTGCATGCAAGGAAAAATGCTATCTCTGTTTTGGTTTTTTTTTAAGCAATATTTGTGTGGCACACTGCATATATGGAAGACTAATGTCAGATGCCTTCTTTCAGGTACAGTACATACTAAATGAAGAGCAGCAAAAAACCCCCCCAAAAAACCCCAAAACAAAAAAAAAACAAAACAGGGCAGCTGCATCTGAAAGCTCTGTAGACACCTGAGTAGTGCTGACAAATTTACATTGAGATGGTTAGCTTACAGCTAATGAAAAAGTGCACAAAACCCAGAAAGTAATATGCTGATGCAGGTAATGAAATACAGTAAACACATCAACTCAACATACCCCTCATCCTGGGAATAGACAACTGTAGTGACCTTTTCAATCCCTGAACATGAATGCAAAACTAAGGACACAGAAAGTAACACATCCAGCAAGCATGACACTAAGAGTGTCTTTTTATGCTGCTCAAGAGCTCATTAAAGGAGACCAAAGCACTAAACTATAGGGGTCTTCAGTCACATCCCTTTGACACAATACGTATTTCAAGTCATAAAAAACTCCGAGACTTTACTCCTCAAGTAAAACATTTTAATTCCTTGCTCAGGAACATCAGGCTCGCTGAATTTTTGAGATTATAATTTTGTTTCTCTCTAGGAAGTTGTGCCTGTGCATTTGCACTAACTACTGCTCACCTCCCATGGGTTCAGTTCCTGGAAACTCACTTAGAAAAAAAAGCAACCTTTGCTGCCAAGGCAATAAAAAAGGTATTTTCCCCTCTCACCACCACCTCTGCTCTGCCAAGGATTCCCACTCCCAGATCACCTGTGTCCTGCAAAGTCTGCAGCCTGGGCCAGGACTACTTTTTTACTATCCAGAACACGATGGGCCTAATTAAACTTGGAACTTCAGAGCAGCTGAAAACCAATAGCTTGGCAAAGCCACAGGGCACTACTGAAGCCTTCGAAAGTTTGATAGAAAAAAAAAACCCAAAGATGGTGGTTTGGATAAAGGTTTGACATCCCAGGTGTACAATAAAATTCTCAAATTATATAACTGGAAGAGAAAAAGGGATATGCAGCTCCTTGTGCCTTCTTGAAAATGCAAACCAACAAATTAACGGTTTTTCATTGTTTAATACTTCATAATGGTGTAAGATCTAGATGAAAAGATTAATATATGTACAAAGTTAGTCATACACTCTGTCTCTGATCCAAAAAAGCATGTTTGAACAATTCCACGACATTTACATACATGTTTAAAGGACTTTTTGAACCAGTGTTTCAGAATACTTGTCTATGCACAAGTTTCATGTCAGTAACTTTCTTCAAAAAAGCAATTCAGGAATAAATGATTAAAGAAAATAATTTCAGGGTGATAAAATGTGTATGTAATCACCTGAAATTATATCTTAAACCATGCTTCAAAATAAAGTTATTTTAAAAACACTGGCTTCTCTCCAAACTTTTTGTTTGGTTGGTTTTTTTAACTTTAGAATGAAGGTATTAGGAGGCAAAACATCACGCACTTAGCATTTTAAATAGAAAACATTTTACTTAGGTAGTGAAGTAAGATTAAACCCATATTTAAAATTTTTATGAGACGTTTTCAATACAATGTCTAGAGCTACATGCAGGGAAACTATAACAAAGTGAAATAGCTTTGAATCAGATATAGATGTGACAAGGAAATTAGAATGCAAAACACTGCTTTGCAGACTAATAACCATGCAGTTAAGAGAGATGCAATCAAGCACATACACTTTGAACTCTTCCTACTTTTTTAGAAACTATAGCAATCCCAGTTAAATCATCACTGAACCAGACAAAAAAGTCTGTCATCTCCACTGCCTATATTTTTTCAGCTTTTTATTTTCAATATGAATTTCCATTCCAGGAAGCAACATTAGGAAATTATTTTAAAAACTAATTTGTTAAAGAAATCTGAGAGCAAGTTCATTAATATGTGAATTTAACAAGCAGATCTATCATTCTGATCCTTTCTCTGCTCAGAATGAAGCTGAGTAATTTTGTATGGTTTTATAAATATCAAAAAGCAATATTCAACTAAAGTGTCATTTCATTTGTTTGCAAATCCCTTTTGAATTGCTTTATGATGCGTAAGCACATGCAGTTTACTAGGAAATAATAAGCAAGAAAGGCAAGCCAGGCAAGAAGCTTTGCTCACTTTCAAAGTCAAGGAAAAAATTTGGCCCTTGATCAAGCTCTGTGCAAGTGAGAACTTTTAAAAGATTTCCCATTTGGTTCCTGAAAAATAGAAAAGGAAGAGAAAAGGAGTCCGGAGTGAACAAATTATTTTAGAGACAAGGACTTGGACAGACTGGTTGTGCTGGAGAATACATACTGCTAGCAATTAGATTTTTGAAGTTTTTCCTCAGTTTGCTGTTAAGTCAGGGAAAAGATTCTCTCATTACCTTATAATTGTTTGAACTTACTTTCAAAATCCAGGAAAAAATGTGGATAGTTTTCAATTTCCCTGGTAAGGACCTTAAGAAGATTACCCATCCCAGCAAACCTAGTAAATGCAACAAAATCATAAACAGTTATATACATAAACTGAAGACTACTACAACTAAGGGCTTGACACAGTCTGCATCATCAATTAAATATTTTGGCAAGTTCTGGACCAAGAGAAACATTTTGGTGGTAAATTCTATGGTATTTATTCATTAGAATGGAGAGAGTATGACATTGTATAAAATCTGAAATCATTCTATTTAACAAATTGAAATTTAATCATAGAATTTCAGGTTGTAAGAAACCTCAAGGATCATCTGGTCCAAGCCTTCTAATACTATAGTTCTTACTACATCCTAAACATCAGTATAGTATGAATATACTACAGTATAAATATTCTATAGTACGCTTATATGATTTACCCTGTGGTTTGCATTCTTGCAAAATCTGTGCTATTACACGAAAATAACTCAATTTAAGGAGAAAATGTATCTAATTGCTTCTAACCAGTAAGGTTTTATAAAATAGTTATTAAAATCTATCAGAAAGAAAAGCTAAAAAGCTTCCAATTTTTAATATTCAAAAATGTATGTATGCATTTTGGAAAAAAAAGAAGAAAAAGCTCTATCAAGCTCTATCCTTTTAGTTTTTATAATTATCCTTCATCTTGGAAGCTTCTGGATTTCAAGTTAGAAAAAAAATTCAAAACCTAAAAGTAATCAATTCTCAAATAAGCATGGAAGACAAGAATGAAGTGAATTTGAAAACGTTTTTTACTAATACAGTCCTTAGGAAGATACATTATTCCAAAACTATGTACAACTATTGCTTTCTTGGGTAAACTTAATTTTTTCTCAGAAGAGAGAAAAATTAAATCATGCAAGTAACACATAAGGATAAAGAGGTCTGCCTGGAGAAATGTAATGAAATGTAATTTTAGATTTAAAATTCAAGATTGAAAACTGATTTTTGCCTCAAAAATAAATATTCTCAGTACTCTAAACCTTGGCTCTTGGGGCTCACATCTGATGTTCATTTTTATTTTCTTTTTCAGTTTTCCTCTTTTCCCACATAAGGAATCAGACCACCAAAAACTTATTCTAAGTGTGTACATGGCCAATACTCCATATGAGGAAACTCAAGTTTTATCACACTCTCCCCCTAAGCATTACAAATGTATAAGTATCATGAACTCCAATTCCTATATGCATGTAAGAGATATATCTATATTGCAAGAAAATCCAGGAAGCTAATAGAAGGCTTGGAGCTTTCAAAGCAGACATGCATTCTATAAAGTCATATAAAATTAATCAGTAATCTGTTCAGAGCACGCAGTTTCCTCTAAACAAAGCTTTTCTTAGTTAGATAAACTGCTTTGTATTGCATTAAATGCTTTTTCAACATTTTCTCTCCAGAACAAATCCACTGAGCAGACTGTCAAGCCCTTTGCAATAAGCAACATCTTGCATATACAATATTGAAACACAATGCAACATCCTCCATCATTCATGAAGTTACATCTATGTATATGTAGGAAAAAAATTTTTAGTTTTACTTTCAGAACAAGGTCTGCATAAGTATTAAATCCGAATCCGACTTTCCTACAAAGGGCAAAAACATGCAAACAGAACAAAATACATCTTATACAGCATTAAACCTTGCATCTGCAATAATTTTTAACATTTTTGTCACACTAGTATAATAAATTTTTATCAGCATCAGGCAAGAGGGACAAGATAATGTGCATACACTTGTTTTCCTTTTCATAACCTCAAAAGAAACAATTTATATTATTATGAAATACTATCACAATCTATATTATCGACTGAGTTTGAAATCTTTACTTTGAACTCATTTTAAGCCTTATCTTACCTCATTGCCTTCTATCTTCAGAGTGTATCCAACCATTTCTTCTACTGCCAAAGTCAGCACTGCATCCAGAGCCCAGGTTAGCTGACAGCACGCTTCCAACAGCGGGGCAGCCTTTTTGCCAAAACCCTGAGGATATGCTCCCTCATTTGCACTGACTGGCTTGAGGGTATGTGCCCAAGCTCTGCTTATGTGAATTCTTCTTATGTGAATACAGAACATTACAGCTCTGGAGACTAAGTATGAGTATTTTTCCTCAACTTTTACTATATTATATAGGTTATTTTCAATTTTATTCACCTCTCCAGCTCCTCTGTAGAAACTGATTCAGCTATTTATGTCACAAGCATGGAAGAGGAACCCTGTCACAAACTCCTTATGCCCATTTCCATGGTCAACCCGCAGTTTCCAATGATCTTGAAGGCATTGGTTTGACAACATCTATTTTCAAGGTATAACAACTCCAAAAGTAGTTATATTCAGTACCAACACCGAGAAGAAATGATTCAGGCAGCTGCTAAACATTCTTATGATTGAAATAATTTCTTAAGGCCTTCCTAAAAAGCACAAAAAAGCAAAACAAAAAACCACAGATCTAGTTCCAAGAACCGTTTACTTTAAACTATAATTCATCACTCAAGACTAAGTTTTTAACTTTGTATTAAAAGGCCAACTTTCACCTTAGTGGAAGCACATATCATATTTCCTTGATCCAAACTACATTACTTTATTCTGCATATCTCGATTCTTCCCACTCCTTGGATCTTCCAAACTGTTTTCCCCTGGAAACTAATAATGGATTCCAAACTCCAGGAACTGCAAGTCACTTCCAGGATAATTTGTAATGAGATTTCAATGTACTAATGTCAAATTCTGCGCAGGTCAGTATATATATTATGGTTGTAACAGAAATGCAAGCAAACAGCTGATGCAAAGGAGCCAATCAGAAAGGTTTAGCATAAAATTCCATTTCATTAAACTTGAAAGCATTTTATTTTACTTACTGTAAAATCAGCTTAAATGATGAAATAAGACCCAATGCATATATAAAAATATTGCTGTTACAGCATTCCCAAATGATAGCAGCTTCTCTCCAGTGCCGAAATCCCTTAAAATTTAAGCTTCTAAACATTATGCTTTAAAAATTATGACATGTTGACATGAACATTGTATTGGCTATTTCACATTTTCTACTGTTTTCCAATCCATTAAAGCTTATCCTAAGACATTACATAAGCACATAGAAAGTACTTTCTAAGCTACTGTTGACAGTTTAAAGCTCATAACTCAATTTTTGATTCTCAACATTTAATTAGTGGCAAACAGACATTAACCATAAAAACATTAATGAACAAGAAGGCACATTTAGTATTTTGCACTTTATATAACATTATCCAGTCTCACGTTTAAGAGATGAGCTTGGAACAAAATAACAGACTTCTAACAAATCAGTTTGTTCCTTAACTTCCAGTAACTCAGTTTTAACATTTCGGAGGCCTTATCTAGTATAGGAAAATAAATTCCTTCTCTCTCACTAAACCAATCACTCTCTTTTTCACTTGTGATAGATAAAATACTACCCCCAAAAACCCAAATCAAAATGTAACCCTTCAAATCTGCCATGGATTGTTTATACATATACTAAAAATATACCAAAATTTTTATTTAACATATATTGAAATATAGCCTTGAAAATTTAGTAACTGTTCACTAACTGTATATTATCAATGAAATATTGCATATTCAAAGCTAAGAAACATGTTATTCAACTTTTATTTAAAATCATTGCTTACACACTGTTTCAAGCAATTATGTAATTTCAAAGCATGGAGTTTGTATAGTTTTTAAGTGATAGCAACAGCACTATATAAATTGCTAGAGAAGTACTAATTCTTTTCTTCTTCCTTTTCCTCTAAACCATCAGCATCACTGTGGCTGCACTGAAGGTGTAACAACCAAAGCGTTTAAACCTTGTGTTAGTGAAAAAGGAGACATTCACCAGCTCAACCTTCTGCTGCCCACCAGTGCTCCTTTGCTAGACACTGTTTCCTAAATCTGTCTGATTACATAAACAGTCTAAAAAGCCTTTTGTCAAAATGAGCTGGATCAGCAAATACCTACTGCTTAAACTCATTTAGATCACCCTAACAAGTGGGGCTGGGAGTGTTTTCATGAGCGGTTCCACTGGGAGCTTCAGAAGAAACTGACTCCCAAGTTCATGGACAGCACTGGTATGGAATGGTAATTTCTAATGGCACATCTACTCAGGCAAAGA
Organism: Phaethornis superciliosus; assembly: GCA_023637945.1. Classification (NCBI taxonomy): domain Eukaryota; kingdom Metazoa; phylum Chordata; class Aves; order Apodiformes; family Trochilidae; genus Phaethornis; species Phaethornis superciliosus. Next base: position 102,111,834 of record JAJQWJ010000003.1, read on the forward strand.
CAGCCTGAGGAAACTGTCCCAGTCTGAGGAAACTGTACTGCTCTAAGCATATTAACATCATTCAAGAAGTGAAACTGACCCTCTTGCCTGAAAAATTAACCATGTTTTCAAAAAAAACCCACCCGCATCTGAACTTAAGAAGATCCCTGAGATTTAAATGCATGATTCCAAACGACTGTGATATTCACCTATTAGTGCAAGACTCAGAAAATGGTCTTATTATACTAAGGAATAAAAAAAAAATGAAACAAGATTTGAAAACGCAGGATTTTTTAACAATTATCTACTTCGTTTTCTGAAGGAAGCCCTCTATCACTGTTTTTTTTTTTTTGTTTGGGAGAGCAAAGAAGATACAAAATACATGTTTTTAATTGAATTTGTCCACTCTGTAACTAACATTTTAGCTTTTTTTATTTTCTTCCTCTAGGCAATAAGCATTCAAACCTCCTGATCTCAGAGTATTTGTGTAAAACTAGCTCCACGAAAACTGGAATGCTGCAATGCTCAGAGTCATCCATAGAGTGAAGCTCCAGGCAGAGGCTGGAAGCCCTTTTCAGGTGGGTGTCTCACACCTCTCTCCCTCCCTTATTGCTCCCTCTCACCATCACTCTGTGAATGGAGTTCTGCAAGGTCAGTCAACAGAGCTGACATTACCATATGTAAAGATCTGGGAATATTATTGCAGAGAACTATTGTGGTGGAATCAGGAACAGTCAAGGAAGCATCCTGATGGCAATGCCATAAAATCACTGGAATTAGATGTGGGGGTATCTAAATCCCAAAACAAACAGCAGCAGTTCTGTCACTCTGTGTTTGTGTAAACTATATTAAAAGCTCTTCAAAAAGCTTTTTAAGCTCAATCATGATAGTTCACGTGTCATGACACCTGACAGTACTCCAAATGCATCCAAATATGATGCCAAATATAATACAGGAATTGTGTCTCACACAATAAGAAAACTATGTTTCTTCAAATATCCACATCCCTCAAATATTATTTGCATAGTTTTATTTTACCTATTGCTTTCCATTCTGCATCATGGCAACATATTAGCCCCGCTTCTGTATTGTACCTGATATTTATCCCATCAAAACACAGAGTTGTGGGTTTTTTAAAAAATCATCTCTCCAATTTTATTGGAGTGAAAACTATTATCATGGATACAGTATCTTTGGTGGCATCATTATCTTTTATTGGTAAATGTTCAAATTTTAGAAACTTTAGTCACATTGATGAAGAGGTATGTAAGAACTGGTGTTTATTAGCCTCACTTGTGCAAATAGTTTTGAGAAGTGGTATAATTCCTCGAGGGACTTTATTTTAGAAATAAGCATAAGATTGTATTATGATGTTATGAAAAGAAAGTAAAAATAATCATACATTTGTGTTTGAGATACTAATTGCAAAAAAATTCCAATGATATTTCACAATGGAATACCTACAGTATTCTCTGTCAAGGTAAGGGGACAAACACACCCAAGTTCTTTAGAGGGCCAGCTATACTGATTTTCCTCACTGTTGGCTTCTAAATACTGTATTTGTAACATTTTCATAATGTAAGTAAAATACTTGCATGACAAGATACACCAAGAAGCAGCCACACAGAAGTGAAGAAAAAACTGTGCCACACATTCCTTATGCAGGTGAAGCATGAACAGAAAAAAAACCCCAAACCATAAAATAACAGCCCAAACCAAAAAAAAACCCAAAACCAAACAGATGTAAAGAAGTGAAAAGTGGAATAAGAGAAGAAAGTTGCTCAAGGTAAAAGTAACTGAAGATAAAAGAATCATTTCTGCTTTGAACAATTATTTTATTACAGTTCCTAGATAAGCAACACTTCAAACCAAGAGCTTTTGCTGTTAACAGATATGCACACTGCAGGCCACAATTAAAACTTACAAAAAAAGTGATGTAAGTCAAAGGGAGTTAATAAATGGTTTGTAATGATAAATAGAATTTTCACTAATCATAAAATGTTAAAAGAGCTGGCCAACAATATTAGTGCTTGTTGCCCCAAGGATTAAAGAGATTGGCACACTGTTGCACTAAAATCAAAAGGTTAAAAAAAAGGATTACCTGAGATGAACTTATAATTTATTCAAGAGGGGGATTTCTCTAGCCCAGCCCTCACACCTGAACAAACTTTGAACAGAACTCCTATATATTTTGAAAATGCATAACATCAGAAGAGCCACCATGAAAGCATGAAAACCCGGCAAGTAAAATATCTGGTATCTGATTCATAGGTTTCAAATGAAGAAAAAACAAAAACTCAAACCCCAACAAGAACACAAAAAAATACAGAATGTAAGACAATTAAGTAATCAGAATGAAATTATGTTTCAAATTAAGAAAATACTGTTACACTTTGATCCTTTCGAGTGTACAGTAACCTAATTTGAATATGCAATGCATGCACAGATGCTTTATACATTAAACAGGGACAGACTTTCCGTATACGCAATAAATGGAGCCTCTATCAATTGATGCTGGAAGGTAAGCAAAGCATGATACTCATATTTACCAAAATGATAAACAAAAGAGATGCCTTCAACAGAAACAGAACAGGCTTGGCCAGTTCAGGTGTTTCTTCCTTCAAAACAAAACCACTTAATTATTTTCCAAATGGAGTTTGACTTAGTTCTTCCAAACTCCTGTAAAAAAAGAGCAGCCATATCCTCATCTTCCTTCTAAAGTTTTCTTATTCTTGTCTTCTCTCACCAAAATTATAAAGGAAACAAAACCACGTTAGGACACACTCAATAAGGATTTGGGCATTTGAACAGCTACCTGATTTCAACGTTTGTGGATACAATGAGTGAAAAATCTAGTCTAGATCATGTGCATTCATAGATACAAAATGAGAAACAGAACTCAGGTGAAAAATCAAAAAGAGAAAAATGGTTGCTGCTGCTTTAAGACAGATGCAATTGGGTCCATGGCACTTTTTTTGCAATATAGCCTGTCTTGAAAACTGTTTTTAGTTAATAGGCCAGCAAAGTATCCCTCTTAATTACGTAGACATAGAAGTCTTAATTTTGCATTGTGCCTTAGACTTTAATAAGTGCATTCCTCAGTAAATATATTTTCAAAATGTTATCAAAATTTACGAAGTTGTATATATCAAACTTGAAGTTTTATCCAAGTTAAACTGTTTTACTTACACAGAATGCCAAATGAGCTCTTGTACCTCAACATGAGCTACCAAACACTCCAACTTCTTTTGGTATATTAGGAAGTCTGATATTTGTCTAAGATGACAAATAAGAAAGGAGTATTGTGAATGGTGCTGAATAAAAACCATCTTTTAATTTAAAAATTAGATTTCTTGTAAGTGTAAATGGAAATTAAAATAACATATAGACCCTGACAGACTTTGCAGTAATCAGTTCAAATCAATACTGGAAGCTATTCCTAATATAGCAATGAAATCTGCACACTAACTTTTTATTAAGACAGTAAAATTGAGGCACAGTAGTGACCTTACATCCTATTCCTATTTTGCTATAAATAGCAAAAATATAAATTTTGCTATAGTCTATATTTAGCTAATTGGCAAATTTGATTGGGGATTGATCACCACCCATTTACAACATGGTTTGCTCCCTTCCCCACATCAAGATGCAGAAGCCCATAGAGGCCCACACTACACAAAGAAAACAGCACAGTGTTCAGCCATGTGAACAAAGTCAGAGGCACACACAGAAGCTGACACTGTCCCCTTGTTCTGACAACCCTGCAATGCCACTCGGGGGATTTCCTGCCAAGGGGATGTGTCCAAATGCCAGAGCACCTCCCAGGCCTGCGCTGACCCAGCCAGCCACGGCCCAGCACGGGACCATCACAGAAGCCAGAGGTTTTGATCCAAAGCAAAGGAAAAATATCACGCTCTAAATGAAAACTGTCTAACCTATCCAAAATGCTTTAACACCTCTACACCTCAGCAAAAGGCCATGACTAGATCTAATTGCTAATTTGTGTTCACAATGAACCATCAGTGCTAACTTCCTTCTGCAGCAGATGCTGCACTGAATTTTCACAGGGGCTAAAGCCCCAGTACCAGGGGGTGTTTTTTCTCTTCCCTTACTTTTCTAACTGAAGCCAAACTAACCTAGATATTTTTATAACCACAATTTCCAGGGATGGGGCATCCATAGATTCCCTGGGCAACCTGTGCCAGTGTCTCACCACCCCCAATAAGTGAAGAATTCCTTCCTAACCCCTAATCTAAATCTATTCTCTTCCAGTTTGAAACTGTTCACACTCATCCTATCACTCCATGCCCCTGCAAAAAGCCCTTCTCCAGCTTTCATGTAGGCTCGTTCAGGTGTTGGAAGGTTGCCCAGAGACTTCTCCAGTCTGAACATCCCCAACTCTCTCCTCCTGTCTTCACAGGTGCTCCAGCCCTCTTGTCACCTTTGTGGCCCTCCCTCTAGACTTGCTCCAAGAGCTCCAAATCCCTCTAATGCTGAGGGCCCCAGAACAGGACACAGTGCTCCAAGAGGGGTCCCAGGAGACTGAAGGAGAGGGGGAGAATCACCCTCCCCTGACCTGCTGGTCATATTGCTTTCCTTTTACCTCCTACTAGTACTCAGAATTTAGTTTACCAGTTGACTGGGACTGCATCTAAAATTATGAAAACCATAATTGCTGCTGGAACAGCAGTTTATAGGTGAACAGGCTTAGTAGAAAGTGAGGTCTCAAGGCTGGTGAAGGTTCTTTGAAGGGGATCCTAGCCCAGCATCCAACACAGGCTACATCGCCCTGGCAGCAGTCCTGATTTCTCCACATGCACAGAGATCCCATTTTTTTTTTCTTTATTCAAGAAGTTTCAATTCGAATTCAATTAGAATTAGAATTATTGATGTTAAGAAGCCCAATAAAAGTTCAGAAAGAAGAAAGCTGATTTTACTTTTGCAGCCTGTGACCAAAACTGAGATACATGGGGTCACGAATGCTAGCTTTGAAATGCCAATTATAGGCATTCAAAAGCAGTAGTTACATCCAATATTTTCTTACTGAATACTCCTGTCTGAAAAGGCAAATCAAACTTTTAAAAAAATACACTGTATTTAGGTTTAGAGCAAAATTCATGTTTTATTTTTAAAGAAAAAAGATCTAAGGGTCTTGTTGGTTTCATCTGCATTTGTAACTAACCCCCGATTCACTTCAACAGAGGTGACTTAAGTCAAATGTGAAACAAACAGACTCCTGTAAAAGCATCATTCACTACTCTTTAGCGACAATTCAAATTATAAAAAAACATTTAAATAGTTCATTCAAAGCTATTTTTAGAAAGAGCCATGTAACCAGTTGAATTCTGTAAAAATTACACATGTAAACACAAAAATTTACATAATGGATGTACATATATTTATATCTATATATATATATAGAGAGAGAGAGAGAGAGAGAGAGACATGCACACAGAGAGTATAGAGTTCCTTAAGGGTTGCAGGAAAAAATAGATAAAGCACAATTACAACCATAACACCATAATAGTAAATGAAGATTAAAATCATCAACTTAATTAAACTTTCTGCCTGCTGACCCAAAACCATCTACTCTGGGTGTCCAGAGACACTAGCAGTTGTACAACATCCCAGTGCACACCCAGGGGAGGAAGAACACCTGTGTGATTTTAGCACTTACAGGGTCTTAAAACCTGGATACCTCCTAGCTTGTGATTTAGATGACATGAGGTCTCTGGATGAAGGGATGTGGCAGAAGAAACCCTCAAGCATTCCTAATTGCATGATAAACAAATGGGAGAAATTTTCTGAAAAAAAAATGTGCTAGTATTCATAATTAAAAAACCCTCCACCTTTTGTAATGTATCACTGAAACGTGTCTGGAAATTGTGCTACTTTTTCTTCCTTCTCTTCTGAGCCAGTCGTTATTTTAGTTGCACTTTAAACTCATTTACAGATAAAAGCAGCATAACAGAAAACATCAGAAAAGCTTGAAACGTTAAGTAAAAAAGTGAGTTGATATTAGTGACTGAACATTGAGGTTGATGGGAAGCAATGGAAATTTAATCAGGGAAAAAAAAAGTTCAAAGAACACAGTTTACAGACTGAAAAGGAATGGAAAGACCTAAATCAATACATGTTTCAATGGTGCAAAAATCTGTTTCATAAAAAATGCCATTACAGATGTTGATGTTTTTTTATTATAGAATGTATTTTTAAAAATACACTTATATTAGAAAAATATAAATATATATGCAAGATAAACTATATATATGCATATATATATCGGTCTTAAAGAGTCTGAACTTTTAAATTTTATATCAAATCTACCGATTTATTAATACTAGCATCCCAACTATTCAGCAAATAAGAGTCTTTATGAAAAGAATATATTCAAGAATCAATAAATGTTAAGTATCAGACATGGAACAGACATTTGAAAACTGTCTCACCTTTCTATTATGCCAAAGAAGAATTATTTGAAGTCTATTAAAGTACAACTAAAATAGGACCCAGCTCAGTCCTGTACTCCCCTTTTGTGCATACCTTCCACAATGTCACCCAAGAAAAGGCACTACTTTCAATCTACTCTTCAGTTCAGTTCTTGTAGAATCAGCTTCTTCTAGTTCAGTTTGCCCAGCCACCCATCTTCCAACCTCAAGTACTAAAACCAAACACTGCCTAAAACACCAAAATTATCACCATACTTCATTATCTTAAAGTACCGGTGAAAGAATCTAAAGCTTGTTAGGTTGTTGGGGTTTTTTGTTTGCTTCTGATCAAATTAAATATGAAAATAAAGTGATTCTTGTTTTCCTAGAAGTTTACAATTCTGTAATGAATGATTCCTACATTTTCATAGAATCAAAGAACAGTGGGCTGGAAGAAACCTCCAGGATCACCTGTTCCAGTCTTTCTTGGCAAAAGCAAATATTTTAATATCTATTTTCAGAAGCGTATTTTAATATGCTTCATCCAGAAACTGAATTGGCTACCATAAACTTCCTAAAATGGCAATGATAATACAAGATTATTTGAAAACATGCTACAATCAGCATATTGTAGCCAGCAGAAAAAATCCAGTAGAAAGCAGGAGAGCTGTCTGCTACCTGATTTGGTTTCAAAAAAAGACTGCAGTTAAAGCTGTTATCCACTAAGTGGCATTATCAACTCAGACACCTTATTTTGACAAGAAGTAATAACAGTAAAGTGCATGAGTTTACCTCCTACAAGCAAATTGATGGAAAACATTTTCTTTGGATGATTCGTTTTATTCAAGTTTGTATTTCTCTGAAATTTAGGCATAGTTCCAAACAGTCAAATTACCAGCATTACCAATTTACTTTCACATCAAGACATTTGTAAATATTTAGCAGGGTGGTCAGGTTGGAAATAAAAAGTATTGTGACAGACATCTTAAACAAAGCAACCAAAACATCAGAGCAAGGAGTTCATATTAGATATATAAAGGTATAATCAAGTATTTTCAAATCCACTGAGGTTTCATAAGTGCTGCACATCAACAATTTGAGTATTTCCTGTTGTGAAGTGTGGAACAACCGAAAGGCACACTTGGTTTACTTTAGATAGATGCTTAGATTACTTTCAAAGAACTACTTAAAAAAAAAAAAAGTAACTCTCACAATTAAACAGATTCTACATGATGCTAGGAGGCATTAAAAAGACTACAAAAACTGGGGAAGAAAGGAAAGTATTACGTTTCACTAAGGATTAGTTTTCAAAATATTATTTAAGTGTTAATGACTGTAAATACAGTGGTTTTGCAAAATGTCTACTGGAACAAAGCATTTAGGAATAGTATAAATAAAGAAAAAACATTACAACAGAACTCTCATTTTAAAATATTTTCCCCCTTAATGTTTGCCTTTGGCCTTTTACCAATGCCAATTTATACCAATATAAAAAACTGATGAAAATAAAGTGGGAAAAAATTGGTATATACATCCTATATAGTATAGGAAAATTAGATGGGCAACTACTTCTGTCTCTCTGCCTCTACAAAGCATGTATTTTAAGCCTGTGAAATGTCCTACACATGCACTCAAAATTCTGAGCATACTTCACTGCTAGAAGGACCAAGACATTCCTTTAATTTTTTTTTAAAGTTATTTTTTTCTCCTCACTGGTCACAGAGGAATTGCGTTAGGACATAGTCCTTTTTCCCTACATCCGCCTACGACAAACATTTGCTGCAAGTCAGCGACTCCAAAACCAAATTGTTTACAATTAACTCAAAAAGCCATTAAAAAAATTGTTTCTTTGTTCCAGTTGGAAAGAGAGACAGCCAGATGTGTGGCTTGTTGATCTTGCTCTTTTCTGACCCCTGAGTGTAGGAAGAACTGCAGCTGAGGAAGGAAGTCAGCAAGTTGCGTTAACGAAGGTGAACATCACAAAAAAGAGAAAAGTTTGCAATTTTTTATCATTTAAGAAAACTCCTTGAAAGAGCTTTTTATATAAAAAAATAAATAATAAATACAAAGCCTTACTTTTTGCTGTTGGTGAAGAATTTGAGCCTTTGTTTGAGAAGCCAACAGAATCTGTATCTTCTACTACCTTTGAAAAACTCTACCCTTAATTTCAAGAACTTCATCAAGTTTCACTGCTGTAAACCAGAAGCTCATCATTAACACCTGCTGGGAAACCATCATCCTCTGAGGATGCAAAATTCAGGAAAAGCATTTTGATTTGACCCAAATCAGGCCTAAAGCTGGATTCCAGACTGAGTGTGTGCCTACTTCTTTAAAAAACACATCTAACCTACAATGCAAGGCAACAAACTGCAGTTACCACAGTACCTTTCTTCAAGCTTCTCCCTGAGTCACATTTATGCATTGTATTTGCAAAACACCTGGAAATGAACTAGTAATCTGTGTTGAAAACTTCATTACATAGTATTCCTTGTGACAGAAATGAACATGCCTGCTACAAGATGTGCTACAAACATAACAAAGAAGAAGCCCTCAAAGACTGGGCAGTAACAGATGTGAAATATTATCATCTTGCTTCTGAACTTCAAATTATTTTTAAAAAACTGTCTGAAATGCATTTTGAGATTCTATGACCACACTGCTCCTCATTTTATTATGGTATCTTATACACTAGAAGTAACCATACCTGAGGTGTGTGATACTTAAGGACATATTTGCAGAGAGAAAAATTTACTCCAGAGGTTCATCTTTCTGCCACCTAACCATCAATCTGGACTCCTTATGCAGCTAGTGAAGATTCCCAAATGTACTCCACATATCCAACTCAATTGTCTGAATTCAGTTAAGTGTTTGATGCTGCTCTCTCTGCATTGCTTTCTTTATCTTAACAGCTCATACTAGTTTTGGTAAAAAATTATGCCTAATCCTTGTCAACCAGTTACTATTTTAACAATATGCTTACCATCTGAAGACTTAAATAATATCATAATTTGTCTTTCAATTTATCTTTACTATTACATTATTTAGGAAATCCTATGTATTCTTAGAAAACAGGAAACTGAAAATGAAAACTAGTTTACTCTCTTTTCACTCCACATTCTCCTGCCTGCTGTCATTTAAAAAACAATAAAAGATCATTGTATACATGTGTATGTAAACACAAAATCATTTTCTGCTAATAGGTATACAAATATTTACTCTGATAAGAAAATTCAAATTCTGGAGAATTAAAACAGGATTTCATGTCATAATTTTCAAAAGAGTTGCAAGGGATAGCAGTAATTTTAAAAACAGCCCAAGAGATTCAATTTTTCTTTTTACACTATAAGAAATGAAAAACCTTATTGTATAAGACTTTCAAGCACAGCTCAAACAGCTCACAGCTATGTGCACAGAGAACTGCTTCTGTTGCATTAGAATTTAGAAATCGTTATTCGTGTGTCATTGCCATTTTAAGATTTGATTTTCAGAACCTTTTCTTTCATGAGAAAAATGTTTAAATGCTTTTACAGTCTGCATTTTGTCGCAGTCTTCTGAAAGAGTCAATCTTTAAGGTCATTAAAGGCATGTTTAAGAGCTTCACTTTGAAAATATAATTTGTCTTAAGATCTGTAAAGTATCTCTAATAGCTAACAAATAGGATTAAAAAAAAAAGTCAGGTAAAAAAAAATTAGTAAGACGTTTTCCTACCAGCTGTAGTTCTGACAAGTTTATTAGCTCTTACCAATGGAATTCATAAAAGTAGTGAACTACACTGTAATAATTTTAATTTTCTAATTTTCTACAAACTAAATAAATTCCATAATTTAGCAAGTCTCTGTTTCCTTATTTCACACTCCTTGTTTCTCTTAATTTCCTGTTTATTCTGTCATGCTAGTGTTCATCTCTATCCCTATCATTTTCCCTTTAATTTCCCTTTCACTCTACTTGTCCTGTGTCCAAGATCTCCCTTCAGCTCATCTCAGTCCCCTCCTAGGGTGGATAAGCCCATCCAGAGCAATCATTTTTGAGATCCTATGCAGCTCAGGAATATTGTCTTCACTTAAAAAGTATAATGCAACCTAAGTTTTAATCGAAATTATGCTTTAATTGAAATTATATTTTTTTAGAATTGAATAGGGATGTCAGATACAGAATTCCTACTTCAAAATCTGTATGACTGTAATAAAAGAGACTTTTTACTGGAGAAAAAGTGTCAGAATAAAATTCACAAAGCAACTTTACTGGTTACATATGCAGTCCTTACAAGTATCACATAATTAGTTTAAAAGGTAGAAAAAAATACTTTCCTACACTGCAGAAACAGCCAAAGCTATGATTACACTTTTAATCTTAACAAGTCTTCCCTCACATCCACCTCCTCCTGTGGACCCAGGTCTGTTCACTCCTTCGGTGAAATGAAACAGGAATACTGCTGGCTTTCAACTGGACTGGTTTCACCAGAATCCTCTGGGGCATCAAACTAATGAATGCCTGCATCTTCCAAACTCCTCTGCAAGTACCTTTAGTTATTTTGAAGAAAAATGCACATGATGTGCAAAAACCTTTATTTTGATGGATTGCCACTGAGATCCCTGGGTTCACTGGGGTATTGCAAACATGCTGTGATAAAAAACCAGTCAGGCTGATGCCACATATGGCTGGTTTTTGCCTCCAACAAATTGAAATTTTTGTGATTGTCACTTGTTGGATGCCTCCCACAGCAACTGAATTGATAGCATGCCCATTACCTAAAGTAGAGCTACCTTAAACAGTCAATTGTTTCATTCTTTCCAAGAAATCACTGGATGAAAGCTGCTATCTTGCACAGCCTCACTTCCAACAATGAAGTAAGGTATTATTGCCTTTCAGATTTTATGGTACATGCTGCAACTACCCAGCTCAAATGTCATGTCTTCTTCACCTTTGTCATCAGCCCACAAAGGACTGGCAAAGAGCAGCATATTTGGGTCAAAACCACCAGAACGAGAGTTTGCAACTTGCAGGCTCAGAGCCCTGACAGAGTGCTGACCACAACTTGTCTGCATGTAAAGTGTGTGACACTGAGATTTACTTTTTATTCCCCGTGACCTACGTGGTAAACACTAGCAGCCAATTTGGCAAAACCTGCACTATTTCACTAGAAGGAAGAAGGTAATTGACATTTGATCTATAGATCAAAACCTTCTAAGCTCTTCTCTATCACCCTCTGCTTCCTCCTCATATATTGAAGTCTGTAGCTGTTCACAACCCTTTTGTAGTTTTCCCCATGTATTAAACCTTTTCTTGGAGCAGACAAGCTTAAAACCAATACAACAATTTCTTCCTGCAAGTACTGGCACTGATTTACTTGCCTGCACACCAGTAGATATTTTAGTCCATGGTGAGCTGATGTAAAGATCTATACTGACAGATAATCCTCCAAGAAGTCTGTGCAGTAAGTAGATTTTCAGGAACAAATTCCCTAAACCACCAAATCCTCGATGAATACAGGTCTTGATGCCAAAGGGCAGACAGAACTGAAGGACCACTTTGAATGGAAACAGTCCAATCAAACAACTACATACTTTACCATTATATTAAAACCCATGGACAGACCATGTAGAGTTGCTGGTTTGATTTCTCTCAAGGGATACAGAAATTTAGAACAATTGAGCTGTTATTATTTAAAAACTCAAATAACATTGGACTCATTCAACAGTCCAGCATACTGCATTAGTTATCTTTCTCACAATTCACACATAAAAGAACGTGTACTTAACACACTTGTCTGTCTTACCTAGAAATACAGTGGTTCCAATTCACATTCAAAAATCCAAAGAAGTGATGCTAAACATTCAGCGTCCGTCTGTCACAAAAAACATTCAGGATTACACTTGAGATGACTGTGTCTTTCCCTCTCTCAATTTTCAGGTGATATACTCTGTATCTTTAAAAGGAAATACGCTTGACTGTGTCCATGGAAATCTGAAATTATTACTTTCAAAGTGAAATTTGCATCTTCCAAAAACTTTTAAAATAATACCAATCTAAACGCTTCTGGGTTGGAATGATCAGGTACTTAGAATCAGACAAAGGAAAATACTGTTCACTGGTATAGGTATGCATGATATTGAGAAATAAAAGAAAAAATAATTAAATAAGGGAAATGTAAACCTATTTCCAAAATATTTATTAACTTATTATAATGGCTGTATTTATTTAAAACAGTATTTACATTGAAAGAGGTCTGGTTAAAGCAGTTCTAAGTTCAAACATTAATTTTCTATCTTTTGAAACTAAAAAAAAAAAAGGAATGTAATTTGAATGTCTAAGAATGATCATTATTCTGCAAGTGTTAGTGGTGAGGAATAAAGCTGAGAGAAAAACAAGGGGACCAGGTTCTTTATAAGGAGCAATAGGGACAGCTGTTCTTAGGGTTTGGCTCTGAAGTCACTTTTTCAGTTCTCTCAAGTTAGCTGCCAAACTAGAAGTGAAGTTTAGAAAAAAAAAATCCACTACAGGAAAGCTTGGAAGTAGACTTCTATATTTTAACAATGCTAATAAAACATTCTTCCCAAATATTCTCGTTTACTATCCTCATGACTACAGAAAAAGAGATCAAGTCATCAGGTCCCTAAATGAGCTGAATTAAGTACTCACTTTAAAAACCTGTATTTCTGCAGACATATTTATAAAGATATGCCTAATAACTGGTTCTAAATTAGTGATGTTTTTATATTAATTTAATTTAAAATAGTAAGAGTGTTTGATCATTGCCTAAGGAGGAATTATCTTTTGAAATTCAGGGGTGGTGTGGTATAGATTTCTTTTTCTTCTAAAGACACACTTCTTACTGCAAATTGTAACAATTCTTTACAAGACAAGATTAAATTAAATCAGACTGTGACACTAATTTCTCAAGTAGAGCACCCACATAGGGAACTAATTAGGGATAGCTCCTCTGTGTAAACAAACCTTTGTAAAATTAGTAGCTGGTCAAGTCAGGGAACTCCCTTTCTCTCAGGGAAAAAAAACTATTTTCATCATTGATTTTACTTTGCTGCTGGCTGCAAATTATCTCCAGTTCTGTAGCAACAGAGGATGTTTAGAACTTATGTTTCAGAGATTTGGATGGGAACTTTGTCCAGATTTGGAAAAAAAAAAAGAAAAGGGGGGGGGGGGGGATGGGAGGGCAGTAGAAGGCCCCCCCAAAATCATAGAATTAAGACTTCAAAAAGGATGAGAACAAATCCTGTTCTTTGCCTTGGCCAATTCTATCTCAAGTGCTTATATGGACAAGAACAGTAACAGTGAAATGATTCAAAATAAACACTGGAGTAAATGAAAAAAGTACATGGGAAGAAGATTTCTCAGTTGTTTTCTATAACAGGAAAAGCAAACAAATAAAACCTCAAGGTGAGGTTCTTTACACCCAGCAGTAAAACGTTATAAGAGGATGCCATTCAAGGGAGGCTATGTATTCATTTCTCCTTTATGACATGCAAACCTGCTAGAAAGCTGTTCTGTGCAAGACACAAAGTACAACACTCAACTCTTACCTTGCTGAAGATGATCCAGAGCCTTCCCAAGACTTAAACAGAAACTGCAATCTGTGGATTTAAAAAGTTTAAAAGATTTGTTAAAAGTTTTGGTTGTTTGTTAAAGAAACTGTTTTAACTACTAAGTGAAAATCAGAAGATTTATTTAAGTGCCTTCAATACATAGTAATTTGCCTTTTTAAGAAAGGCAATGGCTACTGCTTCAAGGTATGGTACCTTCTATTGTGGGTTACTCCAAGAGCAAAAGGTCAATTAATCTCATAGTACAGCACAACAGTGAACTGATGTTGCCATGTTGAGGACGCTTAGTTAACTCTGAAGAGTGATGCAACTTACATGGGAAAGAACCTGGGAAAGAGTTACTAGGAAGGAGCAAAGCAGGAACAAATTGGAATAGGGAAAGGACTGGAAGCACCTCACAGAGCCCAAAAACCCCACCATTTCCTATAGAGTTGTGATATAGTAAGAGACAACTTCTGAGCTTCCAAGCCCTAGCGGGTTGCAAAACCTTGTTTTGGATAACCATCATTTTCTATACCATTTACTGGCTGAACACATAAGAGAACAGCTCTTGACCCAACAACCCAGCCTGCCTCTTGACCCAACAACAACAAAAATTACAAGTGTGAAGGTCCCAGTAAGGCCAGTGCTAATTTAACAGCGTCCCTAAGAAAGTTTCATAGGGCATCCCACTCACTGAACCACGTTAACTCCCAAGCTTCGAAGCACTTAGGTATTTTCTAAGCTTCATTTAATTAAGGTTAACTGGAAAGAGTGGTTAAGCAACAACACAGCAAGATTCATGCTAAACACAGAGCAAAGTGGAGGACTGAGAGTAAGTGAAGCTGGTAGAGGAAAATTATGAGAAAAGATCACAGGTGGGAAGAAGCAAGTGGAAAGAACCAAAGTAGAAACACTGCAGGTGAAGAAAGAGGGCTGTGAAATTGAATGATTGTCAGAAACATAAAAGCTGGAAATTAGATTTGAAAGGACAAGTCTAGCACAGAGTATGCTGACACAACAACAACTGGCTTTGGAGGAATGTCATGACACACAAAAAATATCCCTACATCAGTTTGAGAAAGGGGAGGAAAGCATTTTTTAGTTCAATACCTTAAATACACTGATTAATTCATTACGTATCTCTTACGAAAGCAGACATCTATGGAACTGTATTTATTTGAATCATTATCTGATCCATTTATTTGACTCAAGACAGAAGGAGCTCATCAATGTGAACAGATCAGTTTTAAGTCACTGAAGCCATAGGTGACAGTTTAATTGAATTTACAACTCATTATCACAAGAAAGAAAACAGAAGTAAAAAGGCCTTAGTAAGTGGGGGGAAAAAATGTGCTAAATTCCTCCTACTTTCAGGAAGTATTAAGTGGAAATATGACTACAAAGATTATTATTTGAGAGTGAAGAACAACTACATTCCCTTCAAATGCACAGGATGTATCTTAGCAAATTCTATGGAAGTATCCGAACAAAAATCTTTTACAGAAAAATGAATTAATTATAGAACAAGATTTACAAGTTTAATTATGGTAAAAAAATTCTGTAAAACTTTAAATCTATTGGAAATGGGACAGGAAAAAAAAATCAGGCTAGAACTCTATGGAGTAAAAAGAAAAGATTGCTCTTTCTGTATGAAATGAAATAGCATACAATTTTTGAAGGAGATACAAAAAGAAAAGATAAAATATGTTTGTTAGAAACTTTCGAATTCATGTATTGTGAAACACGATACCTGGATTGTTTTAAAAAACTGTATATTCCTCAGAACACATAAGCCTTGTGAGGCTAATTAAAAATCTTGAGACCTAACACAGACCAAAAGAAAAGTAAATGAGGATTTTCTTCAGTTCTATTAGGTTTTTTCCTTATTTTTATGTTGGACTAGCTTTTCTGTTACATAACTTGGCTTATTTGGAGAAAATTAACAGTCCTGGCAACAATAAACTCTCCTGTCAGGTGACAAACTCACAAAAAACTTAGACTTGCTGGGAAGCAGACTGTAACACAGTTACTTTTGAAGTCCAAACATATTTTTTGATAGAACAACTAAATTTTGGAAACAAAAAAACAGCCACCATAAAGGAGCATCTTCTGTTCAGCTGAGTCATGAAATTACACAAATGTTGCAACTCACAGGGGATGAATAGCCATCCCAAACACAACTTATGTAGTTGCTAGCACGGAATTAGATTTTTAGCAAAATACACATTACATTCTGAAAGTCTGATGTTCAATCTTAAAAAAAATAAAAAATAAAAAAAAAAATCCAGATATCCAAATGTCTTTCAGTTTAATACAGAATCAAACTAAAACAACCACAAATGGGATATAAAAATCATGTCAGACTGATTTAGAATCACAGAATCATCATGGTTGGAAAGGACCTTCAAGATCATCAAGTCCAACCATCAGTCCTACACCACCTTAACCCCTACATCATCTCCCAAAGCACGATGCGGTTTTTTCACACCCCCAGGGATGACGGCTCCATCACCTTCCTGGGCAACCAGTTCCAGTGTTTCACCACTCTTTTGCTGAAGAAATTTTTCTTATTATCTAATCTGAAACTCCCCTGGTGCATCTTAAACCCATTTCCTTTTGTCCTTTTACAAGTCATTAGGGAGAAGAGGCCAACACCAGCCTCACTACAACCTCCTTTCAGGTACCCGTGGAGAGCAATAAGGTCCCTCCTCAACCTCCTCTTCTCCAGCCTGAACAGCCCCAGCTTTTTCAGCCTCTCCTCATTAAGACCTGTTCTCCAAACCCCAAAATTTGCAGAGCTAATATGACAAAGGGTGTGAAGTGGCCATTAAAAAGGTCTATGAACGCATGCCATGATGCACGTCTTGTTCCACAAGCAGTAACTATATGGAATGGGCTGCAAGGCAGGTTCATCAAATAACCCACTTGGCCTGAGAGAGATGTCACAGGAGAGAAAGAGCATGAGCTACTATGAAAGGAATAATTTCAGATTTCCAGTTTTGGGTCTTTAAAACAGTATAGCCCTTTAGAAGTGGAAAAAAACAGGCCAAGATTGGTATAAGAGTTTTCTGTATGAAAGCTGGGAGGAATCAAGAGGGACAACACTTTAACGTGTTTATAAAATAAATATCAAGCTACTTCAGACAAATCCTGGGGTGAAGAAAAATGCTTACGTGCAACTGCTCTTCTCCTTGGGAGAATTTGTGAATCAGGAAAATAGGCAAGCCATCATTTCTTAAACACTGCTGTTAACAAAACTGGACAGAAATAAAACACTGGAAACCTTATCAAAAAGACTAATGCTGCTTCAACAAGGAGGCAAACCAAATTCTCTTTACTCTTTTGGCAACACTCAGTATGTCAATTTAGCCCTAGTTAAAATGCATTTATACAATGAAACACAGAAATCAATTCAGTACCCTCAGAGAAGCAGTTTGGGGGACCTGCTGGGAATGAAGCTTATTATCCACTCAGGGATTTGAGCAGTCACAGTCCACAGCCAATTTGACTTAAGGAAAAACACAGCTGTTACTTTGAAAGTTTCCTGCTGTTTTAGAAATAATTAAGGCTGTCCAATCAGTATTCAAAGCATTAAGAGCTAAAATGCTGAATTAATTCTGCTTACAAATAAAGAGTTAAGTGAAGTTGCATTACACAATGGACTACATAATGTTGCGTTCAAAGGCAAAACAGAAGAGTTAATAAGATGAGCCCAGAGTCTGAAACACAACTATTAAACTGCAATATTCATGTTTTAGAAGTCTTTTACTCAAAAAGTAGATGATATATGGTCCGAAAAGAAGTTACAAGTTTATATTTTAAGAAAAAGATAAAGGAGCAGCAGCAGCAGAACACACTTACCAACATACATACTGCAAAAGCAAAAGTTTATTAAAGCTTTTGCTAGCAAGCTGATACTATTAAAAACTACAAAGAAAGGTGAGAGAGATGTAAATGGTAATACAGGCAATTCACAGCAATTCATCCTGTAGAGCAGCCTGATCTGAGCTTCAATTCTCTCCCCACACAACTCTCAAACCACAAATCATGGCAGGAATCCCCAGCCCAGGAATGGCACTTGGCCTGTCACTGTCTGCACGCAGACCAGGAGCTCCATTTCCGATCGCTGGACCATTTCCAAGTGGAGGGAGATGTGACCAGTTCACCAGGCAGCCTACATCATCCCCACAGCTATTCCTCATCTCCTGTGGAAGAGAGATTGTGAGGCAGCTGGAAGTGCTCTGCTGACTACACTCAACCCAAAATTGTCTGTTGGACTGGACCCTTATGTCCCTGAGATGCTAATAGCTTTAACATTGTTTAGGAAAACCCCAACAAAACCAAGCAACCAAAACAAAACCCACAAACCCACGACCTACAGTTCTTGCTGAGAACAGACTTCCACCTATATTAGAAGAGGGCTGAAATATCTGCGAGAGAGAGATTCCATGGGGAAAAACCTAAAGACCAGGCAAACTCAGGCTTGCAGGTTCCTACTTCTCTGAAGTTAATAAAAAGCAAAGATTAGGACAGGGATAAATTTTACACTACTGCCAGGATATACATCCTCTAGTTGATGGCACTCTAGATACGATCTGTTACATATAATTTATTAATTTTGATTTAAAATCCCAGGCCATAATTCTTTATTATTGTTTATCAACTAGTACTTTTAAAATGGTTAATTACACCTGTGTATTCTCTGGGCCTTTTCCTATTAAAATAACATGAAACTCAATTATTCTATGATTTTAAGTTGCTGTAGATTATTTATCCAGCTTTCCAGAAACATCTTTTTGCTTTCAGGTTTGACAGAATTTTTTCTCCTACCCTTCTATGTACACAAAGACAATCCTGCCATGGCCCTCTCAAAGAAGCTGCTGAAAAGCTTCCTGGAAAGCAGGATCTGTGGTCACATATATGTCAGAAAATAGAACATGGCACATACCCACATTCTGGGCTTGGAACCAGCAGGCAGAGTACATCTTGTGGCTGTACAACTAAAATCCTATCTCTCCAAAACAGTCTGGCCAGATCCAAACAGCCTTTTGGAAACAGTCCACGATCTCTCCTAACCCCAGAACTATGCTTAGGCATTATCTAGGAGAGTGTTAGTTGGCACAGGACAAAACTGTGTCATGAACAGTACTAAAAATGTAACAGTACAGTCGCATGCCATATCCATTTCTTTTTTAGTTCCTACTATGATCGTGTATCACTATTACAGTACCTAGTTGCTTCTGGAGAACACAATTTTTACAAGTTAATTCTATAACTAGTCAATGCATTTCAGAATTAACACGTTACCTTTTCCAGGTAGTATAGCTTCTGTCTTTAATCTCACATCCTCACCTAGGTGGTTGTTGCTTTGAAATCACAACAGAACCAAATACACTTTTGTGTTTGTACATGTATTTTATGCAGCCTCTACGTTTTGGAATTTTGAATGCATTCAGACAGACTGAAGATCAGCATCTGACTTTTTCATTTCAGCAAGCCTGGACTGCTGCCAGTAGAACACCCATCCAGACCATCAGATGGTATGAAGAGCATAGCTCGACTGACTGAATCCCAGTGTACAGCAGCTGAGACTGCTTCTCCAAACTTTACCCACATTGGGGTGGTGAGCAAGGAAGAAATTCAAACACTTCATATAATCAGCATTTTAAGAGCAAATTTTCTGTACTTTTCCGGTAACTCACAAACTTATCTATGTCTTCACAGATTTTTTCCTTCTTCTAAATTAGAAGTCCCAAATTACTTTAAAAACTAACCATGTATTCCTGAATCAAAACCAGTTACCCTTAATTTGCACAGAAAAAAAAAACAGGCAACAAGTCTTTGTAAAGACAACAGAAGACATATAAAAATTTCCCAAGGGAAAAAACAACTACAATAGTTTGAACTTGGATGCAAATATTGTATTTATCAAGAATCACTGCATTTTAAACTTTGTATGGATGAGATTATGAAGTATAATAGATTACTGAAAAATTACACTGACAGTACAAAAACAACTGCTTACCTACAGATTATCTCACGACATGTTTCTCTGCTCCCAACTCTGCTTACCCTGAAGCAGTCTTTAAAATGTAATGCTATTGACAAAACTGTATATTATTCTATAAAACCTTGACTAATCATTTATAACTGTTGAAATACTGGCTGCCAATCTGTTCCACTGAGTCCACTGAGAGTTTACCTAATAACCATTTGCTCCAAACTAACAGTCCCAAATGATGAAGTCCCATGCCTCAATTTCACTGGAAATACTTTTTTCAGTGTCTTGAATTACAATTTCTGTCTTTAAAAAAAGACATAAAGATGAATTTGTACCCCAAAACATTGCACATTTAGCTAAAGATCATCACTACAATGAACCAGAAAACTCATTATCAGATATTCCAAGAAAAACAACCAAAAACATACAATATCACAAAACCAACTCCCAGATTAAGTAACAAATTTTAAGTGACAACTTTAGTACATCTGAGTGATAACACTGCTGACATGAGACAGACATTTATTTGTCATAGATATTGGCCTAAATCCTAGTTCTGATGTGGAAAAAATACCAAACCAACAACAACAAAAAAAAATCAACCCCAAACAAACAAACAAACAAAAACAACCCCCAAAAAACAACCAAAGAGAAAAACAAAAATCCCACAAAACCCAAACAAAACAAAAAAACCCAAGAAAACAAACAACCTCCCCCCAAACAAACAAACAAGCAAACAAACAAACAAGCAAACAAACAAGCAAACAAAAAAATCTGTAAGAAAAAGAAAATGTGACATTAGGTCCAGAATGAGTATGGCCCTTTTATTCTGTTCCCAGGGTACCTATGGTGACACAAGAAAAGAAGACACTAGGAAATGACTGTTCATTAGCAAGTTCTTCATTTTCTTCAGTTCCCTCTGGACTTTTAAATGCTTCATTTCATAAAAAAGTAAATATTTGGATTGAATATCACTACTTTTCATAGTTGTCAAAAATAAAAAAAGAATTCTATTTCCACAGGTAGATCCACTCTGCTATAATTTCTAAAACATCTTGTGTTATACTGAACAAGAGAGACAGCAGATTTACATGTCTCTAGGACAAATCGTTTCACAGCATTAGTAACTAAAGAGAACATAGAAGGCTGACTAAACCCAAGCTGATCAATAGTATGAATTATGGACTCAGAGAGGGCTTTGGAGGTTTACAGAAGACATCAGCAGAAAGTACAGCATGGCTGAATGAAGCTTACAGTTAAAGACTGGTCTACTAACCAAGAGCAGAAGCGGGGTGGAATTTATTTAGAGCTGTTAATTGCTTTCAGTCTACAAAGCCAATGTGAGGCTCATCAGTGGGAGGGCTCTGCTTTTTGTCACAATATGTGAAAGGAAATCAGGCAGCTTTTGCTTTACTGTGCACTGAATGTCACTGCCAGACTGCAGAGCAAGTGGGTGCACGGACTTCTCCAGTCAAGGAATGGCACCAAGATGTCCAGGTTTGATTTTTGGGCTTGTCTTCAAAGAATCACCTGAATAGTTTGTTTTCTGTAAAACTGTAGATGAAACTTTTTAACAATGCAAAATCAAACCATAATCTTAACTATGCCTGCCTACAGCCACTGGCACAGGACAGAACACCACACAGTCACACAGTCATTCTCTAACCACAAGCAGGGAAGTGTCTGCAGGTTTGGAGGACAGCATAATCCCTGAAAACTGTGGGGTTTATCTTCTTTCAAACTCCCTTATATCCAAGTTCCCTTCAGAATCTCTAATTCACACTGAAAAAAACCAAAAACAAATAACCTACAGCATGACAACAACAAAAAAACCCCAAACCAAAACAAAAGAACAAAAAATTATTAGAAGAATGAAATGCTTTACTCCAACATCAGCTGAAGGAAATACTACCACACACTCTGCTAGCAATATTATATTAAACACAGAAAGCAGAACGTCTCACGCTGTGTACAAGAAACAAAGCTACCTGAATATCCAACCTCCCCCCTAATCCTCGTCTTGTGATACTCTCTGAAGCGAGTCATATGGCTGCAATTTTCTCCTTTTATGGTCAAAAAAAAAGGAGAAGGGAAATCAGCACCCTGAGCAGGACGGCATTGCCATAGGAGCCGAGAGCTGCTGTACTTACTACTCACTCATCTCTACTTCAGTACTTTAAGAAAATATATCCTGAGAGAAAGAAACCCTAAGTCAACTGTTGTTTACTAAGTGCATATATAATTACATGCCACCAAGTGTTTCATGCTCAATTCATCAGTAAAGAATGTATTAAAAACTAAAAGATAGAGGGCATATAATCTATTTGCATTTGCTTATCTATCATCTCCTTTCTTTGTGTGAATGTCCTGTCAATACCATGTGAATCTCTTCTCTGGGCAACAGCTGTAGTGACAAAATGACTCAAAGCAGCAATTAAAATTATAGTACTTTCTGCAGCATGGATTTCCATGTGTTCCACACCATCCTGGTGCCCACCACCCACCCCCAGCCCAGCTATCTTGCTTTTTTTCAGCAGCTTGCTCTTAGGAGTCAGGAAAAATTACTTGTGATCTGACTTATCAATTTTGGCTTTTTTTGAGAGAACTGTACAAATTTCAACAGCCCAACACTAGGAAGAGGTAAATGACATAGAGAATTCTATACGTATAAGGCAAAAAGAAATGACTGTTGCTGCCTCAATAACCGATGTTAAAAGCCTAAATTATGAGCACTCCTACCCTACCTGTAAATAGCTGAAGAATTGAGTAATTATGAGGAAACCCATCTCCTCTCCATGCTCAGGTGATGGGGTGATGAATTTTTAAGAACTCCCATCTCCCCCCCAAGCACAGGTGACAGGATTCATCAGCCAGACCACCACAGTGCACACCGAGGCACCTGCTGAACACCAGCACACACCCTCTCTGGGGTCACGGAACTATTTTTCAGCCTTACACCCATTGTTCATTCAGAGCCACCTTGTTTTCCCTCTACTGTTCCTGCACAGTCATTCTGAATTTATTTGGATATCACAACTTTATATTTGACTGCTTTGTTTGGGAGTGATCCTGAAAACAACTGAATTCAATTACATGAGTTATGCTTGCTGGGTCACAGCCCACGTATCAAAGTTAAAATACAGATAGGCATTTCCAGGGTCAGGGTCTCTGTCCTTAAAACTTTTTTTTGTTGTTTTTTTTAAAGGAAGGAAACAGACTCCCTGGTCATCAGATCATTATCGTGTCAGATCAGATGGCCAAAACAGCAGAGTTCAGTGAGAAGTTTAAAATAATTCCATCATTTTTTTAAAGTCTAATACTGCTTTTACACAGAAGATGGACTTTGTTAAATATATATGATTGTTATTCTTAAGAATTACCATTTGCATCTTGGAAGCTCTGAAGTGTTACCAGTGTGTAGTGAATTCTCTTTTGACAAAGTGTTATTTTATTTTAAACATGGAATATTTCTTTAAAAAGCAGTATTTTAACCTGTAGGTGTCCCTTTGCCTTATGAATAAATTAAAAGACACTGACTAACAGCAAGCACAAAAGTACAAACACTTTATTACGATTGTGGTGACTCAGACTGCCAGGATTTGGCAGCCCACAGTGTTCCTCAGCAGCAGAACAAAAGGGGATATTTTTTGGCGGATTTACTTTTAGTTCAGTAAAGGACAGCATGATACTGTCTGTGCTGTAATGAATCAAACCCTCAGTAAAACAAAGGAGTAAGTAGTCAGATCCCAATCTCACAGTTTTTTGCCTCGCAATATAAAAATGGACAAGCAGATTATCTGCACTTCTAAGGCCTCTAGTATGTGTACTCTCTCCTCGGCTTTCGGGAAAAAAAGAAAATAAATAAAAGTAGTAAGAGTATAAGTAGTTATAAAGATACTTATCAGTTCTAAAGGCAACATATTGCCAGAATACTTCAAGATCAGAAAATATTTTCTATACTCCTCTGGAATACAAGAGATGTTGATAGCAAACAGTACGTGGATATTTTAACATCTTCTCTAGTTAAAAACATAAACCCCATAGATTTAAGTACTGCACTCTAACAAAATCTCCCAAGTATTCAGAGCATAAAACACATCTAGAGAGACTCATTTTCCAGCATCCTCATCATGATCTCAATTGGAAAAGCAAACTGTCCCTGCAGTAATTGGCATTACAGAGCTCTGCTGCAGCACAGCCTTCTGAGAGGGTGAGGGAAGTGTTCCAGTCCTACAAGGCATTTATGTTTTAATAATACAAACACAGGGAAAATAGTTACAGTCTATCAGCTCCCATTTCCTCCACCATCATCAATTACTATGGAGCTGATTACAGACTTATTTCCAGAAGCTTCTAAAGAAGTCAAAGTCCATCATGAAATCTTTATCTGAAGGAGGGGCCAGCAGTCTTCAGATGATTGTCTCAGCAAAGCACTGTGCAATTACAAAGCCATACACCACAAGGAGTCAGGCTGTGTGTATGTGGGTGGGAGAAAGTATAACTGAGACAAAATTAGATTGTTTCTGAAAATAAAACATAACAAATTTAAGAATCTAGTCTTCTAAAATTT
Organism: Phaethornis superciliosus; assembly: GCA_023637945.1. Taxonomy (NCBI): domain Eukaryota; kingdom Metazoa; phylum Chordata; class Aves; order Apodiformes; family Trochilidae; genus Phaethornis; species Phaethornis superciliosus. The sequence goes on from JAJQWJ010000003.1 coordinate 102,136,353, forward strand.
AAACAGGTTTGAGAAATATTATAGATTTTTCCCTCACCATTGCTTTCCTCTTCCAATTTCTTCAGCATTAAATAAACATCAAAAAAATTAGAGCTAGCAAATAATCTGTACCAAATAAATACCACTGCACATCTCTCATGGAGGCTATTTAAACACTACTCTGGAACCAATTTACTGGAGATAGGATGATATGGATCATTTACCAGAGAGAATTCTCCTTATTCTCCAAACCAATTCTGCTCTGCAAGTGGCACCATCACTCAGCATTTCCGTACCAGCTAACAACCGACAGTAATGAATTTTTTCCCCACAGCTTCACGCCACTTTTAATATGCATGAGAGAAGCCAGAAGACAAACTTTCCCCCTCCCCTTTCCCAGAAAGCCATTAACTCAAGCTAACCTCCGAGTCTTAATCTGGGGTGGCTGCAGAATGAAAACTGTAATGATTGGGCTAGATACCAAATACAATACATAGTAAAGAAAATAAAATGGAAAGAAGTTTTCCTTTGAAATGCCTTTAAAACAAAAACAACAACAACAAAAAACCCCCCAAACAAACAAAAAAAATCATTATAACAATCCCTTCCTCCTGCCTCTCAGCCTAAGTACATTCAGTCCTAGGATACTACAGGGCTCAGCTCAGTTGCAGAGGCAAATAGTACAAAGCTCTCTTAAAATATCCCACCTTCCCAGCAGGTGTTACTCCAAGCAGGACATGGGGCTTCCAGCTATCTTGCATCTGCTAGCCAAGCACTGACACCAACTGGCTGTCACAAAGCATCTGATCACAAGGATAAGATGCCTGTGATGGACAACTAAATCAAACCAGGCTCAAATTGTGTTCTAATCCCAAAATAAAGACTTTCTCCTGAAGGAAACCTCAATCCTGCCAAATTCTGGCATTCACCCCCTGCCAAATTCTGGCATTCACCCCCTCCCCACTTGTACATTTTTCTTAGATTTTCTAGTCTGTCTGAGACTAGAAGCACAAAACAGACTTGAAGAATTCTGAACATGGCTATAAGAAATGTGCATATATAATAGAAATCAAAACAGGGGAATAGTATGCAGGGAGACATTTAACCGAATAGGAAACCAAGTTGTGTATCTTAAAAGACATCCTACCTTGATGCTCAAGAGGCACCTCTATTAATAAAAAGGGTTGTAAATCCTCCATGCCTCCCCAGAAGGAAGATACAAAATCACCCATCTCCTTCACAAGCTGATGAGGGAAGGAGAAAGGCAATTTTTAAGTTTTGGAGGAAGGCAGGAGCATGCCTCCAAGCACCACCAAGCAATTTTAGGGCATTGGGAAAGCAACTAGAGAGGAAGTAAAAGTGGGCGGTCGGCTCTTTCCAGGCGAAGAGGCTGGCTCACAACCACATCTCTGCATGCCAGGGTAGTGCTCTAACCCACAGACCAGAGGCTGTCCTAGCCTATTCCTGATGAAACTATGAAATGGAAAAATATTTACTGGATGAAAGAACGAAGCACCCATAGAAACAAGATTTTCCTCCACTGAGCTGAATACCTTGATCACAAGGCAGGAGTCACCCTCCCTCTGGCCTAATTAATTGTCTTTCAAAGTAACACAGTTGCAGGTGAAATGAAGGACAGCTTATGACAGGCTGCTTCTTGCAGTCTCCTGGGAAGAGGGAGATGTGAGTTCAGGTTAGTCAAGCTGAAAAGGGGACAAGAACCAAGCTTCACACTGCATGAGTAAAGGATGTAAACTAATGCACCGTCAAACAGGAGGAGGAGTGATTAACAACATTGCAAATCCTTCTTCCTCGAGTTTGAGTAAGTAGCTTACACTTACTTATTTCTTAGCAAACAAGCTTTTCAAATCCTGAGGGTACATTCCCATCTCCAGGTGCCAAAGGCAGTTAGGCAGGAGAGAGATGGCACTCTCCAGAACGGTCACAGTGGCAACATCTCTGGATGGATGCAGAAATTAAGCTCTCTGCGTCTGATTTTCTTCACAAGAAAAAAATACCAACAGTGTGCTTTCAGACTTGAATTTTTAAAACATCAACCTTAGCTTTGAGGCATCTAGTTGTAAAATAGGCCACTCAAATAATTTATGAATTCAGGCTGTAATTCAACAGGGAGATGGAGATGGATTCCTCACATATTCCCCCAATCCCATAAATTATATATAAAGAAGCTTCTAACAACTACTTAAATTTAAGTTAAGCCTATATGCATGAGAGCTATATGGCAGCACAGAATGGATGTTACTTCGAATGCTAGTGTAAATCTACACATTCTCTTAGTAACACTGAACCAACAAATTGTGCAAATTTCAATGCCCTGTTATGACACAGTCATCCAAGAGCTCACCGTGGACAAGGAGAGGACCAAACTCAAGACCTCAGCATGCTCCATGCCATATTCTGGACATGACAGCTCCTATGCTGTACTGATGCTCTTCAAGATGTCTGAGGAACATACATTCATCAATTACATTTACAGGATTAATTTAAGACTCTAACCAAAGCAGACTAGCACTTGTGATAGGCACAGAACACCACAAGCTGCATTGCAACTGGAACCTTCAATATGAACTTCTTCCATTTCACAAACTTCACAAATCCTTTACATAAACTTACTCAAAAATTATCCTTGTATTTATGCCTTAGCTTCACCTTTTGCACTGCCATTCACCCAAACCATGTTGTTAACAGTCAACTTGTACATCGCCACTACCAACAGCCCTACTCAAGGGTTATCACAGGCAGGAAAGAAAAAGGATAAAATGCACAATAAAGCTCCCTAAGGCACTGGTTATATAGTCTACTGACAAGTTTATAGATTAGATGTGAAAATTTCAGCCATTAGCATGCAAAATGAGCCATTCCTGAATAAAGAAAGAACATACCTGCCCATGGCAGGGGGGGTTGGAACTAGATGCTCTTAAAAGTCCCTTGCAACCCTGAAAATTATCCGATTGTGTGATTAATATTTAATTTAAACCAAACATGAAGATACCAACCATGATTATTTTTAAACATTTAAATCTAAAATAAAAAAAAACAAATATCTTTCAAGCACCCATGCATTAGTGCTTCACTTGTCCTAAAATATATTTGTCCTGTATCTATTACTGTTATTTTTTCTGTAGAAGCAACTACTGCTACCAGTTTAAATCAAGAAGTTGTACCACGCATTATATAAAGACAAAATTAGACACGTTTTTCATTTTAATTGGAAGTGTGAACTGGAATTCTGTTGAAGTAGAGGAATGGTAAATTCTTCGCAATAATTAGGACCTCTACATCTCACATCATTCACACCGCTCATATCATCATTCACACACAAACGCATTGCAGCTTCTATTACAATTTTAATTTAAACAACAAAATTCAAATTTATTACTGCATTTTTTGCAACTCTCAAGCTGCCCCATATATTAAATATTTTAATTCATGCCTCTCAAACTGTTTTCCCTGATTTAATGCTACTGTTTTGCATTCCTAGATAACATGAGTAGAAAGCACTGCTAAAAGAATGATTGAGATAATACTGAAACAGGTCCAAATACATTCTGAATTAAGTACAGAGGAAACACTGTGCTGGCTCCTTCAAATCAACATACAATATTAGTATGCATATTCCCCTGTCCACTGATGTTAGAGGTCACACTGACTAGATCAGTTTGTATCCAGACTTTAACAGGCAACTTAATGATGTCTGGATTGCATGTAGGTTTTGGCTACAGAAGAGTATTTTTCTGCTTTGTATAAAATGTGAACTGAATGACCATGTTCATGTGCTACTGCATGCATTACACATTTAGTGCTAAAAAATGACAGTGAATTTACAAAACTAAATTTCTCTAAAAGCTCTAATTAAAAGTGTATTTGGAAACATGAATATGACCTATTAGAGAGGTCTTAGTTATAGTATCTGAACACATAAAATATTGTTTCTGCTAAAGTATGGGAATCGTTATTTATTTAACAAACATCTAGTATTTTTGACGTGTATTTAAGCTCTCATCTTTTGTAACACATAACATGTGGAAATCTGCATACATACTGCACATGCAAACCCTCGATGTCTTTGTGAGGCTACCATAATGCTGAAGACAAGAGATTTCAGCCTGACAAAACAGTGTCAAAAAATGATGTCATTAAGACAAGCTAAGCACACTAAGAATGAATTGTCTTCCCAGGACTGTAAAATTCATTATTAGACTCACTGTTATGGTGAAATGACATCTGCTGACAGTAACTATGCAGTACTATCCAAGATGATCACCATTTTTCCTTTGTGAACTAACCAAGTATTTTTTATTCTAATTAGTAGCATACATTGTCTTTTTAATCACTTGTGGTTTGTTTATTTTGTTTTTAATAAAGAACAGAAGTTCACAGAAAAAGCACTGCAAAAACAGTGAAGGGCAGTGAAAAAGTGCAAGCAGAATACAGTAAAATATTGGACAGTCATTAAGAAAGCATATAAATAAACCAGAGAGCCTCATTTATACTTGCCATAGTTTAAGTGAAACCTTAAAAACCAGATACACTATACAACAGTGGTTCAAACTGAAGTTGAAGAATTTTATTCTTAGTTGATACTTTATGCTTTTAATGAATTTAAGTCAAACCCTTCATGCTGTTCCCGTAATCTCTAATTTCATTTCATTAAAACATTTTTTTTTAAAGTCTACCCTAGGAAAGCTAAATTCATAAATAGTAAGGCTTTAACATTTTTTTAATTGTGGCCTGGAAAGGCCAGAAATTTATTCCTTAAAAAAATAAGAAAGTATATTTCTGATGTATTTCTTCCTTATATGTTATAAAAATATAAAAGTTAGCATAAAAGAGGAAAGGGAAGTATCAGCTTGGTTCTTCCCTTAGTAATATGAGTTGGGGTATATTTGATGCATGGTGCTGAGGATGTGAAATTCTGTGCCCACAAGGCAACCTCATGTCAGGACTACATTTCATTCCAGATGCCCCCACTTCTCAAGAGTTCACAGCCAAAGTAATTTTAATTTTTTCCTGACCTTGCAGACGGTGAGAACAGGAGAAAGTAAACCACCTCTGTTCCCCTTACCCTACTTTTCCCCCCCGTAAACATACAAGTTTTCTTTAGGATCTAGTGAACAAAAACGGTGCCAAAATCGGCTGTATGGCAGTCAAAGATTTTCAGGAACAGGCTGGATACCAATTTAGATCACCACCATCGGAAAGTTATTAGCAACACCACGGAAAGGATGTGAAGTTAAAAGTCTTGCTGTGTTGCCAGCGAGTTATGGAGCATTCGATTTTACACAGGGAGTGATGTATTCCTGAGACCTTAGCATAACAAAACACAGATAAATGCAGTTAAAGCTAAATGGTCTTGAAATTAAATTAGGTCAAAAATAATAAGAAGAATGGACGCAAGCGTGGTCTCTGTTCATTGTAACACATCTCAACACGGACAGAGATTCAAACAAGACGAATGCGGTACTACAGATCACGCTTTTCATCTGACGCCTACGCACACCTCTCTGCAAACCCCGCGTTCATAGCACCCTGCACCCAACAACCACCAGCAGCCGGAGTAGAAAGTTTTCGGTAGAATCGAAGCTGTGACAGTGACATCCCCCCCCCTCCCCACCCCTCTGTCCCCCCACTGCAGCCGCGGCGTACTGACACCAGTCAGGCACCAGACGCGGTGTTTGGCTGATCTCCTCGGCCGGTGTTCGGGTTAAAGCAGAGTGCCCCGGGCCCGGGTGCAGGCAGACAGGTCCCCGCACCACCCCTGCCCTCCCCCGCAGCCGCGGCGGCTCCGGCATCCACCGGCCGGCAACGAAACCCCAGAGCTTCGCAGCCTGCAGGGCCTGTGCCCCGGAAAAGCGTCTCTCCCGCCTGGGGAAAGGCCAACGGGAGAATCTCCGCGGGGGCTCGCACCGCAACCTTCGCCTTTCCAGGCGCAGCCGGTAGCCGAGGAGAGCCCTCCCGGCGCTCACCGCCCCGCTGTTACGGAGGCTGCAGCGGTCTGGCCCGGCGCTTTCCCAGGCAACAGTTGGCGGTGACCCCCGGCGTCCCCGCCTGCCCCCCCCCGCGGCCTCGCCTCCAGGCCACCCCCGCGGCGGCGATGCGAGGGGCAGGGGCGGCCGCCTGCGGCCGGGCCGGGCTGGGAGAGATGATCCCGGACTGCAGGAGCGGCCGCAAAGGCGGCGGCGAGGGCTTAGTGGAGAAGGCAGGGGGGCGAGGGGAGCCCACCGGCAGGAGAACGCTCGGGAGCTACAGAACCCCGTCCCCACCCTGCTGCCGGCGGGGCTGATGCGGGGTCGCCGAGTGAAAGAGCGGCAGAGGCGGCTGAGCCCGCCCGCCCCCACGCAGCTCCCGGGCGGGCGGCAGCCCCCGGCTCCGCCGTGCCTCCTCTCTTACCTGAGCCGCCCGTCGCCGCTCAGCACTGCAGGGACCCTCGTCCATCCCCCGCTCCTCAGAGACAGCCGGCGCAGCTCCGCTGTGTGGCGCGGCCCAGCCCGGCCCGACCCAGCGCAACGACGGCAGGCAGGCCCGCCCCGCAGTGGCTGCGTGCGGCTCCCGCCGGCGGCCAGCCCCGGGCGGGCACTGCTCCCTCGGACCCGCCTCCCGCCGGTGGAGGGGGGAGAGGCAAGCGCCCTTCGGCCCCTCGGGGGCAAGAGGGAAAGGAAAGGTTCCCGGGACGGTGGCGGATGGGGGAGTCGCGGCTGCACGGCTGTGAACAAGAAGAACGAGGCGGCAGGGAAGGGAGGTTCCCCCACCTCCCCAGAGATCTTACTGGGAGACCCTCGGGCTCCCCAGCCAGTGGGTGGGAGAAGCTTGGGTGTATGATGAGGAAAAAGGGCAGGGAAATGCGCCGCTGCCACTCCTGCTGTATCCTTGCAGGGATCCCATCCCTTCGGCTCCCCAACTGGGCTGCGTTTTTTGTTTGGTTGTTTTGGTTTTTTTGGTTGGTTGGTTTTTTGCTTTTTTTGATGGGGGTGCGGGGGGAGATTGGGAGAGGCGGGCGGGAGATTGTGTGTGTAAGTGCTTGAGTTCAGCGGGACTGCAAATACATTTTTTGCATTTCTGGCTTTGCAGAAGGCAGTACTTCCTCAAGACGTCAAAACCAGATCTGAGCCCATTCACAGCTCGTGCAAATAGTTTGTACTTCCTCTTGCCGTTTGGAGGGTTAAGTAAGGTTAAAGTTGCAAGAGTATCTACAATGGGTTCGTTTTGCCCCTTCCCCAAAAGGCAGTCTGTGAGTCATTTTCAGGAAGATAGAAAAAAAAAAAGAAAAAAAGCCTACAAGTAACAATATTGGAAGTAGAGCATAGAAACATCAGGTTATTTGTTCATACCGGAGTTTTGCTTGCCCAGCTCTTGAAATGTGAGAAGCCATGATGCTGACCACAAAGCCATTACAGAACTGTGCCAGTGAACCTGAGAGTTCACAGCTGCGTTCTGCCTGGGGCAGACCCGTGGATGACAGGGCCTGTGTGTACCCAGAGGTGTGATTCTCATGAATAAGGCAAGTTTGTAAGTGCTGTGACGCTGAGCGTCTTTTGGTAGAGCTGCAGGCACGCAGGGTCTACTGCTGATTTGACCTTGTGGTCTGTCACACCCACAGAGCAAGTATCCAAGAGCAGCGTGACAGGCATGCTTTAATTTCTATCCTTTAACCAGGCTGTATCCAGATGTCCTTGAATTGTTCTTTGGTCTGAAAATTCCAAATATGCTAGTTAGAAAATAATTCAAGTGACATACTTAGGCTATTAAAAGGCTTGGTGCCTGTTACTGTAGCATATATTTAATACAGCAACCCTTACAGCACCCAGCTTAATAGAATGCTAAGCTGCTGGCTTGCGTTTTTATCCCCAAGTCTCAAAGTACCTTTTAAAAGAAGTAAATAGCCTTGCTCCACTTTCAAGTGGGAAGGACAGTCACATGGAAAACTTGAACCAGGAGAGAAAACCGAACATTAGATTCCCAGCTGGCAGCCTAATGTCCTCTTTTACTTATTTTTCTGGGGCATGCTTTCTGACGACTCTATAATGGATATTAACTGGATGCTTTTAAAAGAGACAGCTGTCATCTAATATTTGGAAATATTCTGACTCTATTAGTGCATGTCAGGTATGATGTCAGATCGTCTGCACTGAATGCATCAGGGTCCTAGCCAGAAGAATATTTTGATTCTGGATACCAGTAGTATTTAGGAGTTATAAAAATCCAATATTTAAAACCTGCTAAAACAAACAGACCGTTATATATTGATGCAATCAGCTGTAGAACTTCTACATAGCTTTAGCATCACATCCTGCTGTAAGACTGAATTTGAGCAGCCTGTAGGGAGAATGGCAGGCAAGTGATAGATTTCAGATTCTCAGTTTTGGACAATGATGTTAGAAACCAGGAAATAATTGCCTAACCAGTTACTGGTGTGTTAGCCAAACCACAGCAACTGTCTATGTGAAACTCTTATCCCAGTGCTGATATGAGACAAATTCAGTTTGAAGCACATCAGTAGGTTTCAGATTCCTCAACAAAATCCCCTCTAATCATTTGGGCTGCCTGAGGCATCTCACAGAATGCCCAGATTTTGCTCTAAAGAAGTGCAGGATTCCTATAAACTTCTGTCTGTACCAGCTCCATCCTGGTACTTCAAACACCCTAAACTCTCTCAGATGAAAGAATGTGTTTGAATTTAGGTAGGTGAATTATGCCTTTATATTTAAGTAAGCAGACATCTGCATGTTCTTAGACAATAATTAGATACCTATTCTCCCACCACAGCCCTGACTAGGGTCCAGGTCTGGTGATTTCATATATGTATCTGAAGAATGACAAGAAGCAGGTGTATGCCTAGAATCAAATGTATGGTGACCAACTTGGTGGACCAGTTACTAAGAGGCTGTGTTAGCACAGCTTAAAGTGATATATAAAGTGATTTCCACTAGACCATGTGCTGAAGTGCTTCATCTACACGATTTTTAAATACCTCCAGGGATGGTGACTCCACTACCTTCCTGGGCAGTTCACTCCAATGCCTAACTACTCTCTCAGTAAGGGAATTCTTCCTGATACCCAAGTCTAAACCTCCCCCAGTGCAATTTTGGGCCATTTCTTTTACTATCTTTATTTACTTGAGCGAAGAGGCCAGCACCCACCTCCCTACAGCCTCCTTTCAGGTAGCTGCAGAGAGCAGCAAAGTCTCCCCTCAGCTCCCTCTTCTCCAACCTAAACATTCCCAGTTCCCTCAGCCTCTCTTTACAGAACTTGTCCTCCAGGCCCTCCACCAGCTTGGATGCCCTTCTCTGAACTTGCTCCAGTACCTCAATGTCCTTGTAGTGAAGGGCCCAGAACTGAACACGGTACTCGAGGTGTGGCCTCACCAATACTGAGTACAGGGGCACCATCACTTCCCTTCTCCTGCTGGCCACACTATTCCTGTTACAAGCCAGGATGCTGTTGGCCTTCTTGGCTACCTGGGTACACTGTTGGCTCATATTCAGCCAGCTGTTGACCAGCACCCTCAGGTCCTTTTCTGCTTGACAGCTTTCCAGACACTCCTCCCCAAGCCTGTAGTGTTGCATGGGGTTAAAATTGCAGGATCTGGCACTTAGCCTTGTTGAACTTCATTTTATTTGCCTTGGCCCACTGATCCAACCTGTCTAGGTCCCTTCGCAGGGCCTTCCTACCCTTGAGCAGATCAGCACTCCCACCCAACTTTGTGTCATCCATGAACGTACTGAGGAAGCACTCAATCCCCTCATCTAGATCAGTTCTGAAGATATTGAACATGACTGGTCTCAAAACTGAGCCCTGGGGAACACCACTGCTGACTGGTCACCACCTGGATTTAACTCCATTGACTACTGCCCTGCCATGCAGCCAGTTTTTAACCCAACAAAGAGCACAGCTCTCTATTCTGTGATCTGGCAGCTTCTCTAGGAGAGTGCTGGGGGAGATGGTGTCAAAGGCTTAAATAAAGTCCAGGTAGACAACATCCACAGCCTTTCCCTGGTCCCCTAGGTGGGTTACCTGGTCATAGAATGAGACCAGGCTGGTCAAGCAGGACCTGCCTTTCCTGAACCCATGCTGGTTGAGCCTGATCCCCAGGCTGTCCTCTGTTTGCCACATAGTGAATATAAACCTCTCTATAATTTTTCCAAGCACCGAGCTGATGCTGACAGGCCTATAGTTCCCCGAACCCTCCTTCTGGCCCTTCTTGTAGATGGATGTCACAAATCAGCAAGTCTCCAGTTACCTGGGACCTCCCCTGTTCACCAAGACTGTTGGTAAATGATGGAGAGAGGCTTGGTGAGCCCCTCTGTCAGTTCCCCCAATACTCTCGGGTGGATACCATTTGGCCCTGCAGATTTGTGAATGTGAAGGTGTCATAGCAAGTCATTAACTGCTTCCACCTCAATTATGGGAGAGATTGTGCTGCTCTCCATCTTTATCTGCCAGCTCAGGGGATTGAATCCCCTGGGCATGGCTGATACGACTTATGAAGACAGAGGAAGAAGGCATTAAATATGTCATTCTTTTCCTCATCCTTGGTTCAAAGCAAAGTGTCAACTTCAGTTGCCATTGAGGCAGCCCCTTGACCATCCTCTTACTCTGGTAGTACTTGATTTTTGTGGTTAACACAGAAAAAAATGATAATGCAAATGTATTTTATGAAGTAAATTATATGAATATTTGTACAATCCTGTCATCACTTGCATAATTCACGGTACTAGTGATATTGTTTGGAACTTCAGCTGTTCATCATTGTAGCTGTTCATCACTTGTGAAGATGAACCAGAGTGCTATTTTGGAATTAAGGGACATAATTTTCTTCTCAATTATACCACTGAAAATTAGGAGTACAACCAGTAACTTTTTGAGACATGGCAAACCAAAAGAGTAGAGAAGGGAGTTAACCTCTCATATTACAACTCTGAATCATGTCTGAAACTGTTTCCTATGAGAGAAATGTGCTGCTGTGATTTTGTCAGTATTTTTCTCTCCTCTCAAAAGAACCAACCATTAGTAAGGGGACAGAGAAAACTTCTGCACCTCCGTTGTTGTAGATGTCTTCAGCCTGAAGAGCTTTGTTTCTCAGCACACATAGAGCCTTTATTGCAGTAACATCCCAGTTTATTTCTTGTATCAACTGACACGTGATGTTGGAAGAAGCCTGGGCAGCCAGACCTCTTCTGTCAAAGGACCAACCATGGCAGATTAGAGCAGCTCACCAAAACCAGCAGAGTTTCAACTGAATGCAGCTGGAAATCTGACCTGTTTGATCTACCTGTTTGGAAGGAAATATATAGGAAATATAATCCCCTTTAAAATACATGTACACACTTTGACAGCACACAATAAAAATGTATTTATCTTACACATTAATTATCTTCACTAGGCACTCAATGCAGACTCCTTTTTCATTGTCAATTTTACACAAATTAAACAACCTTATTCAGCAAAGTGATAATGATTAAGTGTCTTATATAGGCATTTAAACATATAGATATGCATGCACACAGCTTAAAATAGTTGAGATTTAGAAAATATATTTCTTTAACTAAAATTTATTTATGCTTTTTAGCATTTTTTGAAAGTCAGAATAATATAAAGTTCTGAGATTCTGATGCATGTAGTTTCATAGGACTCTAAAGGCTCTACAGCATTTTTTTAGGAATGGGTCTCAACTGTAACTACCTTATTCACATATACATGGACAAAGCATAATAATAGTGTTCCTATACACTGATATTTACATGCTTATTGTTAATACTGTTGCACTGAAAATAATAAAAACAATTAACAGGAAGCTTACCATTTTAATGGTAAGCAATGGAAGCAAAAAATATTTATAATTCTGTATGCTTCTACAATGAAATTCCAGGCCATATGGCTGGAATTCAGATTTGCTTGAAATAATACTCCTAATGCAAAACAAATAGCAATAATTTCAGTAGGTCTCTGGATAGGTAATGTTTCATATATCACTATTAATGTCAAAAAGAAAATGTCTAAGTACCAAACTATTTTAAGCTGGTCGGCACAAATCCATTTTCATTTGCATCTAGCAAGATGTATCCTGGCAACCGTGTATTTTTGGATTTGTAACAATTTATTCTATTGATTTTATGAAAAAGAGCTAACCAATAGTGCAAGAATCATGAGAATTCAAGATGGGTTACTTTGATCATTCAGAGCTATAGATAAATGTTTAGAAATTATGTGAGTGATGTTTTTCTTTTAAATAATCAGTTAAACGTTTCCTTCAATGTATCTACTCATCTAAAATGTTTATCTGTCATGATTCAGATCCTTTTTTTCCAAAATGGAAAGCAGTAGCAAACCAAGCTATGTCCCATGAAGTAATGTTTATCCCACAGCACAGTTTTGCTTCTGCTTGGTTATTTTCTGAATTGATAATGCTGCATTTTTCCTAAAACTCACATAGAAATTAAGGAGGAAAGAGACTCCAAGCACTGACCACATCAATGCATGCTGACTTGGTAACCTGGTAAGCTAACACAGTATCTACAGCAAACACTAAGTTTAAGTTATATATATATGTTTTCAATCCTATTGTGTGCAAATGCCATTGAAAAGACATTTTCCAGAAAGCTGTCTTCTGGTTTAGATGAGTATATGTGCCTTGTTTGCATTTGCTATAGAACTAAGTTTACAGTCACCTATGTATTTTCAGTATATTCTCAAAACTTTTTAAAGTTTGTTTCGAAAGGATCTAAGCAGTTCTGCTGGGACAGGGCTCTGTTTGTAGAAATGTACTGTGTGTGATGCCCTCATAAAGGCAGAACATTTATAAAAATAATTAATTTTTCTTATGTATGTTAGTTAAGCATTTTCAGCCTTGATCAAAATCTGTGATCCTGAACAATATAATAGGTAGGCCTACATAGTTCCTTCTAAAGCAGTAACAAACCCAAAACTTTTGTAGCAGCATAGCTGGTAGAGTGAATGGGGACCCTGCCAGTTATTCCTCAGTGAATGGGATAGCTATTGCTTTTCCACTCTGAGGCAATAATCTTCCGCTGCTGACAAGTAGGACTCAAAAATACAGAGAAACAATTAAAATTGGGCAGCTGTAATTGTCACTCAGACACTTTTCCTTTCCTTGAATCATAATTAAATGTATATTTAGCAAGAGTGGTTGAACTGTTTCTGAAACAACTTGCGAGCCACTGAAGTTTTCATCTGGCCTAACACTCCTTTGTCAGTTTAGTTTTGTGCTATGTGCTGCTGACCAACACAACACTCAGAACATGCATCTTGAGCTAACCACTAGATCCTTTTCTTGGGTACAACAAGCTTTGTCAAAGGAGAAGAGGACATAGCTGATGAAAATGAAGATTTCAACCATCTAATTTTGCCCCATTGCTACACAGAAGTCTGCAAACTTAGGTTTAACTGAAATTATTTGTTAAAGGGTCAGGACTGCAGTTTGATGATATATGAAATGATGAGCAATTGTTAATATACCAGTGTATTAAAGTAGTGTCTGGGTTGCTAATTTAGATTTTTAGCCTTTGTAATAGTAAAAGCCAGGGTCTCAACAGCCCCTGCCATCTCAGAATGGATCCCAATACATATACATTATGGTATTGTTGCAGACTCCATTAACATTAATGCCTGATGTTTATAAACCAAAACATAACATCTCTGAATCAGCCAGGGAGCAGTGTAGATGCCCAACTGGACAACATGAAAGTTACATTAAAATATTGATTCTGACATTTCCTAAATCTTGAAATCTTAACTTTGCAACTTTAAATACTGTATTTAATGCATGTTTTATGTATGTGGCACAATTATTTAAGAAATATGTCAAATAAGATCTAATAGCCTGTCTTGCATGGAATATTTGGAAAGGATTTTCAGGATGTAGGGTCTGCTCCATGAGCATTATGTTGAGAATGTTATGTATGTTGTGGATATTATCTTCTCAGTTCCCCAGTGCTGGTAAAGGATATTACCACTCCCAGCTATTTGTCAACTTCTTGCCTAAGTATATTGTCCCCTAAGATTTCCTGGGATGATTTGTTAATATAGTGGTATATTTACTAATATATGGTGTCATAGTCCATGAAGGGGGATGGAACTAGATTATCTTTAATGTCCCTTCCAACCCAAACCACTCTATGACAGTCAAAATGAGAGGGGCTAGATTAAACAGTTGAAGTGGTAAGTCTTTCCTGGTTCACCTCATTTTGACTCAGCCACATTACAATGTGCTCACCCTGTCAGCTCTACAAGAAGACATGAGTAAATGCAACAACTTCTAGAACAATGATGAGAGATGGGCAGTTTGTTCCTGGAATATGTGTCTGCTTAGTGCCCAGCAGATTTATGGAATTAAAAATTGAGGTCTGTCTTCTACAATTATATGGCTTTTGTAAGATAACAAAAACCTTAAAGTCACTTTGATTCACCTGTTGTTCGCTCTGCCAAGACAAATCTCAGGGTACATATAAATCATTAAGTCCAAATCTAATGTTTTTTCCTTCATGGTTCTTCTTTCTCTTCACCCATGTTTCATAAATTGTAAAGAATTTGTACAACATGTAAAGCAGTAAAAGGCTGTCTCCTGTCTGTTTTCATGACTGTTTTTATTTAAGAACAAGGAGAATAAATAAGTTGAAAATTTTCTTGCATGTTTTAGTCATCTGACCAAAACCCCGCATTCCATTTATTGTTTTTTCATCTACAATCTGAAAAATCAAGAATGTTAGCTCTGTAAAAAAGAGTACTCTCTTTAGTAGTAAATGCAGAGAAAATTTAAGTGTAACACCACTTAAGTTCCATTTTAGATGGTGCCAGTATGAAAACAATTTAAGTCCTCTACAAGCTATCCCATTGTTGTATCGTGTTTATCCAGATGGGTCTTGAAAACCCCCAAGAATGGAAAAGGCACAACCTTTCTGGGCAAACTGTTCTACCATGGACTGTCCTTGTGTTGAAAAGGCTTGTCCTTGCTTCCATGCTTCCAGTCTGAACCTCATTTTCTTCAATGTACCCGAATTCTCTCTCCTTCTCACTCCAGACATCACTGAAGAGCTTGGCCCAGTCTTCTAGATAACCTCATGAGGATTAGAAAGCTTCTGTTAGTTCCCCCCCTTATGGTGAGATAAAAGGGACAGTGAATTTTGGTCTCATTTTTCCCAATTGCTATGAATAGGAAATAAATATCTTATTCCATCTCACTTTCTTCTGTTTACCTGATAATGCCACCTCTCCTGGGCCCTCACCTCTTCCCTGTTACGTTTTTTGGGATTCATTCACCCCAAAACCATCTCACATCATAATGTTGCTCTGAACTTTTTTCTACAGAGGGGAGCTCCTCACTCACCACTAGAAGTTTCTGGGAGTTACAAGGGTGCCCATTGCATCAGCACTGCTTCTTTCAACAGCCCTGGCTAAATATCATGCAGTTCTACCTTGTACAGTTACTCCAGCTTTGTCACTATGGTACAAACCAAAGTATATATTTCACAACATGATATCCAAACAGTCTTTTCTAGCTCATTAATAGGTGTCAACAGAAGACTATTTCTCCTGTGACCAAAAATGTCTTCACCCAGTTGTTAGGAGGAACAGCTGAGCATTGAGTTGAGGAAGAATTAATTTTTCATGAGACAAATAAACTCCTTCTTATAGGCCTCATGACAGGAATGAAGCATATTCTCTTCTCTAAGCCTTTCAGTGAGTTTTCTACCTTTCCTTGCTCATTAGAGATGACTTACTGCTGAAGGTATAATTTTTTAAAAGGAACTGTAGATCTAAATTCAGAGCTGTACCTCAGTGCACTCTTAACAAGAAAATGTCTAACTGTGCCACAGCTTCCTTCAGGATGAAGACTGAATTAAAACATGGATGAAGATTGAAAAAACATTTAAAAAATTCATGTCTAAGACTGTGTCTCAAAGAGGGAAGAGGGGAAAATAAAATGTTTTCTTCTGCCATCATTGCTAGATCAAATCATCTATCTTCATCACAATTAAAATCTGGAAAAAAAGTGGAACTTAATCGGATCCTGATTTTCCAAGTATTGTATGCAGAGCAGAAAGTAGCTCTGCCTTTTGCTGAAGTTCAAGATGAGTGAATTAATTTATTTTCTATGCGTTTTGTTTGTGTGACCATTGATTACATTTTTTTTTTTTTAGCTTGAAAGTTGTAATTGTAGGGAAACTGAAGGGAATTGAAGTTGAAATTGTAGGGAAAGCCCTGCAATGAAGAACACACAGTGTGCCATTAGGGTTTTTCCTTCCCAACCATTAGTTCATATCACATTTTGTGCTGAACTGTACTGACTCCTTCTCATTGAGTAAAGCACAGTACAGAAGATACTTGATGCAAAGAGTCAGTGAGGTAATTAGCAGTTTATTCAACCAAGCAGGTTCAGTTCATGCAGTACCAAATAAATATTTCCAGTTCTGCCTCCCTGACAAGCTTTACTATTAATAGACCACAACGAGCTTGCAGTTTGCTGAACAGCACAAAGATGATGACATACATGGGCCATGCTGCTGCACATGGCTTGCAGTCCATTGCTTACTCTACAGCAAATGGAGAAAAAAGGGAGAAGGTTTAAAGTTGTATTTTAACCTCTTAACATCTATGAAACCTATTGACTTGAGGGTCAGGCTGATGGTTTCAGTGTCTGGCAGTCAGCAACTTTCAGATCTCTAAAGGGTTCCTCTCTCCCAGAGGGTAACTGCCGTGCGAAGCTCGGAGAGAAGCAGCACAGATATGGATATTCAGTTCTGGGTACAATAGCTTCATTCTCACTGTCAGGTCAGCAGTCAAGTTCAGTGTAACTCCTCCTCGTCTGTCTGAATCAGGACTTTATGGAAATGCTGAGGATTTTTAATAAAGCAATTCTGCTGTGGAACAAATCTGCCCTTCGTGACAGCTCTTTGCCAAGCAGCACCACTGCACAGATTATTGAGAAAAAATTTTAAGTTCAAAGGCGGCATCAGGTTTTAGTAGGCATCACTCCTCATCTGATCTTCACAGAAATATTATTTCTTATCTCCCATATACTTATTACACAAGTAATGTCTACTTGTGGTAGACATCTCTTGCTGGTATAACACTGTTTTAGTAACTAGTGAAATATTCACATGTTCTATCAAAAGTTAAAACTTCAGATCTCCGAACTGATTTTCAGCCTTTTGATACCTTCAATCAGTTGCACTCTATGATTTCTAATCACTGGCAAGCTCTTCCATAACCCTGGAAATTATCATTTTCAGTGATCCATATCACTGTGCAAAATTAGATTCATGCATCACAGAGCAGAGAAGAATATTATTCCATGACTCTTAATTCAGTCATTCAGATGACCTGACTTATGGTCAAATCTTGCTTCAGAGAATATAATTTCTCATGTGGGTAAACTCCATCATTTTAAATTTAATGAAATAATGAGTGAAACCAGCATCCAAAATATTTTGTTTTTAAAACAAAAATGCTAAGTATACCATATCTGGTAACACTCAATTAAGCATATTTTCCCCCATTATAGTTATAGAAACCCTACTAAAAATATATATATTTGCACTAAATCATGGACATTTCTCCTGGTTTTATCCTAATTTTAGAGCTTTGAGTTGCACTCATGTGGAATCTACTTTTTAAGTGCAAAGGTCTTGAAGTAGTGTTGAGTGCATGGAAAATTATTTCCTTTAAATGCCTTGTTCTTGTGGTCGCTGCCTGTAGAGAGAATATCAGTCAGCCCTGCAGTTCCCAAATCATTGCAAATCCAGCCACTTACTTGAATGTGGTATTTCTAACTGAGTGATTTGGTATCTGGGCCTATTTTATGAATACAAACTTACACTTTTCCTTCTTTATCCTCCAGTAATCCTGTAGGTAGCTGCTGAGAATCATTGTCCAATCTCCCTGGGTGTTTTTCTGCTGACTGAGAAACCTTCCTAAGACACTACCAAAAGAATTAAGCTTCACTCATATTAAAAGTTTTTGGAAAACAATTTTGAAGGAAGCCAGGTCTCTCAGTGAGTGAGATTCAGTGGGTAAAAGAAATTAAAAGCTTTTTTGCCAATGGATTTTTTGTTATACAAAGTAATTCAATATCATCTTCTGGAATCAATTTCATAAGTCACCGTTGGACTCAAAGGAAGCTGAATGGGTCTATCTGAGGAAAGGATCTTGTTATATATTTTCCAAGGTAAACTCAGACATATCTTTTTGTTCTTGGTTTGGGTTTTGCTTATGGGTTTTGGCTTGGTGGGTTTTTTTGTGGTTTTTTTTTTTTTTTTTTTGGGTTTGGTTTTTGTTTTGTTTTTGGTTTGGTTTTTTTTTCAAAGTTTCAATTTTCTGTGCAGGAAGTTTTCACCAAAAGTACTTTGGTGTCTGCAATGGGGATGCGGTGTATCGTTCGAGGTGTCAGTAAGAGTAAATAGGATGCCTGTTAACGAAAGTGAATTTCCTTCTACGCAGTCTTTACTTTTGTCATGCTAACTTTCCATATCCTGTAAATGTGAACCTCACCTCTAGCAGGAAACATATGTGCACATGCTTTGTCATTGAAAAAAATGATAAATGGCAAAGTTAGCTGGCACTGAACTTTTAGACTGCAATGTCGGTGAAAAGACACAAACACACCAGTGGGAGATTTTATATAGAAAATACAAAGCATGGAGTTGTAAACTAAAGGCTAAAAATGAGCAGTGATATTTATAGATTTTCGTAAGCAAACCTGAGCATTCTGTTTTTCTTTCCTTCAGGCTGAAGTATTTTTTGTGTGTATAATAGAATCTAAAAAATTCTAGTAATGAGAATTTATCTTTGAAGTATTACAAGGTTTATAATACTGTACCTACATAGTCCTGTAGCTGTCAAGGACTGGTTTATGTTAGCATGAGCTGATGTAGCTCAGACAAAATTAAAGGAACTGCTTGTGAAGAACTTGCATGTCTAACGTAACCTCTGTTCCTGTATGTACAGAAATATCAGGACTATTTTACAGAGCAACAAAAATCCACCACCTCACAATCACTCTCAAAGGAGACTTTTTATACCTTGCACAGAATAACGTTGCACAGATTGAGTTTTAATGAAGTTTGGGAGTGGACCTTCAGGGAGCCAAGGGACAATCTGATGAAGAAAATCTCTGATAATTTTAATTACAGAGAAACTACCTGCCTGCAGCAAACAAAAATGTGGCTCTTCATCCCTGTTTCCTAGTCAGATCTGGACACATTAGGACTGCGCTGCACTATGTGCATTTCAGTGAGGCATAATGGCTGTGGTGGCCTGGATACATGGCTAAGAACAGCAGTAATGGACAGGGAATACTGACATAGCTAAAGCAATGATACATGTTGTGAAGGGAACAGAAAGAAATATTACAGTGTATTTGACAAAACTGAAACACGATAATATAAATTTACCTTTTTATAGTAGCTGTCGTCTCAAAACATACAGGAGATGCCTGTAGTGATGAATACAAGATGTGTTGATTGGAGCTCAGGATGAAATTTGTTGGCTTAATCTGGAAAGCAGTTCTTAAAATCCCCACTTTATTTCACAATTACCCCAACATTCGATCAATAGTTTCCTATAGCTTTGATTTGAGACTTTGCTTAAAATTGCTGCCATTTTAGAGGAATCATCTATACCCTTATTTCACAAATTAAGTCAGTTCTAGGAAGCAGAAATAGTTACTCTGCTTCAACCATGTAAGAGGCACAAACTGTCAACATATTCCTGATACACACCAAGGGCAAAGTACAAGAGCAGAGCTCCACTGGCCAGCCTGGGAGCTCCTGGTGGTCAAAGCTGCCCTTGAATGTCCCATGCAAAGGATGTGGCCTGTTGACCTTGTCCCATTTGTTTTCTGCAGAGACACCTTAGCAAGGGCTGGGAATTTCTGCATTTCAAGTGATGCTCAGGAAGCATCAGGAGCAGGAGCTGGGCAGGGGTGTGGAGAGCCCCCATTCCCCCAGCTTCCCAGAGCCTGGGGTGGGGGACCAGGTTCAGCCACAGCCCCTTGAGGGCTAGACCCCCCTGCCATGATGTTTTAATTACTTTCCAAGTCTACCCCTGTAAGAAATTTTAATTTTAATGGAAATCAGGATACGCTAGGCTTGAGCAAAAAGTTTCCTAAGCAAATCAAAGTCTTCTCACTGGTTGTCAGAAAATAGTAATTATTTTTCTTAACAGTTATTTGAAAATGCAATGACCCTTTTTAGTACAGTTCTGTTCTGAATCTTCATCAGAGGCTGACATTTCTAGCAGTCTAGCAAAGTCTGATGGGCATTTCACTGCTTTTTGCCACAGACATCCACATGCAGGACTACAGACATTCAGATGTAACATGCCATCTATAACCAGCCAAATCTTTATAGACATTTGTAAACACATGGGGCCCTTCTTGATGGAGCCTTGTCTGGCTTTTCTTTATAGGTATATAGTGTCAATTCCCTTTTGTTTATAAATATGCTAAAAGAAATGTAGCAAAGTGTAGGTCTGGTGTCCCAACTGCAACCAGAGAGGTCACTTGAGAGAAGGCTTAGCTATTCGAAGAACTGGCAAATATGGGTCTTGGCAGCTGCTATGTAACCAGTTTTAAAAAGCCCTTATAAAAGATCTAGTGAAATAGGATCTTCTTAAAAAAAATAATTAAAATACTTCACATACTAAAGTGCTAATTGTAGGAAGGGACACTAGGAACATTAGATGTTTGTGTCATAGTCAATGAGTACAGCCCTTAAGAGTCATCACACGCCTTTAAAATGTCACTTTTTTTTTTTCCCCCCTCTCCTTCCCTCTCCTGTTGGGAGGCCTTGTAACAAAGTCAGACCAGTTATGGTAGCAGGCTTAGGCTGCAGGAGGTATTCATTCCAACTGTGACAATATTTGTAAAAGAACATTCCTGGGAAGTCTACTGGCTTATCTCAAGACATTCTTTTTTTATAGAGACTGTCTTTCGTTTAAATACTTGTTTAGTGTTTTTTCCCTTTGTTCCATTGGTTTTTCATAGAAAAGACAACTAAAAAAATTACAATATATTTAACTTTCCCAGAGATGCAATAATTATAGATGATACAGAGTGCATGGAGGTGCAACAAAAATCATATTACATTAATCACTAATGTGCTTTAAAATCAAAGCCAAAACAAGCTTTGAAGCTACATAAAATTACTTTTAATAGATTCACAGCTCCCTGAGTACTGGAAAACAAAGGTTATTTTCTTTATCTTACTTTCTTTCCTTCCTATGAAACTTAATTTTCTGAGTCTCTGTTTTCAATTCATGTGAAAAAGCAGGGTGTTAAACTTTGATCCATTACTATGGTGTCTAACTGTTAAAAGTTTCAGGCTTAGGGGATGGGGAACAGAACTGGGTCACCTAACTGGGAACTGCTGAAGTGAGCAGGCCTCTCACTATGAAGGCATAGGAGCAAAGATAAACAACACAGACATAAAGTTTTATAAAAGATGGTTTTAATGTAAATATAGGAACATGTATTTATGTAAAATTTATATTCTAAAGGTTTCTCTCATCTTTCATCTAACTAACTTGTAGATGCTTCACAGTCATCTGGCTGACGATGTGTAAGTATGTACCTCCTTCAGTATGAAATCTTCAGGCTCTACAAGAGATGGTAATTACGTGAACTCTAGTACAATTTTTCAGAACTGCCTTTGAAGGATATTCAGATTCAGTCCTTCATGTCTTTTCCTTCTTTACAGACTTCTTGTTCCCCAGTTCCACCAGGAAAAATGTTTTGACTTGCCTGCCTTTATATGGTAGTTCAGCCTCTTGTGTTTTAGAAACATGATGTGCTTTTGTCAAGGCCACATACAATCATCAGCTGCCTAGTAGTAAAAGTCACATTTTCTTGACACTAAAGCCTTTTTGATAGAGAAGCCTACTCATCCCCCTTATTCCCGCTTTCTATTCCTTCTTCTCCTGTTTGCTGGACTGTCAGGTTGTGCCACGTTTTTTTTTTTTTTTTTTTTAATTCTCATGCTTGACTGGTCTGCTTACAAGCCAGTTTCACAAGATATTGTATTTGCACAACTGAATATTTGATGAATAGGGGAAAAAGGGATTGGGGTTCTATGCAAGCATTTAGTAAAATATTCATCCCAGCAAAACCTTATTCAGCTCTCAGTCTTTGTTTAGAAGATACAGTATATTTAAGTTTAGGACTCCTAGCACCAGATCAAAATATAATGAACACATGATAATAATAATTATTCTAGTATAAGCCAACTGTGTAAGTTTCTTTCAGTGGTTAATTTACATGAAGCATGGACCTTTCAGTTGTAGGTTTTATGAAGAGTGAAAAGTAAGAGATTGTCTATCTGATCCACTTTATCAGATGCAACAAGTGCTTGCCATTCTTCCATGTTCAGCATAAAGATGGCAGAAAGACATAAAGCCAACATAAATTTTGAGTCATACATTCACAACTGACTCCATGAAAGCAGATTATTTGCCTGTTTCTAAACCAAATCAGTATAAAATTCCTGGGTGATCAAAAAACATTCAGTCAAGTATTGATAAACATATATCTATATTCTCCAATGTGAAACTCTTCATATATTGAGTCTTAAAAATAATAATAATGTGAAATAACAATCATGCTTTATACAAATACATAAGTAGAATTAATGTCTCTGACTTCTGACAACCCCAGACACTGTAGTAACATGTCACTTCAGAAAGAATGTAACACCTCCCTCCTACTCTGTCCTTGAGGGATACCACAGTACATGATTCATCTGACCTGACTTTAGATGTACATCTGAGCTAGCCACACTTTATAGACAATGAAGAAAAGTGGGCATGTGATTCATCTGACCTATTTTAGACACATACTTTAGGATGAGTTTAATTGCAGTCTAGAAATGTGTCGTAGTCTCCTTGACAATAAAATTAGTCTATGGAGGCTTGTTCAGATGAAGATGACTAAAATAACTCAGTTGAATACCATCAAAATTATCTGAAAGCAGAGACTTGGCTATGTAAGACATTCCACAAAGGAAGGGGTAAAAAAGGGATTGAATCTTAAAGCTACTCAGTACCAGGAAAAAAATATAGGAGTCATGTTCTTGTTGAACCGTTTCTGTGTTGTAAAGGGATTCATAAACACAAAATATCCTCCATTTGCTATTACACACAAGCATCCATTGCTTTTTGAAATGCCTTAGGCAGTTCAAAGAATTAAGAGGTTTGCTAAATACAGTATAGGAGATTTGGAGTGACAGGTCAATGTGTGGGCTACCACATTAGTTCTCTACTGTCCTTGTAAAAAGGTACCTAGGAATGGGTTCAGCTCCAGATGGATACACCTACATTTAGGCTTCTAACCAAAGGAGTTTGTACATAGGTTTAGTGTCTGAAGATCTTGTTATAGTCAACAAAAATCTTGTGATAGTCTGATTTGCCCCTGCATATAGGAAAGGAAATGGTGTATGAGATGCCCCAGAGCATGATACCTCCCCTCCAAAATCCACTAAAAAACCACATGTTCCACAGTCCAATGTCATTTCTTAAATAGCAGCAGTTGGCAATTTTAGCAATGACTGAATTTAGCTGCGGATGTACAAACCTTGGACTTGAATTCCATTCCTATATTGTGCCACTCAGTAACTGTAAAGGAGAATTAATATTTTATTAAGCAATTATCTGAAGGAAAATTTATTTTTAGAATTATTTGATAAGACTATCCATTTCACAGAAGACTGTCAATGAAAGAGTCTATCAAGTGAAGTAAACCTTCTCCAGGATCCTGCCCAAAATAACTAATTTGCATTGTTCTCCATATAAATTTGTATATCAATTTGTATCAATTACATGTTGGCCTCAAATGCTAGCATGTCAGCATGTTGTTGCTATACATCCACTTTGGCACATTTAATTAGTAAATTAATATCCCATGACCAATATAATTTCTTCAGTAGTATCAACCTTATTATGATAGACAAATTCACCAGATTTTAGTGTGGCGTTTGGGCCATTATTGTCCTCTCTTTATTGTTTGTGTTATAGCAACTAGGTTCTGTGCTATAAGATTCTATCATTTATAATAGACTTTGTCATTTTGAAATGCTTTTAGTGACCTTAAAGCAGGGTATAAAACCCTTCTAATTTTCAAGTCCCATAAATATACTTTTGTTTCTAATGCCCAAACCATTAATTTCCCATTTTAACATATCGTCTCATGTTGCTTGTAGCTTTTTTGATAACTGTCCTGAATTACCAGAAAGATTTAAATCTAAATTTTGCCACGCTTTATAACACCTGAAACACAGCTTACATACTTCATGTGTGCATGTGGAAATGTAGAAGTCTTCTAGTAGAATGACAATTTTTTTTTTTTTTGCATACTCAATGCAAGTTATTTCCATCTATATTTTATGCTCAAGAGACATGCATTTACTATTGATTTATTTATAACCTGTAGTGTCATACAAATCACAAGTATTGGGGGAAAAAGCATATTTTACATAAAAGTATAACACATCTGGACATCCCATAAACCAGACTTTTCTACTTTCTGCCATCACCAACCTCTGAAAATTATTGAGAGGTGAATATTACAGGTGAAGATCTTGCCCACCCAGTAATTTTGAGCATTAGTCAGAACTCTGAATATAAATAATTCATAGATACTATTCCTATATGAATACTGAAAAATAATAAGCTTTATGAGGGTCTTGAATCTATGGCAATATTTATTTTCATAGTTACTGTGATAATAAAGCAATCACTAAGTAAAGATTCTTATCTCGCTTAAAATTTATTCACATTTGAGGCAATTTACTCTGTCTAAATGCAAGTGCATATCATAGATCTTGTTGCTTAGAGACACGACAAGACTGGACTATCTGCAGAATAGGAACTCACTATGAACATCTATTCCAGGGTCCTGAGCCAATCTTCCTAACACTGTCTCTGTTTTTCCCCGTCCTGTCTCTCCTCCTTTCCCAGCAAACACATAAAGATCTGAGATGAAAAACCCTTTCCTTTGCTAAGTTTCACCTTTGTTATTAATTTCCTGATTTGAATAGATTATAATTCTGCAAATCCCTCATCCCTCTTTTTTTTTTTTTTTTTTTTTTTTTTTTTTCTTCTTTTGGTCTTTCCTCCTCCATGGTGGAGTCATAGTTTTGTAGGACTGCCTATACCAGTGCACTTCACCACTGTGGATGGTGGGGGGGTGTAAATCTCTTTTTACAAGTAACAAGTGACAGGATAAAATGAAATGGCCTCAAATTGTGCCAGGGGAGGTTTATATTGGATATTAGGAACAATTTCTTCACTGAATGGGTTATCAGGCACTGTAACAGGCTGCCCACATCAGTGGTGGAGTTTAAAAGAGTTAAAAAAACTCCCTAGAGGAGTTTAAAAGATATGTAGATGGCGTGTCTAAGGACATAGGTTACTGGTGGGCTTGTCAATGTTAGGTTAATGGCTGGACTCAGTAAACTAAAGCGTCCTTTCCAATCTAAATGATTTGATGATTCTATGATTCTCCTAAGGAGAGGATGGAAAATGATCAAACTGATAGCTTTTAGAAGGGCTTCTTGCAGTGCTTATCAAATTTGATGTTTCTTTGTTGTGATGATATTGCAATATATGCAGCGTTATTTTTTATCTAAACATTTTCTTTTCTTGCATGTCCTAAATACAGAAATAGAAAAATAATATAATACTATAACTATAAGATTTAGATAATTTAAAAAGGGACAAATCTCAGATTCCTTGAACTTCATCAGCTATTTTGCTATTATATTTGGCAATAGCACAGATCTGACACAGACCTATTCGTGATGAGTGGTAACTGAAAACTCAGAGATGAATGTCCTGGGTCTTTCAAAGATATGCCTAAAAAATATTGAAGTTAGATATTTTCCCACAAATAAGAAAGTTTAAGTTTCCCCTCACCTTTATTGATATAAAGACTATATTAGTTTTGTGACATGCTGCCTAGCAGGACTTGTATGTTCCATGTAAGACTGCCAATCAGACAGGGATTTGATGGCCTAGATTTTCCCACTGAAGTCAGTGGGAATGAATGCCTTCCTCCATAAGCCTTTGGGAGCAATGTGTTCCCTGAAAAATGCAGAGAAGGTGCAGGGCATGCCCTCCCAGGTAAAATTGATCTTGACTTTCATGCAGGAATGTTGAGAGGTTGCCTGAGCTTTATGAAACAATCCACTAATAGAAGAGCCACATCTTTTTAGGTATGAATAAGCATCAACTGTTTTAAGTTTCAACCAGCAATACCAAACAGGGCGTATTGGGTGTGCCTGAGAAGCTCTTTTGATCCTCCTTTCTCCCAGCATGAAACACATTCCTGTTCCCCAGGATCAAAACTCACTACTTAGTGTCATACTGTTGTTTTGGGAAACTTGGGTAAAATTATTTTGGGGGCTGCAAATATAAACATTCTGCATGAGTGACCATCCTTTAGAACTCTTTCTCTTGTAAAATACCTGTTTTCTGACTATAAAAATCAGTGTAGACAAATTTAACCTTTCAAAGAAAAGAAAAATGTTGAGGACCATTGGGTGACAGTTAAATATTTCCTGAACCTGAAGAATTACAATGCAAGTTTAATATTGATGCATTCTTGTTTAATCTGTACCAGACTGGCTGAATTTTCTTCCAGGCACTGTCCACCTCCTGATACATTAGGGCAGATGTGGCATTGCTGAATGTGTTCTGTCCTATTTCTACTGTAGCTACAATTTAGATACATTTTTGTATTTGTTGTTCATATTGTTCATAAATTGAATTGCATATTTTTTATTTATTTCTTAATATCTGCATCCTTTACTCTTTCTGTAATCTCCGTTAACATATTTATTGTTCTAGGACATCACAGAAGAAATCAGGTGGCATAAAACAGTGCCATCTTGTGGCACTCATCAGTTGCATAGATATTTCCTAAGTCAGCATTTTCAAGGGTTAATTTTTCTTAGTACATGACCATCTCTAATTTTAAGGTCTTCAAGATTGCTCTTAAAATGTTGTAAAATAAAGCAATTAAAAAAATTTCCCTGTTCACCCAGACGTGTTTTTGAGATTTTTGTTTTTTTGTTTTTTTGTTTTTTTTTTGACAAAAAGTTTCACACTGTTAAATAAAACTCCTGAGACAACCCTCACCTCTTTTAACAGACATTTCATGATTTGGGAGTAAGGCAACACTCTAATCATGCCATGAAAATATGTTGTTAACAGATTAACTTGACCAATTGCCCTGATAGGAGTGAGCTCCATGGAAAATATTATTTTTGAAACAGGTAAAAAGTGTTCTGCACACCAAATCTATTTTGGACAAAGCTCTGAACATCTGAATTGCTGAAATGGCTTCAAGAATCTATCTGCTACTAAACCCATCAGTCATCTAGCTGATTTACCCCCAAAACTGTGGAAATAACCAATTCCCCCCTTTTTTACATTTCAGGTATTTTAACTCTTAAGTTTCTCCTGATGTGAAGGTCAGAACCTGGGCAGCAGGAATCTGACTCACTGCTTATGGGTATGTTATACTCTCAGAATAAATTAAAGGAGTAGAAGCCTTCTCTTGACTTCTTTTTTCTGCTTGACCTTGAATTAGAAAAGATTGCGTGAGATTTTCAAAAGCACTTGGCCTTGACCTAGTTCTCTAATTAAATCATTCCTAAAACTCCCACTTAGTAAGAGGGCATTTACACCACCACTGCAGACTTTAAAATTAGTTCTGTTGCTTATTTATGCTTCAGTTCCTCCTCTCAGCGTAATGGATGTAATAATTACCTGCTCTGTAGGAGTCCTACAAAACTTCATTAATGCTGGATAAAACTACCTACAGAAGTGCAAAGTGGTCTGTGCTTCTGCTGCAGTTATATTTGCTGCACATATATCCACATGGTATTTTGCTGTACAGCTTATGGGAGGGATTCTCCAGCTTACAGAACTGCATTAAGATACTTTTAAAAGTATAAATAATGTCTTACATCATTATTAATTAAATAATAACTACAACAAAGCACAGTTTTTCTCTGGAAATTAATTTACAACCCAACAAAACAATTATATTACAGCAACAAAGTACCATCAGTATTTGGTTTATATGCAACTAATTTGTATGTATTGAAGCCTAAGAATGTTCTGCCATGCATTCATAAGACCACAGCCAGTAGGAAGAGGGCTGTGATTACTTTTGTCAATTCAGTGCAGCACTTGTAAGACTGCATTTGAAGTTCTATGTCCCATTTTGTGCTCCCCAGTAATAGTAAAACAGCAATTAGTTAAAATGAGGATGGCAATGGGCCATCAGGATGATCAAGGGCAGGCAGTACATGACATGAAGACAGATGTAGAGAGATGGGTTCATTTAGCCTGAAGAAGAGCAGGATGTAATTGCTATTTAAAAAAAAAAAAAAATAATTACTGGGTCTTACAGAGAAAACTGAGCCAGATTCTTCTTAGAGGTGCACAACCTCCAATGCTAAGGGTAAGGGGCACAAACTGCAGTTATAACTCTGATTAAGTAGAAGGACAAAGCCAGTTGCTATCATGAGAGTGATGAAACACTGAATCTCGTTTGACAAGGCTCTGAGCAGCTTCATGGTTTCAAAGTTTGATTCACTACTTTGAGTGGGGAATTGAACCACACAGCTTCCAAGTATCCATTTCAAACTGGATTATTCCATGACACTCTGATCCTATCTCAGTGAACATGTTTTAATAGTAACAAAATTTCAAAGAACATTTTTCTCAGGCAGTAAGACCATTGTCTCCTTCCTCTTCCATAAATCTTAATTTTTTGGTTTCCACTTCTATTGGTGCACAGTGGCAATACCACTGTGACATCTGGAATACCCTAATAACCATGTTATGTTTGAATTTTGGGACATGTGGATAGAACCTGTCTCCAGTGTTGTTCTAGACAGGCTCTATTTTCCTCCCTTCCTCTTCACGACTTAAATTTGGCTTTGCCCTAAACCTCCCCATGCTGCCTTAACATATGCAGAAGAAATAAAGTTTTTTTTTTTTCTGATTAAAAAACCCACAATGCAATACTTGAAGAGGGAATTTGTGAATCTCTCCTCTTTTATCTTATTTCATCTTAATGGGATAGCTTGGTCAAGTCTACTTTTGCACTCAGAAACATTTGGAACAGTTCTTTTCATAACTGTACGCAGGTCTACACAGCTAATAATTGTATGTTAATGACTCGATACAGATAGTAAAAATATATTGCCCTATCCCCCAAATTATTTTCATGGAATTCCTCCCAGAACATTAATGTTTACAAAATTAATGTAAAAAAATTAAGCAGCAGCTAATAAAGACCAGTGGTAACACTTCTTTAATGTCACAGTTAACATACACATAGTTGGTTAGACATTTAAAAACAAGGTTCTTGGGGATTACAAAATGAGATGAAATTGTGTTTTCCTCATGAAAATCTAATAGTCTCTACTGAAGAAGTATCAGAATCAGTGAAACCAAACCTTCTGGAGAAGTTTGGTTGAGATTTCCTAAGGAGCATTTATGCCAGAGAATGACACTTAGAATTACAAGGCAGGGTAATAAGACTAACACAAATGTGGAAGGTTTATCGTCTAGAACCAAGTAAACTGATAATTAGGATTAAAGCTTGTCATTCCACAGTCACGTTCACCTACATTTTATGAGGACTGGAAGGACATTTATGTAAAACACGTTACCTTTGTATGTTGGGACAAGATCTGTCTCGCTGAGCTTATTGTGTGAATAACCTGTTCTTCAGCCCAGAGACGGGTGTTAGAACAAGCTTGGACCATCCAGCAGATGGAGCTCAGAACTAACAAAAAAATTTAATTAAAAAAAAAAAAAAAAAAAAAAAAGAATTAAAATTTTTTTTGCTATTGCTGCGTACTTTTTCCTGTGAGTAACAGCTATTTTGGTGTCATTTTCTGTGATTTATCACCCTGCAGCTAATATTATAATGTTGCTTGCAAATGAGCATAATGAGTTTTGGGTGGTAGATAGGTGAGGTGGTGTTGATAAGGTGTTGGCAGATCTTCTGCAAGCTCCTTAATGGCATCTGGTGGGATTCAGACTGCTTTGAGGTTCCTAGAAACTAAACTCCATCATAATGTGAGTACAAATGACAGTTAATTGCTGTAGATGAGCACCAGATTTTTAGACAGAAATTCTGCATATTCTTTAAAGATCTAGTCCTAGAGCAGACTGATCACTATACTACATGAAATTATGTTTAGCATGAGTCACATCTCTTAAATGCTTGAAGTCAGTATTAACAAAAATCCTCAGAATATGCATTGAGATACTGATTAGAAAAAAATACTAATAATTATTGTCTGTATTTACAAGTGACTTGCTTCCCAAACTAGACAGTGTAAAGCAAAGCCAGATAAATCTTAGACACTCGTTTTGTCTTTGTACAGGAAAAAAGAGCCTTGAGGTCTACAATGGCATCTGACTTGCAAACTTTCTAGAATTCTGTCACATCTCCATGCCTAAGGGATAATGCAGAGTCACTGTCAGCCAGACAATGCTGCAGAGTCCATATAGAGGACACAGACTGTCTTTTCATTTGTGTCTGAGGAAACCACATTGGAAGCTGTGTTCCTGCTGGCAAGCACAGTGAAACCTCCTCGCTGTTGCCCTGATGCAGAAATACCAGCACACTTCCTCAGGGATCATCATTCCCATTTTAGTGCACTACTCTCCTCTCCCATCGAGGCTCTAACTTCATGTTTGATTTTGACCTTTTAAAGATATCACTGTGTTGTCATTTGCCACTTCTTTTCATTTCCTTCTTCATCAATGTAGAAAATAAATATAATAATCCCACGCCTGGGGAGAGATCAGAAGCAGATGCCTGAAGGTATTGATAAAACAACAGCTACTGAATTATCTCCCTTTGGAAATCAGGTTAATCTCAGATCTTGCTACATTTTAAATCTAAGAAATCTTTATTCTGGTTTGTATCCTAACTCAAACACAGATGTGTAAATAGCACAAACAGAATAACAATTGTAGAATAAAAAAGTGCTTTCTTTTGCTAAATAAAATTACTCTGAAGTCTGAAGTTAGAGACAGATGTATTGCTCCTGCTTTACATATGGCAAAGACTGAATGCTCTCCTTATGAGAGTTCCTTGCTTTAAATAATCTTGCTAGTGACTAGGACTTAAGCACCAGGTATAGTAGATATATTGCTGTCTTTGAAAGCAATCATAGCATGTCATAATGTAAATTAACCTTTGTAAACCCCCCAAATCTGTCTACTCTCAGCAATTAAACTGGTCATGTACAAAAGCTAGTAGAAAAATGTACCATAGTAGGAGTCTGTAGAAAATTAGGGTTTTGACACATTTGTCAGTGACAATATGCTTTTGTTTCCTAAACAGTAGCTTTTCTCAGTTTTAATATACATATATATACATTCTTTTCTAAAAAAAAAAAGGAAAAATTTTTCAGAAATGACATCACCATTTTATATGATATTTCACTGAGGTAATTTGCTGCCTCTTAAAGGGAAGTTCTAAGAAATGTTTCACCAGTAAGAGTAGATAGTAATACTTTTTTTTTCTTTGGGGGGGTTATGATGCAAGAGTAAGAATAAAGAGCAAATTAAACTCATTTATTCAACAAAAATGCCATGGTCAAGACCTAGCTTCCTCTGTGACAGACAGCACAGATAGCACAGCAGTAGGTCATGTGTCTACATCTGACAGTCCTGGGGCCTCAAAACAACTTTTTTGTAGGGCTTTTCTGCTGGTTCAGAGTGCCTGCAGCACGACCTGGAACAGAAGGCACAAGGGAGCCTTGTGCCTGCTGCCCCAGCACAGCTGGGAGCAAGGGGTGGGGATGTGGACTTTAGTTAAAGAGTAAAACTAAAAAATTACTTTGGATTAAGGTAGAGGATGAATCTAATCTGTAGTAATTATTCCTGAATACCAATGTGTTTAGAAATCTTCATTAGAGTGTTTTTTTCACTTATTCAGATTAGTCCAGAAATCAAATCAACCTAAATGTGAAAAATATATTTTTATTTCTAAACAAGAATATTCAGAAGGAGTTGCTGAATTCATTTAATGTGTAGACAAGCTCCAAGAAACCAGTAAAAAAGCAGAGTATCAAAGTGTGATGAAAGAAGAGAAAACATAAAATAGAAATATAAATGGAATCTGACAGGAGGCTGAGTATGAGTATTTAGAGGTGACAGGGCATTAATGTATTACACAAGAGGACACACAAAGCTGGCTTTTTCTAGATACTGTAGACAGTAGAAGCATAGTCTGTATACAGTGCCATATTCTTTCTCCAGCTAAAATAGAGTAGCCTTAGAAAATGAAGTCCAGATCATCTTTATTATCCTGTATAATTTCTTAAGGGGCTGGAGGAAGGTCTGTGAGTGTAATTCCAGAGACGATACCTGCAACAGCATGATCATTACATTGCTCTTCTGGAGCTGCCTTTTGCTGACCTGTCTTCAAAAATCAGTGGATTCATTTTAATAACAAAGATCAGTCTTTCAGATAATGCCTGAAGGACTAATGCTTTGTGAACCACAAGTGCAGGTAGAAGTTTACAGATGCTTGGTCACAGAAAAGCAGGATGCTAACGACTGAAACTGCCAGTTACTAATGGAGCAAATAAACCACCACTATAAGCAAATCTTGTTTGTGTCCTTGCAACATGACACTAGGCTTTGCGTGTTGAGATAAACCACTTAGAAATCAAAAGCTCCCATTGTGAGTGTACATGTTCTATTATGTTCTTCCTGTCAAATAAAACATGCTTGAGTGTCATGCTCAGATTCCCACTAGGTTTCATGTCTCATAAGTTCACTTTTTTTGTTCTGTAGTACACCATTTGATATCATCATTCTCAGAAACACTTAGTCTTCCAGAAGAAAGTATTATTTGCCATCTCCTTCTCATATCTCTTGTTAAATTGTATTTTTTTTTTAATGGTTCCAGTATTAGTGTAAAGATAAATTGTCATTTTTTAAATACACCATAGCATGAGAATTTCTTAGAATCTAACCATGATCAAAGTTTGTTGACCAGTATGTATCAAATATGTATGCATCTGTTTCCTTCAAGTGCTGAAGCTTTGAGAATCATGTGATTACAGGAAATATCTATCTTTTATAGAAGATGTAAGATCTGAGCTCTTTTGTAATTGGAGAAAAGGCCTAAGAGGATGCTAAGGTGCACCTAAGGGGTGAAAAAACTAAACTAAAAATGATGGATACTCACATCCCATTTTATGAGAAGCACTAACACTATATGCAAATTCTGTTGTTTTAGGTTGCTTTTTCTTTAAGCTGTACTTAGGTAGTATGTTTGAGAAAATGTCCCACACAAGCATAATTTTAGGGACAGATAGAAGGACTTAAGACCTTGGAAAACTGATTTATAGTAAGAAGCTTGCAGCCAACCCCACATAGCAAAGTGTGAAGCATGGAGCTGTCGAAAGTTAACAGCATCTACACTGTTCGAGTGTTTGAGGTTTATTAGAATGAATTTCATAGAATTAGCCCTCTAAAATTGTCATCTCCTTTAGCTGAAATCTTTCTCCAGCTTAATCTTCTGTTCATGCTTCAATAATTCTTTCCAAAGAGCAGCTTCATGGAGCATGCAAGAAACATGCATATAATAAAGCTGTCTTGAGCAGTTG
Source organism: Phaethornis superciliosus (assembly GCA_023637945.1). NCBI lineage: Eukaryota > Metazoa > Chordata > Aves > Apodiformes > Trochilidae > Phaethornis > Phaethornis superciliosus. The sequence continues at coordinate 102,170,015 of JAJQWJ010000003.1, forward strand.
CTTGGTAACTCTGTGTATTAAAATGCTTCTAATATCCAAGAGATACATGGATTACAATAATAAAAATACAGGAGTACAGCAGGGAATCACTAACAGCTGTTAGAGATTTAACACCCACCTCCAGATGCTTGAAAAAACACATTGTACTAATAAGAAATGGATTTGAGTAATTGCTTTGGATTCAGCATAATGATTGTCTCTGATACAATGAAATTTCAAAAATCTACCTGACTTTTTTTTCATAAAACAATTAATTATTATGAAAATGTAATGGCAGTTTCTAAAATTTAAGGTCATGGATTTAAAAAATATTCTGTAATAATGAGGTTTGGGAATCTTGGTATACAGATGATATAACAGGTATGCCTACAGAAATCACGTCCTATTCAGGAACCTCTTACCTTGTGAAAAGGTACATGCAAAGATCATAGCAAATGTCTGTGCCACAGAGGTAGGGAAGAAAATCTCTTGAAAAGATTTATGACCACTGTGACTGAGTTTTATTTTTTAAAAATAAACTTTCTTTAGTAATGTAAGCCAAGATTCATAGGATTTAATATTGACATCTAGAATCTTCCTTCCAAAACCAGCAAAAAGACTGTTTGGATTTCTCTCATACTACCTAAAGAAAGATTGTTGCATTTACCTGCAATGACTGTACTGAAGCCTTGTCTTGCTCTAAATGTGCTGTGGAAGCCAATCCCTGTCTGAGATGGGGCATGAAACCAACTCTGAAGCTTGGAGGTTAGGGCAGTCCCCTGAGGAGTCAAACACTGTCTTTCTTACCCATGCTCCAAAGAATGCTAAAGCACATTTATAGAAACTTGAACAGACTAGTCACAAAATACTAAGAGAATGTTGTATCCTAGTGGCAAAGACATGACTGCAAACTAGAACTAAATAAATAAAGCTTTAAACTGGAAGTAGAAATGAAATTTTAGTTAATTTTCTGATTTCTCATTTGCCATAGTTAAAAAAGGGAAAGTGTCACTGCCTTTATTAGATGAACTTTGTAAGAGGAACTCAGTTACCTAAGCAGCTACCTAGCACTATTTCTGATGGGTAGGGCCATCCTGTAAGGTCTGTAGCTACAACTCTAGAAGGAAAAGTATGTCTTCTACAGGTCTTGTGTCATATCTATTAGTCCCTTGTAGATGCCTTGTGGTATTCCCAAGACACGTTAAATGTCCTAAACATCTATGCCTGCACTATTGGACTGAGCTGGAAATGTCTGATTTCCTGTTACAACCGATGGAGATCTAAAATTGCCTGTGCTACTGATGAGTTCCTTCTGGCTTTGAAGACAATAGCTCCATCCTGGCTCTTACTATACAGTCCTCCAGTCAGTACTGACTCAATCTGTAACAAGAACTCAGCACTAGACCTCTAAATTTTGGTGTTTTAAACTCAGACTGATTCTTGTCTGGTCTGTGCATATCTACTGGGTCAAGTACCTCATATAGCATTAGGGTAAAATATAATTCTTGACATGCTAATTATGGCCTCATCATGAAGCAGGTTTCAGGACTGGCAGTTTTATGGTGTGTTCTGCATCAAAGGATTTTAGGTGATTTCAGGAAGGATAAAGCTTTCAGTAATACTGAAAAAAGCAAAATAACTTTTTGTATATTTTTAACATATTTGCAAAATTGTCCAGTAGAGTTTTCTTGAAAGTACGTTATCTTTTGTATTACTGTGTCTGGTAATAGAATAACAGTATAAAAAATATTCAAGTCCCCTTTTTAAAGACTACCTCATGAGTGACAAGACCTCATTGTTCCTACTTTTTCTCCTAATTTTCCTCAAAGATGCAGGTTTTACAATGGGAATGTACCTTAACCTCTACTGACACTTTTGGGGGTAGAGGTGGGAAACCTGGTTTGTGTTATAATTTCAAAGTCCATATTATGAAATATTACTATCTGAATACATTTTTCCGTTTTTGTGTGCTAGAGTGAACACATACTTAGGGACAAATTTAGCCACAGAATTGAACTGACTGATGTCCCTAGACTCCCTCTACTACATGCAGAGAAAAGGTACCTCCTCCCAATCTGTTTCATCACTGGGATCTATACAGCTTGAACAAATGGGATGATTCTGAAAATGTGTACATGTGTGGTCTCAATTCAAATACCTAACACAGGATGTAATTTGGGATGTCCTACTCTGTCCAAACATCTGCACAGAGCTGACAAATACACAACTTGGCAGAGACTTTGTCCCTCCTGTAGCAACAGCTGGAGGCTTCTCTTGGCTATCTCAAGTAGAAATGAACACTTATGTTCAGACAACTGACTTAAGTCTGTTGTCTCTCTGCTTTGGATAGAGAGCAAGAGATTCAAGTCTGGCAAAATAAATCCAGACACAAAGAATCCAGTGAAAACGATGTGATGGTTGGCCATGTTGTGCAGATGTGGTAAAAGTCTCATGGCATACACTAGGACTCTCCATTCTGTCCTGTGTCCTTTTTCCAGAATTAATTATTGGGTTACTATGGCGTGATAGCTTGCTCTTTATTGCAAAATAAATTGTGATAGCTCTGCAACCAGTGAGCATTGTTAAGTATAGTGTTTTGAGTTTCCAAAGGGACTCCAGCACAAGTCCTATGAGGAAAGGCTGAGGGAGCTGAGGGTGTTCAGCCTGGAGAAGAGGAGGCTCAGGGGAGACCTCATCGCTCTCTACAACTCCCTGAAAGGAGGCTGGAGCCAGGGGGGGGGTTGGTCTCTTTTCCCAGGCAACTATCAGAAGACAAGAGGGCATGGTCTCATGTTGTGCCAGGGGAAGTTTAGGTGAGATATTAGAAAGAATTTCTTCAGAGAGGGTTATCAGACATTGGAATGGGCTGCCCAGGGAAGTAGTGGATTCTCCGTCCCTGGAGATATTTAAAAAGAGACTGAATGTGGCACTCAGTGCCATGGGCTGGTAACCACAGCGGCAGTGGTCAAGGGTTGTACTTGATGATCTCTGAGGTCCCTTCCAACCCAGCCAAGTCTATGATTCTATGATTCTAGTTAGTGGTACGTGTCCTTGCCCATGCATGGCAGGGGGGTTAGAACTAGATGATTTTTAAGGTCCTTTCCAACCCAGCCCATTTTGTGATTCTATTATTCTAGCAATTAAGATAGATGGTTCTACCTTAATAAAATCCTTTGAATATTATTATGAAAGTACTTTTATTACATGGTTACAGAAAATGAAAGGACTATTTATCAAACTTATGCTCACTTTTGTTTAGAAATAGCTGACAAGTAGGAATTTATTCTGCTTGTGTTTATCTTTTATTGCTATATTTATAAAATGTGGATTTGCTTGAGTCTACTTTTTCATCATCATTCCATGCATAGTCATCACATATACTGTGACTTGGGTATCTGCTATCCATGTAGATAAAGATATTTATATTCATGTATTTCATCTGACACAGAGAGGACAGATTTATAAACATAACACTTCATAAACCATACCTTATTGGCAGTCTGGTACAGCTATACCAGAACTCTATGATCTAATCTGAATTTCTGTGTGCATCAAATCTGGCTTCCTCCTTTATCCCCTGGTCACCTATTATTTTGATACTATGACAGACATAAAAAAAATCATATACTCATAATAAAAGACACTAAATAACTTGATTGCTGCTTGTAGCTTCCCAGTTCAACACCTTGATTTTATTCTCAAATTGTAAACAGATTTTACAGAAAAACTTCATTGCAAGTGGCAGTTGGATGACTCTTGTCCACATCCCAAACTGCGTAAGCATCATCAACAGCAACACAGATAACTGCTCCAATTTATGCAGAATAGTTTATCTGGTACACTTCAGACTTCCACAGACAAAGAAAAAAACCAGACATAACTGCAAACATGAAAAATCAGTGTTACATTTGTAAGTCATGCAGTGGAAGCCAGAGTTCATTTGGCATTAAGTATTCAGTGCTAATCACCTCCTCTGCTCATTGAAAAGCCATGTTTGTACCTTCTTCAATACTCAGCCTGGCTGGGGTTTAAATAACCTTAATAAATCTTGAACATTGCTTTAAACAGAACAGAGAATTTTGTAACCAACCCATAGGAATAATTTTGGTCTTCTCACTCTTGATTATGTGCATTAATCAGAACATCATTGCTATTCTTGTTAGCCCTTTCTTAGAATTATCAATGTCTGAAAGTTAAAAAAACAAAACCAGAATTAACATTCTGGAATATTTCATCTCCCATTATGACCCTTTGCTGAGGGAACTTCTGTGTAATGTACTAGAGCTCTGCAAGAAATGGAGGAAAATCTATGGAGGAAACATAAATGATAAATCGTCATATACACAAGGAAAAAAAATGGTTTGAGATTTTTTAAATTTTTATTTTATTTTCTTATTTCTTCTACAAGGATCTGACATTGAAACTATAAACCATTTATCAAAGGAAGAGAGAAATTTCAAAAAGGATGTAGGAAGACATTCTATCTTTGGAGTGCAAATGGATAGTTGCTTTCTGTAGTTTATGTAAAATTTGCTGAATAATAAGAGAAATACTACTTCATGTTTCCTTGGTTACAAATCTCTCTACTTAAGGCATTAGAAATTAAAAGTCAAGTACAGAGTTAAAACATGCAGTTCAATATATTTCAGGTTGAATTTCTGAATCTTCTAGAACAGAGTAAAATATATTTATGTGGTAACTCTCAGGCATTGAGAACCTCATTTCCCACAAATCAGGGGTCTAAGCCTTTCCATTATTATTAAGATATGAGAATATAGAAATGGAGCTGCCAAGTTCTTCCTCCTTTTTGGATTATATATATGTTTTCACACATTCTTTCCTTGACATCCAGGAGTCACTACTCTTCCCAGTGGGTCCATCTCATAATACAGTTGCTCCAATATGAACTTTTACCAACTTTTTGCTGTGGCAGAAGTAGATGAAAACATGATCAACACCCTGAAAAATCACTCAAGGAACGTAAGTCCCACAATCATGCACCAGGATCAGGGACCAATTCTTCATCCTCTGGGGAACCCCTTAAACAGAGAAGAGCCCAGGGAAGCCTCTCAGCTCTGCATCACAAGTGTGCATTGCACAGCAGGAACAACTATGACCCCTGCCAAGCCTCTCTGCAGGACTGCACAATCTCTTGTATAGAACAAGGAGGTCACATAGGAGCCTCTATGTTTACCCAGATGGCTCTTCTGCCTCACCATACCATCTCTACTGCAGCACAGGGGAGTCATGTAATGAATCCATTTTGATTTGATTTTTGTATGAACTCTGTAGGTTGGACTTACAGGAGCAAAGGGGAATCAGAGGAAGCAGGGCTTATACAACAAAAACCTTGAGCGACTCTATGAAAGAAAATGGATGGTGATGTAGTACTTTAATCCATCTTGGAGCTGAACACTACTGAACAACATTAAGATTTCAACAGGATTGATTTTTAAGCTTGCACTTTGAGAGGAAGAAAGGACAATTTAAAGAGATTTTTTTGCTGTTGTCTATACTAGCATGATTTTCTCAGTACACACTAAGAATTTTCAACTTTTTTCAGTTGATATTAATAGCTTTTTATTTAGATACAAAAAACTTGATGAAAAAGTTTATCAGATTTTACATGATTTAGATAAAGTATATAATTTGGAAGGGACAAAATGCCAAATGTAACTGAAATTATCAGTATGAGCTGAGTTCCACTTATCTAGCTGACCCTTACACATTGCCTGCAGAATGCTGACCACAATCTTTGACCCCTCAGGATCTTATTGGCATTGTAGCCTTGTGCAGAGAGCACTAATTTGCAGTAAATCTCCTCACACGGGGTTATATTCAGAATGAATTCTTTATTGGAACAGTGCAATGAATACTGATGTTAAAATACGGAGCTTTCATGCTGACTAGTAAGAGATCAACTATTGCATAACTTCCCTCTAAAACTTAAAGGACAAATCAACATGTAGGAGAAAGACAAAAAAAGAATGTAGATGAAGGATTAATAAGTAGGAAGAACTAAAGGAAAAAAAACCCACACCACAACTAATAATTACTTTAAACATGACAATGTTTCTTTTGTTCTCTTGTTTGTCCTTTGTTTTTTTTTTCTTATTTCTTTGAGGTGGCAAATCAAACCTCTAGCAGCACACTTCCCTTCATACCATTTTGGGTTTTTTGGCTTGACATTCTCCCATAAGAATAAATGTCTTCTGATCTCACTAACATGTAGATTACTAGTGCGTAGTTCTCTCAGGCTTTCACACCAAGGAAATGTGGCAAGGGAGCAGAATTCTAGTGCTATTGAATGCATCTTATAAAAATTGGACTGTAGTTAATGAAATATTTGCAAATCTTTTATTATAGTACAATTTTAATCTCATGAATATTATTCTTCCACAAAGAGTTCTAAAAAACTAGGTCTCCCCTGTCTTGCTTGCTCCATCTAAGCAAAAACAATAGATTATGCACATGCTTGGTTGTGATGCAGTCTGAGTCCCTACAGCTGTTCTTCCTTATTTCCATAAAACAGAGGATTCAAATCCATGCTTTCTGTTGCTTACACTCCTGGCAGTTACTAACCCTGAATATGCCCAGGCACTGTCTGAAGGACCATTAGAAAGACAGAACCAAAACCATACCATAGACCATTACACCCTGAGTATGGATGAGTATATGACAGAGTGGAGGCCCATTCCTTGCTCAGTTTAGTAGTGTGGACAAAGACACAGGAAGAGTTGGAAGTGCCAGCAAATCAGAGGTTACAGGGTACACAAAGTGTCACATTTTTTTTCAGTTTCATCTACTTTTTGGTAGTGTTGAACATCAGATCCACAGATCTAAAGAATATTTCTTTACATGGAATCCTCTTTCTTTAGGAAGCACCAGAATTTTGAAGTTTTTAACATATTTTGCTCTAAGAGATCCATAAAAAATGGTACTAGAAAACTATTTAATATTTCTTAGAATTCATAATCCTTCAGGTTTAAAGAAGCTTCAGCATGAAAGATAAATTGTAGCTGAGAAGTAGTTAAACTGCATCTCATTTTCTTGCACATAGGAGAATAGTCAAGTTAACATCTGGCAGAGACATTTACTTGGAAGAATACCATATGCCTCAAACACTGGCTGAGTAAGATGAAGTTTATGTTGGCTGACAGCAGACAGCATTTTGAGGAAACTGAATAAGGGAAGATGTCCATCTCTTTTGGAAGAGATGTTTTTCAACCAGAACACCCACTCTAAATCCAGGCGAAGGAGAACAGAAGTGACTTCTCTCATCTTTTAGTTGCCAGAAGACTCTAAATCTTTTTTCCCCACATATACAAGCTTCCCTGTGGTTAATTTTGCCTATGCTATTCTAAATTTTAACAACTAACCAGTTATTCCAAACTGAGTAATGAATGCTGCCATTTCACTCCAGTACTTTAGGATTCCATTACTGTTTCCTGAGTTGGAAAACATGATGAAACCATACTGAAAGTCCAGCTGCATATAAATACAAATAGAATATATAAATAATATATATTTTTTATATATATAATATATATATAATGGAATATATAAATAAATAGAATAGAAATACTTTGGTTTCCTCTTCCTTTCAGAGATGAAGTATGTGTGAATCAGAAGCAAGGGAGTGTCAGCAGTAGCGTCTTAAAAATGCAACTACAATGAACATATTATAATTGTTTCTAGTAAACACATAAACAATGATGTTTCATTCCTTAAAAGTTCCTAGGCGCTGGGCTAGTCACACTTGTAAACTCACAGTGATTTTTATTTTATAAAAACATTGTCCTTTGTAGATATAAATAAAGTGCAGTGAATACATCTCTATTTCAGGAACCTATCATCTAGTCAGTTGATTTCCCTGTGTAAAATTAATTATTTTTATAACATCATGCTTCATGTACTTATAAAGTGTTATATATCACAGAACAGCAAAATATTTAGCTATTGACAGCAATTCTCACCCTTGAAATCTCAGCATTTTAGGGTTATCATTTGCAGGAGCAAGGAGAAATCGGCAAGCATTATTGTTTGTTCAGTTTCCATAGCAGCAATAATAAAATAGTTGTTTGTGGGGTTTTTTTGTTTGTTTGTTTCTTAAATTTTTTTTTCATCTCTACAAACAATTGAAGGAACCATTTTTGTTCCTTCAAAATGCTGGAAGTTTCTATAGATCATAAGCCAAATATAGAATTGCTCTGCTCCTGCCTAGGAGGAGCTGTGATGCAACAAATATTTGAGGTTTTACTGGCATGTGCTTGAGAATTTTTTATTGCATTTTATTGGTCTTGTGCTGTGACATGGTGAAGTTTACTGTACAAAATGAAATTATACTACTTATCAAACTATCATAATGCAAACATAGTTCTCCCAGGCACTAACTAATGTTCCAGTTTATTTTCTCTGTCCAGTAAGGAAGAAGCACTGTCATCTGATGTATCACAGGAAGAAGTTTTATGACATTATGCAGCTTCACAACCATTCCCAAAGCACTATCTTATAAATTTCAAACAAAAGCAGCAGTTCTTTTAGTCTGACTCTTGCAGAACATGGCCAGCACTGGTCAGCTTCAGCCTTATTCCATGTGGAGGTCTGAGGAGAGCCACAACCTGACTTTTATGGGAAAAACATGAAAACCAGAAATCAAATACTGGTAAAACCCACACTTTGTTTCTTGATCTTATCTTGTATGGACAACTCTGTCCTACCCTCCAGAAGCTTACATCACAGTACTGTGTCCAGTTCTGGAACTTGTGGAAGCTGTTGGGGAGGGTCCAGAGGAGGGCCTGGAAAAGTACCAGAAGGTGGCAGTACCTTTTCTATGAGGACAGGATGAGAAAGTTGGTTTGTTCAGTTTGTAGAAAAGAAGGCTCCAGGGAGACCTTATAGCATCTTTCCAGTAGCTGAAGGGAATCTACAGGAAAGCTGCAGAACTTTTTACAAGGGCATGTAGTGATAGGATGAAGTGGAATGGTTTCAAACTGAAAGAAGGTGGGTTTTTCTTAGATATTAGCAAGAAATTCTTTCCTCTTAGGGTGATGAGACATTGTAACAGGCCCCATCCCTCGAAGAGCTCAAAACTAGGCTGGACAGCACTCTGAACAATCTGATCCTAGTTGAAGATGTCCCTTCTCACTGCAGGGGTGTTGGACAAGATCACCTTTAAAGGTCCCTTCCTTTTCTATGATTCTATGATTCTGTAGGTCTCCTCTTTGGTTAACCTTCAATTTTCCAGTTTTCATATTGAAACTTTTCTCCATATTTTGCAGATGCTATGCAAATCCTAGGAGTCAAAATAATTTATTTTCCAAGGCAGGAAGACAATCATAAATCTTTAAATGTTTTAATATTCTGACATAAGTTACATTTCATATTTATGCAGGTATAACTGAAGCGGAACATCCAGTTTCTGAATGTGTCACACCCCTCTCAGAAATCCTCTATCCATTTCAAATTTTAATTGGCCAGGGAAAACATGGAATTTGCAGCAGAAACTGTAAGCTTGTTTCAAATTCATGAAGCATAGATACCACTTGCCATTTGGAATGCCACCAGGCATGAGGGACACCTACCTTGAAATGTCTGTATGGGAGACCTGTGCAGTGTTTCCATTGCTCATATGTAATCAATTATAAAATATTTTTGTGTAAAAGAGAATACATATCCTAAAAGTAAAACAGATCTTCAGCTTACATGTGTTCAAAAGTTCCATCTTACATAGGTAAATAAATTGTTCATTCCTTCTCATCTACAGGTGTGAACTGTGATGGCATGACCAGAAAATAATGATATTCTCATCCTTAATCTATGTAGCATTTTATCAATAGATATAACATTGTCCTTGCCCAGAACAAAATGTCTTGTGTGGCAGTCAGCTCTGTCAGTACACAGTAAAATGCAACAGAGGAACACTTAGGTTTGTAACTTAGGTTACAAACCCACTCAGGGATGATCTGTAATTTATATATCTATAAACAAACAAAAGCTGAAGGAGGGAGTACTAGGTACATGGGTATATAAACACTCTTTCATTTGCAAGTGAGGCAAGTGAAGATTTTGTCCTTCTCCAAAACCATTAGACAAACCTGCAAACTTTTCTTCCACTGAACAGCACTTATTTGAGTTAAAGAAGTTAAAGAAATCACCTAGATATAGGCAATAAGTACTCTGCATAGTTGCAAGAGCACAGTCTATAATTTTAACAAGATTTTGTGTTATTTAATATTTCTCATATATGTTGAAAAATTAAAGCGTGTTAATAACTATATGTCCTTTTCTCAAAGTAGCCCTGAAGCTCTGAAATACCTTAAAATGCAAGTTTAATATGTGGAGCCTAGGGACTGCTGAGTATCAGGAGGGGTTTTTTAGTGTAAGACAAGATACTCATGGCTTCCCTTTGAAAATCTCAGTGGAATCCAAAGCACATCCCACTCCAGTTTGTAATGCTCCTAAAGCCAAAGGCTTTATTGACAGTTGTGACTTCATTAGTTCTTCTGGTTTATTTGAAATGGCTCATAGATGCCAAAGATATTATATACACTTAAATTGAAAATGTCTTAGTTGTATTTATGTAATAGATTAGGCACTCAGCAGCCATGGTTTAAAAGAGAAACAGGAGAAAACATTCAGCCCTCACTAGTTTCAAAGAATCATGCTCTGAGCAAAATCCAAGTAAGAGTTGAATGCTTGTGGAAAGGAGACACTCAAGCACTGAGTGTCAGATCTCAAGCACTGTTACTAGATACTGGCAATAAGTAACTCAGGCTGTTTTGTGTTTATTTGGATGGGAACTCTCACACAAATAAGAAGTCAGCAATATGATCAATAGTTCCACAGACAGACCTTTCTCTATTTTGACATCACTGTTGCAACTGTGTTTTGAGGAAAATAGCTAATGTTCTCCCATTATGCACAGCCTGGCCTACGAAATACATTACCCTAAAGGTCTCTTTAACTTGTTATTATTCCTTGATTTTTTTTTTTTTGGCTTTCTTTCTGATGTATTTTTTGATTGGTTCATAAAAATAATTTTTATCAATATATAAAAAAACTCTGCAATAAAAAAATTCTCCTTCAGCTGTCAGAGTACAGCTTTCATGGAAGTAAGTCAATTCAGACAATGACTGGTCAGATTTCCCCAGCTTCCTTCAGCCAGATACAACTATCAATCTAAAGAGCAAATTGCAGTCTAGAATCTCTGACATTCCAGCTCAGGAGTTCAAGCCCAGAATTTGTCTCAAATCCCTGACAGACAATCCAGGCTCTTGCAAAACGCTGCAGATTTGGAAGACATAAGACTGTGTTGAATGCTTTTATGAATCTCTTGCTGAGAAAAATAAGTGCTGGCTGTTAAATGAGCAGTTCTATCTTCAAGGAAATAGGTGTGTGTAATTTAATAATAAATCCCTATTGTCCATTCTGCTGTTCTTAGACCAAATTTTAATGTGTAAAAAAAAAAGCTAAAATAAAAAGGCTGGCACAGAAATGAAGTTTTCCAAAATTTCCTCACAAATTGTGTTCCCAAATGTCTACAGCATTAGTTTTCCCCCCAGGTGACTGGAGTATTTGATCTACATAACATAAATATTTAGGAAAAAAAGGGAAGAGAAAGCAGAGTTATTTGCATGAGAAAACTGAAGACATTTTCACAAATAATCACAAATAGGCACCTTTCCGTGATTAGAAATCACACAATTCCGCAAATATTCCTTCAGATAATCTTATTATGTGCAGACAGTAGGAAGAGCAGTCCAAGGAAGTACTGTGACTTGTCTAGGATGACCCAGCAGGTAAGACGAAGTGTATGGGAATAGATCTTATCTTTCTGGCAATCCAGCCCAGTCTGCACTTAAACATACTTCTTGCTATTTGATTGTACGTATGGTTTGGAGTTTGCTACTGCAACCATCTTGGTCTGCAGCTGTGCCAAAAGGAGCAGCCTCCACTTTCTTCTCATGTGCTAAACCATCCTTCCCAGAGCTTCTTCCAGGAAAGGCTTCAGCCTTCTCCTGACCCTCCTTGGTTCTTACTGCTCAGTCTCATTGCATATTTCATGCTTAGAGGTGTACAGAGTTACAGGAACATGCTAATTTTCTTGTTATCTCATGGTTCTATTCCTAATTTATATTTGCCAGCAGTTACAGTGGCAAGCCAGGATTAAATTTTGCCATTCCTCTCAACATTTTCCCAATAAATTAAAATCTTTCTAGTGCTATAAAGCAAAGCAATAAGACCCCAAGCCCTTCACATGATAGGTGCTCTGGAGGTCAGATATCTGGCCCACATATTTCAGTGGCCTCAGTTATAACCTTTGGAAATTAATTTCACCATTGGCCATTAGAAAGTTGTTGCCCTTGCACAATTCAACAGAAAACAGGAGGAATATCCAAGACTGGAGAATTGTTTAAGAGGAGGAAGTTGTGGAAGGGAGACAGGAACAGCAAAGGCTGAGAAGCAGCAGAGAATGAAAAACAAAGGGTAGAGAAAGAAAAGTAAAACATAACCCACCCCAGAACAAAAGATAATATCCTAATATTCTTCACCATGACTCTGAATGGAGATACATACTCCCTCTGCCCACTTACACTCCTGATGAGAAATGTAGGGACATTTAGTGAAGCTAATCATAATACAAAGAGGCAAGACACCAAGCAGCAATATACCACCAAGATTCTGTCCCCTGCAATCTTTCATTAACATCATATTGGCGTCGTCTGACTTTCATGACAATTCCAAATGTACATTTATCCTCCCTGGTCCACGCCACCATGATTTGCCCCACATTTCTAGATGTTTTTCATATCCATGCATAGTCACCCAAAGTAAGTGAGAATTAAAAATTTCATGCTAGATCCTGGATCTGTGATAAATTTTGGCAATTCTTACACACCTGAATGGGCACAGCAATTGTGCTACTTATATATAAAAAATTACATATGATTTCAAGAGATGCAGACAGAAATGCTATGACAGGCAGTAGGCATGTCATTTTTTCTTTCCAACTTCTACTTTTCAAAAAAATAACATAACAGTAAAACCCAGTGAACAAATATTTAACATGCAGCTCTTGAATAAATGTGAAATTTATTTTGGAAAAAAAAATTCTCTTAAAACTTGAGGTTTCTTTAAAAAGTTATATTTGGTATCATCTATTCCAAATCTTCTGCATCAGAATACTCAAAACTGGAAGAATTTATGCAGGTTTTCTTGGAAGAAAAATTAGATGTTTGTATAATTTTTTTATTTTTTAAAACATAATTGACCTCAAAAAATTTGGCAAGCTTTCATCAAAAATCAACTAATGGCTTAAAAGGTTCTCACCAGGTTTTGAGGTGAAGAGAAAGAAATGTTTTGTGACAGATTAAGCCAAACTCATAGAATAAGTCATAGCTAGGATCAGAACTCATAAAACTTGACTCTATTTCCCTGTTTCCATTAGTGTACCAAATGTTAGCCACAGGACTTTAAAATATTTGCAGATTGGTTTTGGCAAAACACTAAATGAGTTTTTGGGTGATGACACCTATGCTTAAGGAGAAATTTTGTCTGCAGATCAAAACAGAAGAGGGACTGTTCGGTATAAACTACATAATGTTCTACCAGACTCATTTTTTCTTTAAGAAAAAATCCTTTTTTGGTATATTGAATGGGTGAAATGAGGTGTCAAGCTCATCTAGTCTTCAATATGTAGCCTTGTACTACAGCAATGTGAGGAAAAAGCTGAAGGCTTACTGACAGCAATATAATCTCCCTAATACTGAGATTGATCTAGTCTGCAGAGAAAGGAATGGCTGTGGTGCATACAAATGAAGCAGCAGTGCATTTGGAAAGACTGCAGCAAGTTTGATCTGTCTGTCAGCAAAAGAGTAAAGTTGTTCACTAAATCTCATAGCCTTCAACTTAAGAAACTATATACAGGAGGCAAAAAGAAGATAACATGAAGGATGAATGAAGAAAAGAAGTGGTTATGTTCTCCAATTAAAACACAGTAGAAGAAATCATTCAGAATTAAATGGGTAGAAAACAGACTCAAGACTGATAAACAAAGGCACAGTCAAAAATCCTTTTCCTTTCAGTCTAAATCTTCCAGGACTGTTAGAAGCAGAATGAAACCACAAAATATTCAACTATTTTGAATATGATTAATTTTCCTGTTCTTGGTGGGAATCATCATTAAATGTTTCTTGGAAGTATTACAAAACTTATAGTGTTGTCTGTAAGTCTGGCCAAGTGGTTGTAGTCAACAAACTGGTAGTGGATTCTGAGGTATTTCTTAGGATACTTAGAAACTGTAAAAAAATCTAATTGATTCCAGCCTGCATACAATATGCATTCAGTAGGGGCCATGTATAACCTATCTTACTCTTTTTTTCAATTACTTAATCACATATTTAATAAGTTAATGTTAATTTTTTAACAATTTGATTTTAAAAGAATATTTATCTTTGCCTGTATGAAAAATGTGGAAAAGAGGTGAAAGTTCCTGTAGTGACTACAAAATCATCTGGTTGTATTTTCATCAGTCAGTATCTACCATGCCAGTGCTGAAAAAATGAATGTGATCCCACGTGTCAGTCACACAGCTGAACTTGTGTACATGGCTTGGAAAACCAGTGTGGATAACAGACCAGTGTTTCAGTGTGCTAAGTACACTGTCACAGGAAAGCTCTAAATCAGAGGATGGTCATGTGTGATTCCTCCATTGCTCTTATGCTCTGGCATATATATGTGATACCAAATTAAAAAAGGAATGACTGGTGTCACTGAATACAAAACTATATTTTCCCCCAAACACCACTTTTTTTTTTTTTTTTTTTTTTTTTTTTTTCAAATACTCATTGATAAGGAGAAAGGAAGGAAAACAGAAAACAAATTATACAAAACTGTCACTCAGTCACTGGCTAATTCAGGAACCAAACAAGGCTCCCAGATATAAAACATAAATTCAAAATATTCTAAAATGAGACTTGAGTACCATTTCAGAGTTATCCAGATTCTTATACAGAGACAAGTAACTATGCCAGGGACTGGACATAACTACCAGACCAGAGGAAGATTTTGAACAGACAGTTCAGTTGATCAGACAACTGGGGTAGCTCCCTACTACACAGAGCATCAGTTGTCAACTTCCAAGTATATTCTTCCAACAGCAGCTAATGCAGCCATCCATCCAGGGCTCAGATCTGCATTTTCTCAGGATAAGGCAGCACAGCCAAGGCAGAGTATACTACAGTATGGTAGTATGAGACTAGTGGTATATGATACACTTAAATACGCATGATAGAGGGTGAGGAAGAGATATCTAAAGCAGGCTTTTCCTTGAGCCTGCAGATACAGTGGTGCTGCTCATAGACAACTGCTGTTGCCTGAGACACTACACATGGGCTCCATTTCCCTTGAAATAATGATGCATTCTCTGCTAATGAGGTTTTTCACTGTTACGAGACAAAGGTGTGCTAGGCTGTGCTAGGTATAGAGCTAAGAGCACTCCAGACCTCTCTAATGACAATGAAAAATCCCCATCACACAGGATGTGCATTAAACAATTCTAGCAGGCATATATACAGTGCACTGTCTGTTACCATTTTTCAGCTTATTGATCATGACCCAAAACACATTGATGCAAACCATGATGTAAATCCAACACTAAAAATATGGGTGAATCCTGGCTTTCCCTGTGGATGGCATCCTTTTTCCACAGTGGTTTCCTATTTATTAGGCAAAGGAATATCTGACTTCTAGAGGAAGGGCTTGAGAAACAACAGGTGGATTCCCAGTAAACATGAACAGCAGATATCAAACTGCCTACTTCTTGTTTGTCTGTCCCCCTTGACTTTCCCCACCCACACAGGTCTTGTGTGTGTGGCTTTACAATGCTCATACTTTCTGGGTAGGGAGTGAGAAGTAGCAGAATTTATATCTGCTATCCCCTTTACAGGTTTGGTCTCCTGGTCTCTCATCCATGATTTGACCCTCTCCACTTCTAGAGAAGTGTTTATGAGAGACCATGGCTTGTGACAGTACTTTCACTGAAGCTACTTTTTGTTGTTGATGGTTTTCCTTGATAATCAGTCTTTAATGATAAGCTAATCAGAAGAAACAGAAACAATGAAAACAAGACGTTGTTATTTGGCTGTTGTTTTCAGCAGTCTTTCCACATACGTCTTCACTAAACTTGTTCAATCACTTTTTTGTTACCTCTATTTCTTGCCTCCGTACAAATAAATTTCTCCAACCAATAAATTTCTCAGAGTTTTTATGATATTAAGCTAATAAATAAGGTTCACATTGGTGATATTTAATTATTGAAATATCGTTGTTGAACCTTGATTTTTGTGTTTTGTGAGTTTTAAAATTTAAAGCAAGTTTTAAACTGTATTACATTCAAGTTAGTATAAAGATAACTTCACTAAAAATTTATGAATACTTCTTGTGACTGCTTAATGCCTGTAACCAATGACCAACACAAAGTGTCTGCATATTTGTATATATACTATGCTGTTATAGCAGCACAACATGGTTTATAGATTAAAATGGTACTGTTTATTAATTCATCTTCAATAAAGGTCAATTTATTTTTAAAGCTTTAAAGCTACATACTCATTACATTATACCAATATATATTTCATTTCACATCCATCAGTTTCAAATGCCTTCAGAAGCAAGTATAACTGAGTATGAGTGCCAGCAGCCACAGGCCAAAACTGTGACAGGAACAGAGTGAAAATCAAACAATCTGGACAATGTATATCACTGGGCCTATGTTCTTGCTTCTGCTAGTGTGGACCTAGACTGGAATCCAATACAGGGTAATGAAATAAACAAATGACAAGAGCTTCTTGAATTAAGTTTCTTCCAAAATGCATCCACCTCATCCAGAAAGAGAACTGGGCAGAGAGCTTCCTTAGTTTCCTATTCATTTTAAGTACAAAAATTCATAGAGATGTCATTCTCAGAAATACCTTGGTGTTGACCATTTTTATCAGCTCATTCCACATGCTTCCATATAGCTCTACTTTGAAGAGTGTGATTTTCCCCAGACTGTGTTCAGGGAATGAAGGTATGAAATCAACCAACTTTGTTTTACACTCTGTGGGGATGCTGGAGATGAGTGGAAGGATGCCCATTCTAAGTTTTTCACTTTATCTGGATATAACAACTTTACAAAATCTTACAGAGATCTTCACTGATGAGCAATATAGTCCTCTGTCTTCTAGACAGTTTTCTAGCCTTTGTCACATAAAATGTTATACCCTCATCCAGTACAAAATCATACAGTATATTATTCCTGAAAGGAGGATATCTCAAAGAATTAGCCAATAAAACTGCTTTTTGCAATAATTTCAAAAAAATAAAAGAGCTGGAAGACAATTAGAAATTCCCCAGACAGGAAAATCTATACATGAGCATCATCACTGATGCTTCCTCATTATCATTATTTCCTGG
Source organism: Phaethornis superciliosus (assembly GCA_023637945.1). Lineage (NCBI taxonomy): Eukaryota > Metazoa > Chordata > Aves > Apodiformes > Trochilidae > Phaethornis > Phaethornis superciliosus. The sequence continues at coordinate 102,187,451 of JAJQWJ010000003.1, forward strand.
GCGCAATGAAACAATAAAAAGCTGCTATTTGCCAGACTGTGTTCTATCATATACTAACTTTTGATCAGATCTCAGAACAGCAGGAATTTTATTTATTTTAGCTATAATCTCTGGAGGTGACCCTCATTAGTGAGCATGTAAGACCAGTGGTGGGTTGCAGATAATTTTTTGCATTGAGTCTTCTGTAGACCTTGGAAGAACACTTTGGCTCTGAAACCACTTTAAGAAAGTTATTAAGCAGTGTCATTATTGCTGAAGGTGAATTGTATGTCTCTAAATATTGGAAATTATAGATTTTTTTTCACAGCTTAGATGGATATATTAGTTGTGTGGGGTTTTTTGTTTTAAATAGCTGCAGAAATCAAAAGGACTTATGTTAAGTAAGTGACAAAAGATTGGTTGTCATAACAACAGATCTCACTGGATACAGAACCAAGACTAATTTAATTAATTTTTCTCAATGTGCAAAATTGTTAAGGTATTTTTGTTCAATAGCCAAGAAAAAGAGAAGGAAAACAAAATAATATAAGGTATAAATATATGTTAAAGCCAAGATCCTAATTTCTATCTCTGACAAAACTTTTTATTTCTGATCTCACTAAAGTATGTTGAATATAAATTATTTATTCTGAGAGTCTGTGCAAAGTTATTTTGGAAACAAAAAACAGAAAGGTCTGAAACTCCTAGCTTGAAGTTTCATTAGTGAATCAGGTGCTGCCTCAATTGAAGTCATGTATTTTTTTACCCAAAGGGTCTTGACTTCAGTATTGACCAGAGGTCTTGTCCTGAGATCTGGTAAATTACCTTTATTGTATTGACTACACTGTATCAATACAAATCTGCCCTCATAGACACTGAGTAATTACCTAAAAATCTTCCTAATCTTCTATCAAATCTTTGCTCTAAGAACAATAATAAAAACACTTGAATTCATCAGGAATCATTAATTTCTGGCAATAAAAGGCTGCAGGTATGCCTGCAGTTTTAATATAGCTTGTTTTCCTCTGTGATTCTGTTCCCACTGAAAATTAGGCTACATTCTGCTTCTGGACTCCATGTCACCATCTCAGCCAATAATCCACCCTTAATAATACAGAAAAGAAAAACTGTGCTTGCCTTTTTTAACTGTGCTTGCCTTTTTGGTGTATTTTGTTTGCTCAGTTACAAGTGAACATCTTTTGTGCTTGTGACTGCTGTGCCAGATACAGAGCAGAGTGGATTTACCTGAGGGCAGCTTTCCCTGCTCTGACAGCACTGGCCAACTTGCACTTCGTGCTACGTGACACAGCAGCTGGGGACAGTTTTGTCCCCAGGAGAAGAGCCCTGAGGCACCCTGAATACTCCATGATATGTCCAGGCTTTCAGTTACTTATGAGCTTTCCAAGCAGTGAGCGCACAGGTTGAATTTACTCTGTCTCAGACAGAATTCTGATGGGGGTTTAGTTACTGGAATGGGCTGCCCAGGGAAGTAGTGGATTCTCTGTCCCTGGAGATATTTAAAAAGAGACTGGATGTGGCACTCAGTGCCATGGTCTGGTAACTGCAGTGGTAGTGGTCAAGGGTTGGACTTGATGATCTCTGAGGTCCCTTCCAACCCAGCTGATTCTATGATTTTATGATTCTACTTTTCTCACATCATCTACTTCTATTGAGTAAGTCTTCCTTTGATGGCAGTGGCAGGTGACTGCCTCAGTGAGTGACCCAGTGTGGTACCACACAGATGACTCAGCAGATCTGGTAGGTGTCTGACAGTCCACCAAGGTAATGCACATTATTCCTTTTATCATCCCACCTAATAAATACAAATCCCTGAATCTGCTTCTGAAAGTCCCTCACAACAAGACAGGATACAGTAAATGTTTTTTATTCTGATTTTTTTTTGTTGCAAAATTTACATTTGCTGCTTAAAATCTCAGTATCCCCCTTTGTGTAATCAGTCATGCATCATATCAACTCATTTCATAAAGGGGAAAAAATATATGAGAAAATAAAGACCCACAATTATCTTTGGGGGATTGTGGGAAGGGTGATGGTGGTGGAAAGCAGCTATCTGGCACAGGTACATTGTATAGAATTAAACCAACTGCAGCTTTATTGCAATATAAATGCTCTTCACTAAGTTTAACGCAGATGACAAGATAACAGCATATTGTTTAGTCTTCCCTAAAGGAATGTCCTAGTTTAGTGGTTGGGGAAAACCACAACCCAGAATTACTCTCTGATACCATCCTTCACCCTCCCAAGAAGAAAAAAGGGGAATAAGGAAGAAACATAAAGGCTGGAAATTAAAACTAGAACAGGTTTATTTGAACTGGTTTATTGTAACATGTGTGATGAGAAACAAATATATAAATATATATACAAAACCCTACCTTGATGATCACAAGTGATACAAGTGTCCAAAGGTCCCTGCAGCAGAGCTGACTTGGGAAAAGGGTCCACAGCTTTTCCTGGCACACAATGGATTCAGATCCTGCTGAGAACATGGTAAGCTGATGGCAAAGCAGGAGCCTCTCTCCAAGGTGTTGGAGAGCAGGAAGCAGCATGGAAGAAGGGAGCAGCAAGGGGCAAACTTCAGTCCTCCTGGCTTGTATGCCAAGTCCTCCTGGAGTATGGTAAGAAACAGGAAGGGTCACTGACTCTGCTCTGCTCTGCTTCCCTGGATCCCTCAGGATTCTAAACACTGTCTCAAAGTCCTTTTATTGATATCATAAAATTAGCCTGCCCCCACTCAAAGCATAACAGGGAACATCAGAAAAGTGAAACCATCACTCACAGTGTAGTCTGTCAGACACAGAGCATAACCACAAGGGTCCAGGAATGACCATGGATGATATTTCCTGTTTTAAATTGATGCTGAACACTGACAGTGTGTCAATAGTTCAGAGCTTTCAGGAATATCAGTAGATACTCTATTTAATGTTGAGAAGAAATCAAGGTTCTTTCCAACACATAGAAGATAAATCACAGTACTTAATCTCAGGTAAAAGAACCAGTTATTCCCATTACTTCCTGAGACACCTCAAGCTTATGTGGCATTTAACACAGAGAAAAGGCAGTGTTCAGAGGGAAGGGTCAGGCACTGTCTTCCTCTGTGGTTTGGTGTGGTGCAGCAAGCCCTGAGACTGACTGAAAGACAACCCTCAGCGGGTTACCCACTGCAATCACCTTCGCTCCACATCAGGCTGGGATGAATTTTGCTTCAGAATACTGACCCGGATCAGAAATTGGGCCATATTTCTTGGGGCACCTAGAGCTTTGGTAGTTATGATGAGATTAAATTTGAGAGAGAGATAAGAAATCAAATATACTGTTAGAGATGGTTGTCAGATCCTGTCCCATCAGTAGGAATAAGTCCTTATCCCAAAGAAATGAAGTAGTCATCTCAAAGACAGGTATTCAGTTTCAGTCAGGCTCTTACAGTCAGTGTGGAAGAGAAGCATCTTTTCCCTCCAGTTAATGTAGGTGACTTATTCCTTGCAAATGTGTGTCTCCCTCCATTGATTAGAGACAAATATTAGGTGATTGAATTAAATCTTAAATTTGTATTTGGCTATATTTTAGTGTGGTAATTTCCATTCTAATCTTAATGAAAAAATGTACACCATACTTCTTTACTTTTCTGTACCTTGTTGATTGACTTGAATTACCATTTTTATTTGGTTTATTAGCAAATATTTGATACAAATAGATTGAATACCTGCTTTCTTATTGCTTTCAGTGGGGACATGTTTTCATATATTTCTTGGACTCACCTTCAATAAGAAAAATAATACTTTTGCAGTACCAAAGCTGACATGCTTCTCATTTTTTCCCTCTATCAAACCAGTGATTTGCTTTTATCATTACTGTGTTAGAAATTTTCTAAATTAACATTTACAATGTTACATCTTCTATTCTTTTATGCATAACTGAGGATACTAATAGGTGAATTGGCACTACAGAGCAGCTGTCAATAGGGAATTTAGATGACAATTAGTACATATTTAGTGCCATAACAAGTTTGGAGGATATCTTACACTAACGCATATTTATATGTGCAGGGCTCCATTAATTATTTTTCTAGTCTAACTAGAGAGCATATTTTACCAATAAAACTGCAGGATAACTGAAAGCAGCACAGGTAGGTTGAAAACACTGCATAATTAATTACTTTGACTTCAGAAGGGCATCTGGGTCAATATTCTGCAAGCAAACCAACTAAGCCACTGTGTAACTGATGTTGGTAATATGGGACTTACTATAAAACAGACTCACATTATTACTGCATTTCTTAGAAAAGCATGCACATAAAATCTTAAGTCTTTACTATAAGAAGACTGATTTCTACCAGAGGACTTGCAGCTGGGTCTGGTTATGAAGAGGACAGATTAGCAGTGGTTGGTGCTGTAGCATCAGCTCTGTCACCCACCGGTGTCATTCCACCACTGAAGGGAACAGCTTCATTGCCAACACCTGTATACACAAGTGCTTACATAAATTGGGATTTATTTGCATTAGCACATGTTAAAGGACTGGTTTACGATCTGCAAGATATTTCTTATGAATGGTTTCTTAAGAGATGCTATAAACTGTTTCACATCTCTCTTTAGCAATTAAAAAGGCAGAAGTTTAATTTCAGCTCGTCACCAACATGGTTTTCACAGTCAACCAGGGAGAAGCACTTCTAGAAGCTATATATACCTGCCACCCTGACTTTGATGGGAAGAATCACTCACTGGAGATACCTATGTCTTGCCATTGGCTATTAAGGCAGCTGAGATGGCTTGCTTGGACTAGATGTCTAACTGTTTGAAGGCTGATGGTGAATAAAATAAATCCCCCTCTATGGGCATTTTCTGCTGTTTTTAACTTTGTCCACTTTAATGATATGATCTGAAACTTTCAGTGAACATTTTTGAAGTTCCAACCAAAAAATGATTGACATGTCTAAAATGAAATGTATAAAAATATATATTATTTTCTACATTAAACTAAGTTTGTCAATATATTTTTAATAAATATGCATTAGTTTCTTTAGGAAAAGCTATGTAATATTTGTCTGTCTTAGCAACAGGTATGTGTCATTGAATTCTAATACAAAAGTAAAGCTGAATTTCCCCAGTTTATAAATCCCTATATTGGCAAACTAGGTTTTGACATTTTGCAATGTTGAGTACTTACATTGTAACTATGCTACATTTTTTTTGCTATGCTACAGGATTTTTTTCTGCCCCATAAATCAAAATATTTGTGAAAGTTTTTATTACTTAAGTAATAAAACAATATAAGTACTACTGGCTAGTTCTCAGATTTCTTAAGGCAGAATTGTGATGAATAGCAGTCTCAGACACATAATTTCAATACAGTCAATATCATAGACTTCTGAAAGACATTCAACCTACAACAAATGGTGTACAGCTAATTTTTACAATTAATTATCCTTGATTTAACTTTTATGTTTCAATATTAATCTGATTTCCTTCAGCTTCATTTTTCAAACATTATATTTCTTTATAGCTTTTTCTGTTGGATTATTACTAATTAGTACAAATCTCTCTGTTTGGAGGAGTTATATTATTCAGTACGTTCAACACTATTAATTTTCAGTTCCATATCCAAAGGTCCTCCTCATGTCTGTCAACTACAGAACTTGAAAATGTGATGTGGCAAAACCTGACCATTTTTCCTAAGAGGATAAATATTTTGTGCATAGATTCTATTGTGTCTACAGAGGTAGCCCCAGGACACGACCCATTTTATCAGACTTTTAAATCTGTTATCCTTTTTTTTCCCCATAAAATTGGTCTTTGTTATATTTAGACTTCCTTTTCCGTAAATTTCATTATAGATAGAGAATTAGTTAATGTGAGAAGTACTTGTATTTCAGAAGCAGCATTTAATTCCCACATCTACATTTTAAACTATTTTCAGTTAATTACTGAATTATACTGTATTCTTAAAAATCATAGCATCTTGCAAATCATAAATGATTTGACAAAAGAACATAAAGTAGTACAGAAGAAAGATATTACTTGCCAACGTAACAGTGCAGATCACCTGCTAAACATCAGAGTTTACATGTAAATCATAAAATATATGGACAAAAATAAAGGAACCAGTGATTTCTTATTCACAAGTGAGTGTCAGACCAAGAGCAACATCCAGCAGTGGATGGAGTGGCTGTCCATCTAGGAGGGATTCAAGTCATCTACCTCTGTAGTTACTCAGTTTGTTTTGTGTATTTATTTTTGGGTTATGTATTTCTTATACAGATTTGCTTATGGTGGATATTTTCAACTAATTTTGTCTATAAATTTTGTCTTACTTTATACCTCTCTTTTTTTTGAGAAAACTAAAGATGAAACTGATGTTGCTGACCCCTTGAAAATACATTTTGTAGTTCTGACCTGGGTCTGTTGATTAAGCTCAGAAAATAAGCAAATCTATGGATTTAATATTGTACAGATATTTAAGGAAGAACTATATATTTAATTTTGAAGGCATGGGACACTAAGTCTTACCAGTACACCTGGATGTGTTAATGTAAGTCAATTGACTTAAGCTTAAAAAAATAGAACTGAAAAAAGAACTGTCTTGTTCTATTGTCAGCACATCTAGTGATACTCCACATGCACAGTGGCCAGCTCGGATCTGGAAGTTTCCTCCTTTATATGACTTTACTTGATAATTATTAATGCGGAACTCTGCAGCAGAGAGATATCCTCTTTAATTAGATAGGATTTTATTCTCACCAAAACATAGGACTGTAGGCTTTGACACTTTTGTTTCTTACCTTTAAATTTTATAAGATATCTGTATCATTACTAGAATTTCACTTACTGAGGAAGAGAAAATGTTATTCTACCAACAGGTTGAAAAGCAGCAGACATAGTACTCCTAAGGGCACCTTCCAGTCCTTCCTGACTGTGAGGCACATAGTTCCCAGCAAGAAGCAAGGAAAGCAGCAAATGGCCAAAAGCCCACAAATTCAGAAAAACCTAAATCGGCAGAGATTTCTGAATTTATTGCCTATTTCATAAATTTTCAATGGACAGCTGATAAATTCTTCAGACATTAAGCTATGTGCTTTTTGATTTGCTATTTATTATAAAAATCTAGCTTTAAAAAAATGGCTTAAATCCATTAGGTTTACAGTATTAAAAAAATAACCTGAGACTGACACCTCTGTTACTGAAAAAGCTACTATTTTAAAACCAGTTTTCCTTGTGCAATAATATGTGGGCTGTGAAATGTAAAATATCAAAGAATATAAAAAATGTGGTCTTGTAATTTGCTGTAATCTAAATCAAAAATGGTCAGATTGCTCTTTGTATACTAGTGGTCAGTTAGAATGAAATGTATTTTCATTGCACAGTGTCATGTTGCTCCAAAAAAGATCAAACCAGCCATGCTTTCAGTACTACGATGCCAGAAGTAGTTTCTACAGTTTTTCCCTTGGTACAGCACAATGCTAGCACAACTGCTTTGTTTCCATTTCCCAGAACCAGTTCTCTCAAAACTCTCTTGAAATCTCTGGACTGCACAGATTTTTGTGGTGCTTGCAGCTGAGACTACACAACCAGAGAGAGCCTGGCAGTGGCTGCTGAAGTCTGAATAAAAGAGCTAAAGCCTGACACACAGTTTTTAGATTCGTTATTTCCCCTTTTAAAAAGTGGAAGTTTGAAATTTAAAGCAAGAGTAAGTCCAGAAAAAAAGATAAAAAATGAAATATTTAATACTTTTTGTTTCTATTTCTTGCAAGCCAGATATATATATATTAAACTGTACACTTTAATATTCTTGCAAAATCTTTCTCAAAGATAAAATTTACCACATATTCTGCTTTAACAGGTCAGTTCTGCCAGACACGAGTTTATGCATACATTCATTTCCCTTTCAGGCTGTTTGAGCTCAGCCTATCTACAAAGCCATCCTTTCATGCAGTAGAAGAGAGAAGGCCACGAGAAAGACATTCTGTGAAGAGGGGAAGGGAAGGTCTCTGTGTCTTTTTTTTTTTTTTAAATATGTGAGCCATCTACTTCCCAAATATTTGGAAGCCTAAACACATTACATGTAAACATACCCATGACTGAAATGTAAAGCTCAGAGCAAACCCTAGCAGCCCCTACACCTGACTGCAAAGATAAATTTGACACACTGCAAAGATGCCAGCAATATGGACTGTCATGTAAATTTGGCTTTGAGTTTTACTGAAAGTCTGCTTTTCTGTGTAGTTCATGCTAAACAAAGCCTTATGTTGTCATAAAATATAAATATTTGAAGCAGACACAATCTGAATTTTTGGTTCCCATTTTTTGAACAGAAGTACAGTGAGAAATAGCATATAAGATTAAGATGGAGCTGAAAAGGGAACAGAAAAACTGTGAAACAAAGAATGATAAACAGCATATGTTTATTGTTCAGGAAGGGTCAGTACAATAACATTTGATATTTTAATTCCAGTAAGAGTGTAGTGACATAAATATGGTTCAGCATCTGTGGCACAGAGGTACTCTGCTGTTCTTCTGTTTATCAAAAGAATTAATAAAGAAACATGTTCCTCTTTAAGCTTTACAGAAGGAGAAGCAGAAGTGAAGTGATGGGGGCATGGACACATTACATTATGCCAGATTCAGGGTTAATATCTGAGTTTTCAAGTGGAAGAATTGTATAGATGTCAGAAAAATCAATTTTTTTTCACAATCCAAACAGTGGTGCAATGCTAAAGAACATGAGAGGAGATCATGAAAACTGTTTTTTTCTGGTTTGTTGGAAAGATGATAATAATAACAAAAACCCACAACCAATCACAAGAGTGGAATGTTTATTGGAAAAAAACTAAACAAACAAAAACAACAAATGAAAATAAAAACCCCCAAACCCCCCAACCAGTTTAACGGGAGTGTGTCAGCATCCTCCAGAGGTTATATTAAATTTCTTTAAAGAAAGGCAAAGTAATGTGCAGCAGGTGCACAAGAAAAAGTCCCATTGCTGTGACTCAGCAGTAGTCTCAGTACTGATGATGCTGCACAAAATCCAGGTGGGAAGTGATAGGAGGAAAGCTGTCAGAGGAGGTGGCAGCAGATTAGCAATATGAAAAGTCCAAGAAGCGCAAAGATGAATTAAAAGGAAATTATGAGGAATGCATTAAAACCAGTTCTATCAGTCCCATTAGCAGTTAGAAGATATGTCAAAGCACCTTGCTTCAGCAGTTTGGAGACACAGCCATGCTAGTAATCTGTGCAGAGTCCTCTATATTTTTGTGTTTTCAATTACTTAAACTCTGAATTACATTGAATTATATTTTGTACACATGATCTTTTGTATCCATTTGTTTGAATAATATCCTGGCAATCCAGGACATTCAAAGATTTCTTTATAACAGAGCATGGTATCAAGGTCATGGTGTTCTGCAACATCATGGTAATACAAATAGACCAGTCATCTCTTTTCCCAATGAAATTTATTCTTTTTTTTCAGAGCCTAGCTTTGAAGGATGAAGCATGATGTTAAGGTATAGAAGAGACATAAAGTCTGTTTCTATCTCTGTCACAATCTTTGCATACTACCCAGGGAGTTTACATATAAAATTCTCAACAACATAGCATGTAATTTATGGTCCTCTTTGCTGTTTCCAGAACTAGAGCAGAGTATCTCAAGATCTAAATCTGACTTTTACTTTAGAAACACTTAGAGATTCAGTTCTGCATGTCTGATTTTCCCCATTTGAAAACGGGAGATGTTATTTGTCCAAAGGCAATAACTGATTAAGTGCTTAAAGATTAAGAAACAGAAATGACAAGTGACAAAATGCAATTACACTAATTCAAAGATCCTTTCTATGAAAAAGTCTAATACTTGTCTTGTTAATATTCCCCAGCCTTAACATCTTTAAAGTATATTACTGTATGAGGCAATATAGATTTTCCTAATGCTGTCCTACTTAGGAAAAAAATCTTGCATAAAAATGGTAAGGTAAAAATTTCTATCTCTGATCCAATGGCTACTTCTCTGCAGTCAAACTATTCCTCTTTCAAAGTCTATTTTTTCTGAAGAGGTGTTTAAAATCTTAGAAAATCTTAGTCAACAATATTTAATAAAAATGGACTTTTTTATATTGGAATGAAACATGTGGAAGTTAAAATGTCAATTCATATTTAAACACCCTAAATATAATAGATACCTTCAGCAGTGTTTCCTTAGCTAAAATTTCTGTGAAGATGGTCTAAGTTTGCGAATTTTATTAATTTCAAGGTATGAATTTGCAGAAATAATACTGAAGTATCAACTGGAAAGACTGCATAAGTTTGGTCATGGCTTACACTCATTTATTAAGCATGGTACAGTTTTGGAGCCTTGTAACTCGACACCCTTTACAGAAGTTTATATACAACATATATTTGCTCATTTTGCATAGATGTTTTAAATGAAAAAGGATGCATTTTATACTCCAGCATATTCATTTTCAAAGATCTGCTTTCAATAATCCAGCTGTCTGAAGTAGATATGTCAATAACTAGGAATTATTTACTCAAGTCTTCTAAGACCTCTTTTAGAAAGAGATGCTAGAAAATGTTAGCAAACTCCTATATGAGTTTGCTGGACACAAAATGTACTGTGGGGGTCTAATTTTAAAACAACACAAATGTACTGCTCTCAGCTTTTATATCATAAACTATTGTTTAAAGCCCTTGTCTTGAATTAAAAAAAAAGAGGTTGAATTCCCTCTTCAGCCCTGAAGGGATTCTAACCCAGAATACTTCAGTCACTGGTAACTATCCTACCCAAATCCTATCCATTAGGTGAGGTGAGTACACAGAGAGAACCATTTAGACAGGATTATAGCTCAAAACTTATGAACAAGGTACAAGGTGTGTTTGGAATTTCCTGTTCTGGATGGAATGTCTGCAGTATGAGTAGAGTTTAAGGCTGTATTCAAGACCAGTTGTTTAGTTCACAGTTGTGCTGTTGCAGTCTTAATGTCCCACTGTGCAGCAATGTTATTATTTTTCTGTGTGTCACACATGTGAGTAATCTTTTTACTATACAACTGACCATTCTTAGTGGGAGGGAGTTAACTAACCCCCTCTGGGTTTTCATTCAGGAATGACCCAAGGTAATCCTGCAATTAAAAGCGGCAGACCTTGTACTTCAGATCTCTAAGGGCTAATGAAAGTATTTCAATCATCAAGTTTCTTTTCAAGCAAATGCTTTACAAAGCAATTATTATATCTTCAAATAAGAGCCAATATTTCTTAAAAAAGCAAGGACTTACTAGTGCTTTTGCCTCATTTCTATGTAACACAAGAGGAGAGACTTCAGTATCTCACCCATTTTTTTCATGGCTTAAATATATTAAATAAATATTTTTGAGGTGCCTCACTCTTTATGAAAATGGAACCTGTGGCCACATCTGTACTAGAACAGAAAACATACTGCTGACTTGCTAGCAGGGTCCACGGGACAACTGTGGCCCATCTGAACTCATGTGCTTCCAGACCATGGTTTGTCAGAGTTCGGGAGTGACATGGGACCCAGGAGCATCCAACAAAAGCAGACTGGATGTAGCTGTCCTCTTTTGATAAAGAAGGTGAGCATAGTTGTCTGAATGCAAACCATGATCTTCCAGTTAGATGAAGTCATAAAGGTACTCCCTTTACTCTTTTCATGCTATAGAAATGCAGGCGGGTGCATACTTTTGGGCAAAAGATCTCTTTCAAGGTGGCCAAGATGCAGAAATACAGGTATGCAAATATGATTGTGTCCTTTGGTACATCTAACACAAATTTCATCCGAACGAGCAGTTGGTTCCACGAATGAGGATGAGCTTGAATCATTCCTGTAAGGCCTTGTACCTTCACACAATACACTGTTGACAAAATTTCTTACTCAACTCCTTTTGTATTGAGAAATGATGATTAGAATAAATTATCTGAAAGTGGTGAATTCATGTAGTGATTAACACACTGCTCAGTATATCTCTAATGAAAGCCTGCTTCAGCAAATTGCCTAAAGCAATCTTTTTTAGGTTTCCTAAGGAATTACAATGAGAAAAAAACCAAAACCAAATAAAGCCCAATTAGTTTTAACCCTCATTAGAAATTCCTTTATCTAAAAACTCTCTTACTGGCAGTATGTAGTAAGCAGTAATAAACACATAGATAATTCCTTACCAAATTTATTAAAGCCTGTTGGTATATACTAATTTTATCAGTTCCATAAGGACTCATCACTTTCTTAAGACATGCATAAATAATTTCAAAGGAAGAGATAATTTTTGTCTTCAGAGAGGAGATCATGATAACCAAAAACAAAGACTAAGTAGCTGCTAATGTGTTTCTAATAAAAATACGTTTAAAGAAATTAAATTGACATTTTAAAAAGATAATTAAAACTTGCTACAGTGTGGAAAAATTCCCTATTTATTTTATCTCCTAGATAAACTAAACATCATCTTGGCAGTCTTCAGTGCCAGAATAAACAGACCAGCCATTTGCAGCAATTCCTCCAGCCATCAAGTATTTCACACAGAGGTTCTAGAAGCTAGAAGGCGTCTCTATATATGTAGTACATTTTATATAAAAAAGAAATCAAGCTGTCGATTTTTCATCTCAAAGAAAAAAACCCAAACAAACATGAGTTTCAAAGCTAATCAAAAGATGATTGAGAATGCTACTTCAGAACACAACTTTTGTTTTCTTGTAAAATACTGAAATAAATATATTCTACCAAAACATAAATTTGATGGGAATGTTTTTGGATTAAAGATTTGTTGCACCAAAAAACGCTCATTTAGATCTTAGCACCTAGCTCATTTAAATTCTCAGATCTAGTTGAAACTGCAGTGGTTTTAATCTCTCATCTGCCATTGATTACATCAATCATAAAATACAATCAATTCACTATGTCCCATTATTAATATAAAGTTTATAGAAAGTTGATTTTTCTTTATATTTGATACCCCTAAAGATCAGGAAGAATATATTCTTTCATCCTGGAAAATTAAAAATAGTGGGGATGTCTTCAGGTCAAAGCCTATGTTTAATGTAAGAAACCTTCTTTCATAGTCCAGATGAGCATCAAAAAAAACCACTGAAAATACCATCCTTGTTCTGAATTTTATTGTATTATATTTCAATAGTTTAAATGTCTTTAATCTAACTATTCATGGAATAATATAAATAAAACAAATGCCTTTGTGAACCTAGGACCTAAATTCCTGTATGTCCTTCAGGATGTACCTAGCTGCCAATTAATAAAATATACACATGATCTGGACCACTGTCATTATAATAACTGTAGTAGCTTCCATTTAAGGTTCCTAAAACTATAATTATCACTGATCACATTTTTAAAGTTTGTATTTCTATTAGATGGGTAGAATGTAATATTACTACTATACCACAACCACCACAACATAACATATGGAGAAAATATTGTAGAACTGACTAGTAGAACACATTTTTTCAGTTATGGGTTTTAAATCACACCTTAATCTTCATTCAATAAACTTCAAGTTCCAGTTCCGTTTTGATAGCTAAATTATTACCTACCCCAACTATATTTTGTGATTCTAACAGACTTTATAAAAGACTATGTGAACAATCTTTTCTCAATAAGTATTCCTCATATCCATGCTATTCACATGAGACATTGTGGCCAATGGTGTTAGCAGTGATGCATTAAAGAGGCTTTATTATTTTCTTACCTTCAAATTCTTAATTATGTTTATATTCATTAGAATTTTTCAAAACTAGCCCTTCTCCCATCATTAACAATTTATAATTTCTATTATTATTTTCCATCCAGAGGTCTGCTCACCAAGATGAAAGCCCTTGTAGAGTCACACTGTTCAGCCAGTTCTCCAGAGGTCTTACTGGATGATCATTTGGATAAGCCTATTCCAGAAGGAACCATAACCATTTTTTTACCCCTGAGTTTTTCTCATTAGTTCAAATAATATTCTTCCGACTCTCACACTGTTTAGACATTAATAACTTCTGTAGATAATATTTTAATTTTTAATTCTGATAGACAACACATAAACAGAACATTACATTGGGGACAATGTTTTTACACATCCCCGCAAACTTCTTAATTGCTGATCGGTTTTATGGTGCTATATAATTATACTTCAGAACACAACTTTCATTAAAAAGTCTGAAATCCTATGATTCTGCAACAACTTCAGCATGTGCCACCTCTTTAGTAGTCCCTTCTCACTCCTTCTTGTGATGTGACAGCACCTGTGTCAGTTACAGAAACCATTCAAGATGAACAGCAAGATAAGAGAAATGGTTTCATTTTATTAACTGGAAAAAAATTCAGGGAATTATGCAGTCCATTAATTTTATATGTTCTGGCCTCATTGAAAGTAGGAAGGCTATGCAAAGGGACCAGGACAAGCTGGATCAGTGGGCCAAGGCAAATAAAAGGGGGTCCCAACAAGGTTAAGTGCCAGGTCCTGCACTTTGGTCACAACCCCAAGCAACACCACAGGCTTGGGGAGGAGTGGCTGGAAAGCTGTCAGGCAGAAAAGGACCTAAGGGTGCTTGTCGACAGCTGGCTGAATATGAGCCAACAGTTTGCTCAGATAGCCAAGAAGGCCAACAGCATCCTGGCTTGTATCAGGAGTACTGTGGCCAGCAGGAAATAGTGATTGTGCTCCTGTACTTGGCACAGTCCTCAGCTGCACCTTGAATATTGTGTTCCGTTTTGGACCCCTCACTACAGAAAGAACTTGAGATGCTGGAGTTCAGAGAAGGGAAACCAAGCTGGTGAAGGGTCTGGAGAACAAACCCTGTGAGGAGAGTCTGAGGGAGTTGAGAATGTTTAGTTTGGAGATGAGGAGGCCGAGACCTTATTGCTCTCTACATTTACCTGAAAGGAGGTTGCAGGGAGTTGGGTGCTGGGCTCTTCTCTCAAATAAATAATGATAGGGAGAGATGGAATGGCCTGAAGTTGCATTAGGGGAAGTTTAGATTGGGTATTAGGAAGAATTTCTTTACTGAGAGAGTAGTTAGGGATTGGAATGGACAGCCCAGGGAGGTGGTGGAATCACCACCCCTGAAGTTTTAAAAACCCATGTAGATGAGGCACTTTTGGACATGCTTTAGTGGGCATGGTGATATAGATATAGATTTTATTACATTTTATAATTATTTTTTTAATTTTACATTTTTTAATACATTTTGTTTGTTTTATTGAGGGAGGGATGTTGATGGTTGGACACTGTAATCTTGGAGGTCTTTTCCAGTCACGACAATCCTGTGATTCAGTGATTCTGTGATTCAGGACACCAGTGTTTATTCTGTCTTCGTTCTAGGGACAGCTAGGCTGACTACAAGGATATAAGTGAGAATTATTCACAATGGATTTTAATTTTCAGTGGCTGAAAAAGAGAAGTAGAAATATGAAAGACTGAAAAAAAGAAACAATGACTTTACAGTCTTGCAGAACTTTAACTTTCTATGCTCTGTCTGTCTTGAGACAGAATTAGTATTGTCTTGACTAAGCTCTGGAGAGAAACTCCATGAGTTTCTTTGTTAAGAGGAGATACAAGGGAAGCCAGTAGTCATAGCCAAAAATTTAGGGATGCAAAATGCAGAATATGGAGCTTTTCCAGACCTTTATTTTATAGTAAAGCCACCTGATTTACTGAATACCAAAATCCCTGATATTAGAATCCCCAGCTGTCTAATAGATGTTAATAATGATTAATATACTATTATTTGAAAAGATCACATATATATCCTTTCAGGAAAGAAAAACCTCAGTGCTTTCATATGTAACTGCCAAAATCTCCAGTTTCTCAGTTGGGATATCTAAGCAACCCTACAGTACAAGTACTGTAAATTGAGTTTCATAGGAAAATAACAGCCAGAGCTGAGGGACTGGGATCAGTTGCACCTGATTTCCTGGAGGAGGTTGTCCAAGTTTGAAATTCAGTAGTGATATACCCTAAATTACCCCCAAAATTTTTTGTAATGGTGAGAAATAATTCTAATATGAGTTCAGTACTATCTGTATTCCCATAGCATTTAGTTCTAGTTTTCTCTAATTAAAGCAATAAATTTTCTTAATTGTATTTCATATAACCATTAAAACAGCTTTTGAATGATGATACAGGATAGATATTTGGTGTAAATGTATACAGCCTTTGCTAACAAGAATTTGAAATGTTAAAAAAAAATTAACCAGTAAAATCTAAAGCAAAGCAAAACAAATAAATAAATAAAATTAGTCTAATTACAAAAAATGCTAATGCTTTGAAAACAGTGCTATAATTTAATTCCAAAAGCTCTAATTTAGCCACATCCACAGCTATGTTCAAAATTGCATTTTTTTATATATATATAACAGAGTATTGGTAAAACTATATAGAAAGGAATAAAGCTAAAAGAAGACATCAACAACATATCAGATTTTCATCGCGGGCATTTGCAGGGACTTACAGAGAGCTCTCCCTTTGGATTTTTCTTTTACGGAATAGGAAAAACCTGTCTCAAATGAACAAATCATCACTAGAAGTTTTAAATCAAAATGCAATAATATGCACCACCGGCACCTGCTCATCCAGGATTTTTCACTGAAACAGCAGCTCCTGTATGAGTTTGCTTGAATCAACCACCCTGGGGCCCCCACAGAATCAGAGAATCAGAGAATGTTTAGGTTGGAAGAGACCTCCAGGATCATCCAGTCCAACCTTTGACCAACACCATAATCTAATTGCTAAACTGTGTCCTTAAGGACCAGGTCCAAACGCCTGTTAAATACCTCCAGGGATGGTGGCTGCACCACTGTCCTGGGCAGGACATTCCAATGCCTGACAACCCTCTCAGTGAAAAAATATTTCCTAACATCCAGCCTAAACCTCCCCTGGCACAGCTTCCATCCATCCTCTCTGGTCTATCACAGTCACTAAGGGGCAGAGGCTGTTTCCCTCCTTGCTCCAACCTCCCTTCAGGTAGCTGCATAGAGCCATAAGGTCTCCTCTCATCTTCCTCTTCTCCAGACTAAACAACCCCAGCTCCCTCAGCTGTGCCTCACAGGACTGGTGCTCCAGGACCTTAATGAGCTTGGTTGCCTTTTGTTTGCTTTTGTTGCCCCAATCCTGCCCAAGGCCCAGGACTCCATGTCAGCCCCAGCAGCAGGGCCGCGGGGATGGTTTCCAGCTCTCCACCAGAGGGGAGCTCCCTGCCCGGCCATGAGCCCCCAGGTACCCCCACATCCCTGCATCCCAGCCTGACCTCAGAGAGGGGCTCAATGCCCAGGGCTGGGGCTGCCACCAGTTCCTGCCGCTGGCTGAGGGAGGGACAGTCCCTGGCTGCCTGCCCCTGCTCCCCTGGGGAACCCCACATGGCTCCTGACCCTACTGAGCCACTAACACCTGGCCTGTGGTGACTTTCAGTGTAATCTGTACTGCGCACAGGACAGGCACAGCCTGTAGCAGAGACCAGAGCTATGGTGGCTTTAAGTGAATGTTGCAATATCAAGCAAATACTTTATTATCTTCCTTCCCCACTCCTGGCCCCAACCCCACTCCAATTTTGCCACCTACCACTACCTGCTGAGGCCAAGTTCAGTCTGGTTGACACATGTTCAGTCTGCTCTCAACATGTTGCTCTTGTGTTAATATAAATTGAGCTCACCAGTGCAATTGCATTGCCCTGTCCCGGCTAGGGCTGCACAGCCTGTTCTGAAGAGTGAGGAATACTGAAATTGCTGTGTCTCTTGTCACCTGGTACTCATGCATTCAAACAGAAAATGTTCCTAAGGAAATCTTTGAAAAGGTTTCAAAGACTGTCAGAAGTTGTTTCCAAGGGTGGAGATGGTAGCTCAGAGCAAATCCATCCTTAAAAATAAGATACAGTTTTTAAAAATACCTCTTAGTGACTTAAGGTGCCATTCTGACAGCTGTGGCTGGGTATGCTTTTACTTCCTCATGAATCTATATCCGATTTTAAAGATAAAATGAATCTCTAAAGACATCTTCTAAACATAAGACAGAAAAATCTGAAAAGCACCATAGTTCAGAAATTGAGAACTAGGAAATTAGGATTAGTGAAAATTTAAACCTGCTGATGGAGTGAAATGCAGCCTAAGTAAGGATAGAAATAAGAAGAAAGAATATTTGCAATTTTCATTAATAAGCTAGATCAAATAAAACCTTCATGCAACTGAAATAAAATTTGCTTTCAAAGATTCATCTGACACTGTGAGGAAACAGACAGTGAAAATGCTCATAGCAGTTTTCTTCATTCATTTGAGCAGAACACAGCAGCTGTGTTATCAAATTTATCATCTGGCAACCTATAATATATTCAGATTTCTGAAGTAAGTGTGCACCTCTCCATTAAATTAAATTAAATGTTTACTTGATCATAATTTCATGAAGATAGCACTTAGAAGACAGTGGGTAAGATAATAAAGGGTATTTTTGGTCACCACATTTATTTTTGGAGGAAGAAAGTAGTTTTATATCTAGCAGCACAGGGCATAGTTTTGGACTTTAATTTAATGAAAGAAACATCCATTAGCTCTACACGCCTCTTGAGTAGAAAGTAGATGGTTACTGATTAAAATTAATTTAAATAGCTTTGGCTAGATGAAAAAAACTGTATAGTGCAGGACTACCGATTATATTTGTAGTGTCACAAAGGAGCAAGGGTTTAGAGTTGGCTGTTACTCTAAAGACTAAGCTCATTGGGTTTCAAATATACTTCCATTTGAAGCTGCAAACTCCAACATTCCCCCACTAATTGCTGTTGCTCTTTCCTCCTCCTCACTGCCCCCTTTGCCTCTTGTTGCTTCCTCTTCTGACCTGAGAGCTGAACTCCTTGTATCAGCATGCCTGTAAGTACTTCAGTCAGAAGAGGCTTAAAAAAATTACAGATCTTTTCCAGCTCAGCTTATTTTGACTGCAGTAGTGCAGGAACCATTTATAGGATCAGGAGGAAGTGACTTCTACAGGGTCTGGGTGACTCCAGTAACTTGTCAAAGTGCTGAGACTAATTGGAGATCTTCCCCTGGCAGCTATGCTCATGGACTGACTTCTTTAAGCCTGAAGTCACTTGTGTGAAGGCACATGAGAGCTTTTATTCCCATCCCTTCCCTTTTTTGTGTTTTATGCAGAGGTAAGAAATATTTTAAATAATTTGGTTTTGTTAAAAAAAAAATCCCAGAAAAAAAAAAAAATTGTTCAAAGTAAATTAACTGTGGGAAAACATGTAATGTTCACCAGATCTGCTTTTGTAAATCATGTTATTTTCTTTATGTGGATGTTTCCATAGCCAAATCCTGGATAATACAATAAAACTGGTACTAACCATAGTGCTGTAGAGCCTCATTTTACTTAAGAATTAAATGATTTTGAAAATATACAATATTTTATTTTTCTTGTCAGTGTTATAGCAGATGCTATATGCCACTTGTTTACTAAAGATACTAACTTGTGTCATATGACTCTTCAGGGTTTCAGAGATCTGCAAGAGAAAAATTACAGCTGTGGAAATGAAATTTTTATTTCTTGCACATAAATCCAAAAAGACTGGTTTCATCCCTGACACCTTGTAAATTCTCTGGCTTGGGGGAAACTACGCACTTTCAGACATAGAACAGAATAGGAGAAATATGACCACGTTAACCTTGCCAGTAAAGCAGGTAGAAGCAGAAAATAAATTGAAATAATACAAATGTTTTATAGATCTCTTTTTATTGTTTTGTTTAATAATATGTGCTATAAAATATAGCAGTGAAAAGGACAACATGGAGAAAACGGAGTGGAAGGAGGAAGATTTCTTACATATAAAATTGACAGAGGTGTCGTTCAGTGTAATCTTTTCATTCCAGTCACGCAGGTGACAAGAGGTATCCTTCCAAGCACATTCTTCAGTATATAATATCCTGGCCCACACTATTGTTCTTTCCATAAAATACAGTTAATGCAGGAAAAAATAGTGTCAGACATGCTGGCCTGAATTTGACAAACTTCAGTATGTATTCAGGCTTCTGACACTAATTACAACTTTCAGAGATTTCTGGATTAGGTATCTTACCTGGACAGAACCCTAGAGAGCCTTTCTCTTTCTTAGTCACTCATGCACAATGTTTGTATGCTGGCCTCGTTTCCCTAAAGGTGCATCAGCACATCCCTTTGGGCTCTTCTGCTGCTGGAAAGCACTCATGTCTGCCTAAGGACCCTCCATGGCAACACACAGGGCCATTTATGCAAGATGTTTTGTAGGGAGTCATAGGGAAGGACAATTATTCAAATTAAAGCTCTGTAATGTTGATGTCTTCAGCCAACTGCAAGAGGAAAGGTGATAACTGTCTCATGGCCAGGAATCACTTGTTAAAGTGTTCCTTGCGTGTGGTCATCAATACTGCAGTGTCTCAAATTATGTGCTATGAGTCCAAGAAGGCATTTCCTGTTACCTAACATCAGATGTATGCTTGATCAGATGATTTACCATCAGGAATATCTGCTTCTCTCCAATCAGTTTAAAGGGAAATTAGTTGGCACTTCAGTATGCAACAGAGATGGCTATTTGTAGATAGGACTGTTATAGAACTTTATGGGTTACCTGGTGATTTAAGGACTGAAAAGGATACCTAAAATTGAGTTAAACTGAGAAAACAATAATCCATTGTTGCTGGACCACGAATTTGAGTGATTTAACAGTCAGGACTATTTCCCTTACTTTTTTGTTCTCAAATATGCACAAGTACTTAAAGAAAAAAACTAAACTGGGCTTTCTTCTTCTGAGTGTAGTAGTTGACAAGGCAGTAGATGAGTGACATAGACATTTTCTAATGTCTATTTAAAAAAAAAAAATTACTTTTTCTCCATATTTATAGCATCCTGACATTGGAAAGCTTAATCTTAAAATTTTCAATTTTTTTGTTTTTTCTGAAAGTAAAATGGAACATAAAAATGTGCATTTAGAATAAATGAACCAAAGAGCTTTCCGATCTACTGTGGACCTTTATGAGTGATTAGTTTTGGCGGAGTTCAAATTACTGACTTTCAGTTTATTGAAATGCTAGTGAAATTTTTATTAAAATATAAAGTATCATTTTTTCCTCTAAAACATTAATGCCATTTCAGATATTAATGTTGCAACTGTAGTTCTTTGGTTTTCATTAATCTATCAGTTTGCTTCTGAAATTGCTCATAAATTCCTCCCTTCACCCAGTTTATATCTCATCATTCCTCTGAGTTTAAGTTCTACCTAAAATTTTATGGCAGCAGAAGTACATTCCTGCAATTAAAATATCACTAAAACAACCCATAGTTGTTCCACTTTTGTTCATACCATACTAGCAAGACACAAGGATTAAAGTGAGAGTGGGCCCTTTTATGATTGAACTGTGCACAGGGAGATTTCAGCCTATGTCTGGGCAGAAAGATTTCATAACATTAATCAACACAACTAGAACAAAAGCAAAATAGATACTGACACCTAGTAATCATGAAAAAAAAATCACTAATACAGTAGTCTTTTTTTCCTGTTGCTGTTTGCCATTTCTGTATTTCCTCTTGTTCTGCAATCACCATCATAGCATGTAAGACCCCGTGAGTAGTTCTTTAAGCAACCTAACTGTGGCTTCCCATGTATTTTTCTCTAGGCAGAAGAAATTTAGTTGGCAGTGTGCTTTGTTCCAGAAAACTGAACTTTTCAGTGAAGCGTCTTTCATGTGCTTATTGCTTTTTTCTGATGCAGATTGTGGCTTTCAGAATTATTACCTGGTATAAATCCTACTTTAAAGTTGGCAGTGTCAGTACTGTTTGATAAAGCTTTTAGCTGTCTTGCATATCCTGAGAGTGAGCTTGGGAAAGTCATTTTACTTTTTCTTAGATCAGTTCCAGTGTTTGCTTCCTTCTAGAGAGGTCTGACTTCTCACTTTTTCTATTACTGTGGTGAAAACTGTTTGAAAACCCAGGTGATCTGTGTGGGAGATGGGAGATGAAGAGAAGGACTGTTAAAGAGCCAAGAGCTGGTTACCAGGACTCTTGCATATCAACATAATGATTTGTCAAACTCCTTCACTACTTCTGTGGGTGGAATCTCTTAAAAGCTATTGATACTTGATTGTTTCCCACTGCACCTTCCTGATTAACAGTTAATTTGAGATATAGATGCATACAACTAAATGTACCGATGATTTCAATTTGGTCTAGATTCAGAACAGCTCGCTAAAATGTCAGTAAAACTCGGGTAGTAAAATACAGGACATTATTATGAAATGCAAAGAAGTTTTTTAATATCTACTGTATCCACAATGTGTCTCAGATTCTGAATTTAAGGTTTTCCTGCATGTATTAGTGAATAGGTAAATATTACAACCTTATTACTAAATTTGAAGGGAATAGGTAATCGTGTCATCAGTGGGATAAATTGGGAAGATAAGGAGCGGTATTCTTTGTGTGTCTTCCAAGTTAGAAAATTGAAAGTGTTTTCTTAGTTTTAGTTTATAATAGTTAAGAATTAAGAGCATATCTTTTTCAATTTTGTTGTCTTATATTCTACCTTTTAAATTCCTGGGGGATAAGGATTTTCATCTAATATTCACAGTTTAAAATTCATGATAGTGCAGAATTCTAACAGGATTTTTGTTTCAGCAACAGAGAGAATAATTTTTAATTAACTCTACTGTATTTTTTTAAAGCTCTTTCTCCATAACAACCAATACACCATCCCACAGTGCATCAGATTTACCCTTCATGATCTCCAAGGTTCTAAATTAAGTTTATGCAAAAGTGATTAAACTCTCACTAATCTGAGAGAATAACAAGTCATTTTGCTGCTAATAACTGTAGGAAATTATATATGTTGATATTATCTGGGAGAAAGAGCATGTTGCCAAGGTTAAATGCTGAGGCAAGGAGTTATTACAGAAAGCATTACTGACTTGCTTCTTAAATGTAAACCTTTCATCTGTGCAGGGCGAATTACTGCGCAGTTTTCATGCTCATTTAATTCAAAATACTTCTGATCTATGTAAGCATTCTGTGCCATTTTTTTCTTCATCTTCCCTTTCTATTCCTCATTCTTAGGTTCTTGCACTGTATTCACAGTTTGACTTCTTCCTTGCTTCCAGAAAACTTTTATACAGCAACTTTTCGTTTCATGGCACTCCTTAGATATCTGAAACTGCACACATAGATGCTTCTGCTGGCAGCACAAATACCAAGGGATACATGTGAATGAAAGAAAAACAAGTACCTGCCTTGTCCCATAGTATAGTGGTGGACCTGACTGCAGCACAGCGTGCCTTGCAACTTCTTTGTGGTACATAAACAGGTATTAGGGCTCTGAAGGAATTGTGACCACCCTTGTACATTACTCCATCAACCTCTCTTTTCCATGACTGTATTCAGACAACAAACCTGTGGTCTACCTGTAGTACTTGCTGTACATATGTGACATTCCTGATTCTCTATAACACACGTATTACTTTCCCTTTCTCTTTATTTAATGATATCCCAAAGAATTACGCTAAGTACAAGTAATATGAACTACTGAGGTTTTCATTGTGCTAATTTGATCCTAGAGAATATCCTGTGTCTTTTGAATTAGCTTCTATAATTTTGCTATACTAATAGATACAACAGTTTTGAAATCAAAGCAAGCTGCAGATCAAGACAAATTAGGAAAGAAAGCAGATAAATTTGCTGATAAGCAAATCAGGTTGACTTATTAGGGGCTTGATAAGATAATTTTGAAGAGTTTCAAATCTGAATTTCATGAAGCAGGAGATGGTGATGAAAGAATCTGATGGAGTATGAAATCTTGAGGAGAAAAAAATTAGGCTAGATTTTTAATAACCCACCCTAAAATCTAATAACTCAGAGAGATCGACAGTGATAGCTCTGCAAGAAATGCATTAAAACTCAGGGTAAAATATATAGTAAATTAATTTTGAGGAGAAAAATAGAAAATAAATAATGTGTCCTTTACTTTTGAGTGATGAAGCAGAAGAAATTCATACCAAACTTTGCATCTCCTCACAGAAAACAGAAATTCTTGCAAGGAGGTAAGTAGACCAAAGAAATGGGATTACTTTACTTGGGTCCTTCTAACATGCTAAGTATTTAGACTGCAGAGCCATACAGAGTTCATCACTCCATTAAAGCTCAAGTAGTAGACTGTCAGCAGCACACCACTTTCTGACATACTGCTGCTACTGTTTTTCATTGAAATATATCTGTCAATATGTTAATTACAAGAACACTTTCCACAATGTCTCTAGCAAAGATGTCAGTTTTCTGTCAACATTGTAATTGCAGAAATGGCACACATTTGTTAATTCTGGTACATGTTGGGAATGTCTGAAACGTATGATCCCATCTGGTCAGACTTATAAAGAATTTAGAGCCTTGAATGCAGTGGTGTGAGCTGCTTAGCTGATATTCTTTTTTTTTGAATCAGTAACAGATGTGCATTGAAATAGCAGGATTTATTGTGCCTGGTCAATCTGTGTGCCAAATATCTCTGCAATATTGTTTCAGTGATGCAATGGTGGTGACATGCTCATTTTTTAAATCCCCACTTTCTTTGAAGCATGAAGAAGCACCATGTTTTTAAAACTGAAATGCCATGAGAAATACCTACAGAGAAACACAAGTTCTCTCACACAGGCTGCCTCTCAGGCCCTTTTCTCTTCAATAACTACTGCTATTCATCTACATACCCAGTACACAGACATGTCCTAGGCAACCATTAGTATCACGTCTGTCTTCTCATTGCTTCAATGCTTATCCATTGTCAGCATTCCTGGAAATGAAGTGTACTGATTCATTAAGCTTTTAGTCATGATCTTTTCAGAAGCAGAAAGGAATACCTTTAGTTTGAGGTGAGCCATCTTTCAGTTGCTCTGACTTCCCTGCCTATAGCTGCATAACATTTCCTTGTAGAAGGCATTACCCGTTGAATTTAATACTGAGACAGTGGAGCTAAGGCTCCACACAGTATCTTGTAGAAACAGACTAATATAATGTGATATTTAATTATATATTGCAATCATATGTTTACATGAAGCCTCCTGGAGTTCCTCTCATCCCAGTGTGATAGAAGGGAGGATGCTGTAGGTCCATTTTCCCTACCATGTCCATATGAAAATCTTTGTCAGTGTAGAAAGGTGTTTTCGTATTCACAATTTTTATTACTGCCTGCTCCAAAACCTTCAGAAATAGCATTACAAAACTCACATATTTTTAGTTTAATTTGTATTAGTTTCTTTATCAGTACAATCTCCTATATGAATTATTTTTTTAATATATATATATAAAATGCATTTAAAATACACCTATGTCTGTAGAATAGTTATATCCTCTCTGCATCAAGGAAGATGGAATGTGGCATGCTATCCACAGACTCACAAGTTTCTCTTGCTGAAACTTATTGAGACAACAATCTGAGGGTCCATATATATACTCTAGCTTTCCCCAGGTTTCTTCCACCAAGGTCTCTGGTGTTTTTCCACTCTTTTCCAGTAGTTCTCCACCATCTCTTTCGGTAAACAAGGTAATTCATTAGCACATTCCTTTCATATCACCCACATTAACTTTGCCACCTCCCAAAGTAGAATAAAAAAGAATTGCTTAAAAATAAAAATCACAAATTCCAATTTTTTTTCATAGGTCTGTTGAAATACAACACAAATTCAAGACTGTGACTGCACAAGTTCAACATGTCAGAGGTGGAATAATGTATTCATTAGGAGAGTAAAGCAGAAGATAACACCAGAACTGACTGCCATATATCAAAACACTCTTCTCATGACTACTATGCATCACCTGGAAGCCCTATTTCCCATACACCCAAATTATGTAATAGCAACAATCTTTGGTTAGGATGGAAAGACAGTCTTAATTTATTTTGGAAGATTTACAGATCAGTCAACTTGATATTTAGAAACTCATAATACAAAAATCCTCAGCACCTCTTTTTTGCTTGTTTGTTTTGTTTTGTTGTTTTGGTTTCATTTTTTGTTTTGTTTGTTAGTTTTTTATTTTATGCTTTTGTAACAGTGGTGGATAATTCATTAGATTACTGTATAGTTATGCAACTGGGCTCCCTCTTTTCATAATATCTCTCTCCTGGCCCAGTATGCAAATTGGTTTGCTATAGAATGAGGGAAGCTATTGAGTTCAGATCCAAGATTTAATGATGCTGCTGGACATCAATACCTATCACCCTCATTCCTATCTAGCAGTATTCAAACTATCATGAGGCTCACTTTCCAAAAATACTGTTCTGACTCTCCTGCTTTTGGTCTGTACTTCTGTAAACTTGAGAATTGCAGGGGCCTCTAGGGATCAGGTTCATCTGTACTTCTCCTCTGGCTTGAGGTTCTTCTGATACCTTGATTTTAATTATGGGTCTTGTTTTTAGTTCAGAAATTTCCTCCACTGTGGGGAGGATTTAATTGTTTCATGGGAATGCCAATTCTTGCCCTCCTTCTCCTCATTATTTTCATATAATTTCGATTAGGGTTTTCTTAAACATCACCATGACAGTCCTTCTCTGATAGTATTAATTTTGTGATTTTTTAACACCTGAAGGACTGGGGGCTTTTAGTAATATTTTAATTTCTCCTTCAAAGGTCTACCCTTCTCTTTGGATTCTTCCAATTATTGTTCCAATATCTGATTATGCAACATTAGATACAGTTCTGCTTGTTTCTGTTCTTTTATTTCATTACCCAAGTAATTATTTCATTTTAGAATTTATTCTCTACATTGCCATGCATCTTTAAACATCCTAACACATGTCAGATAATATCTTTTGATTTTGTATTTTTTAATGAGCCCCTAGTTTATCTATTTTAGCTTGAATATTTTCTCAATCACACCAATTGGCTACTGCCCAGCAATTTCAGATTCATTATTTATACCTTATGTGCCTTTATAGATATTCTTTTCAGAACTATATTTTTTATTCAAAATTGTCTGCCATGGCTGCCTGCTACTCTGCTTGCTGTGCCAATTGTCCCTTATGGGTTTAGGGTGGTGGACCAGAGTGTATCATAGAATCATAGAAAGGGTTGGGTTGGAAAGGACCTTAAAGACCACGGGCAGGAACATGTCCAGCCAGACCAAGTTTCTCAAAGCCCCATCCATCCTGACCCTCACCACTTCCAAGGATGAGGCAGCCACAATATCTCTGTTCAACACATGCTGGTGTCTTGCCATCCTCACAGTGAAATATCTCTTCCTAATGTTTAACCTAAATGTCTACCCTCTTCCATCTTAACAACATGACCCCTTGTCTTTCCACTACATGCCCTTGTAAAAAGTTCCTCTATGTATACAGAAAGCAAAATTTTATTATATGGGACTGGTTTAAAGGATGTACACCAGAATGTCAGAATAGCCACTACAGAGAGTTCAATAATGTAAGTACTATAGCAGATACTTATGAATCAGCGTTTAGTAGGTAAAGAACAACAACCAAAGCAATATTTTAAAGCAATATGTCAAAGCAACAGCTTAATTACTAAATAGGGACTGATATTACCTTCCCTACCTGATAACTGAGAGGTAGCTCTTTTTCTCTCAGCCTCTGAGCAGAAATTGTTTGAGGGGCACCCCTGCTCAAGGGGGTGAAATATCAAACACACCCTGTAGAGAAAGTGTATAAGAATCCCACCCAGTCAAGAATGGGACTGGGTTTTTATAGAATCAAGTGGTTGACTGTCAATCACTCATTGCTAAGATAAACCTTCTCTCCTTTCTCAGGGATATTTCTTGCTTAGCAAAATACTTTTCTCTCATAAAAATGTTGTCTCTTTATCAGTTTTCTGTTTTTCTCTCTGGGCCCAGCTGCTACAGAGTGTTTTCCAACACCCAGGTACAGCATGACCTTCTAGCTTATCTGGTAGCTGTTTTTCATCAGAGAGCACACAGAGTAGAGCAAATGTCAAGTTTTCCCACAGAGGCTCACTGCTAGAGCAGTGCGTCAGGATTCAGAGACAGAAAAAGCCAGACTGGAGTGCAGTCCCCAGTGAATAACTGATATGTTCACATGCCTTTATGTCAACGAAAGCTCTGTAAAATTTATGCTGGTATAAATAAAGCGATTGAATTTAGCTGAGTCATCACTTTGTTCACTATTCCTTTTTATTCCTACATCACCTATCAATGAATATAGCAATTAAAAATATTTCCTTTCTTTCATAGAAACATCTTTTGAATTTCATGCTTCATATTTTTTTGTCTGACACAAACGTGATTTCATCTGGACAGCTAAAGTTTTAAAGGCTTAGGAAAAAGAAAAAAATTGTAGCAACATTCTCTTAAAAAAGAATATATGTCACCTAAATGTGATGTCTCAATAATGCTTCTTACACTTGCGTTCAGTGACAGACTGAAATGTCAGAATTCAAGTTCAAAATGAAATTGTTGAAATTTAGTTCTGCATGCACAGGTACCTGTTGGTATTCCATATATCTAAATTCCTATAGAATCAATGGTTATGTATAATTACTACAATCATTGTAATTGTGCTTGAAGCTGACTGTAAATACTTGGATCTTTGATTCAACTGACCACATTTAGCTCTCTAAATTCTGAATCGAATCCTTCACTGATTACAGTGAGTAATGCAGGGAGTTCTTCCAACAGCACTTTTGATAAAGTGGTATGGTCATACTGTACATCCATTTATTTTTAGTGTCTTCGGTTGCATACAAAATATGGTATTCAATATATTTAGGACTCACTATTAGATCTACTATTTATGAAACTAGAGTCACATAATTATTTTGAGTTTTTCAGTTGTCCAATTTAGACTTCTATACCTGTAGCTCACAATCACAAAATATTTTTAATTTACCATCCAATTCTAGAAACACCAGGTCTTCAGTTTCAAAAATATTGCATGGTAGTCACGTAAACCCCTTGCTTTTGATGGTGTGCATCATCTTTATGCCTGTCTCTTCAGAACTAAAAACAACAGCAATTTTTCTGCCCAAATCTGCTGACAGGCTCAGTGTAAAATGGTTCTCAGGCTCCACTCTGATGCCTGGAGTGAAGGTGACCTTCTTTGTCCTACCAACTCAACGATTAAAATAATGCCAGAGATCCTGTTTCTTTCCTGTCTTGAGCCTACTGGGAGCCAAACCCCTACAACACATTTTGGAGAGATCACTAACCTTGCAGCACTGAAGAAGATACTTAAGACCTAGGACTTATTTTGCTAAAACTCTGTTCAGATAGTTTTGTACTTCCAGTACTGGATTCACTTCCAGTGGGCTCTGTCCTAGATGTCTCTTCCCTTACAGATTCCGTAAATTAGTGAGATAGTCATTATTGCACAGCATAAATATATTTTCTTGTATATGCCTCAAGTTTTCTTTTGTAGGTAGATCAATTACACCGTTTGGTTTAGTATTCTTATTTCACAAAAATTAAACAATTAGCATCATTTTCCTCCCCTAGCTCGGTGCAACATTGTTCCCCATTGAGCTTTTCGCACTATATTTCCAGCCTGAAACTATTCTTTCTTTTTTATATACTTAAAAAAATTGATTCACTCCATTATGCCTACTTACCCTTTTATGAAAATAATTCTGAATGGTGTTTACATAATTAGAACTGAAGAATTAAATTTTTTAACTTTTCTAAATTAAATTTGCATGCTTGTTAGGAAAGCAATTCCTAAGCAAACTTCATGAGCTATATGTACTTGTTTGTATATTATGGATGTATGCTTCTGGCTTTCTGTAATGGATGCACAAGGCCCTGAATAGGTGTGTTCCTGGGAGCAGTAGCTTTTTTTTCTTACATTAAACTAGATTTTAGTCCT
Source organism: Phaethornis superciliosus (assembly GCA_023637945.1). Classification (NCBI taxonomy): domain Eukaryota; kingdom Metazoa; phylum Chordata; class Aves; order Apodiformes; family Trochilidae; genus Phaethornis; species Phaethornis superciliosus. The sequence continues at coordinate 102,217,246 of JAJQWJ010000003.1, forward strand.
TCATGGAACAATGATTGACATAGCTTGAGTTTAGTCTGTAATGCTTTCATATATTTTCCCCTCTTTTAAGCCCAAAGCTTTGTAGAACTATACTGAAAAAAAAACCCCAACCGAATGAGAAATTATTGTATTCATAAGCAGTCTCAAGCCAAAACAGAGTTTTTATCTATGACATACTGTAGAAAAGAGAAAAACTTTAATCACTCAGTGCATGAATGATATATTAGGGACCTTTGTAATATACTAGTGATTAGACATTTATTAAAGTAAGACTAAATTAACAAAATACATCTGAAACAAATCTGTAGGGGGTTAGTGTTACATGCAAAATATTTCTAATTTCCATTAAGCATCATGCAAGAAAGAGACAAATTGCTCCATTTGCAAAAATATATTCAATGACTATTAAACCTCATTCTGGAAGAAAGCATATTGACTGATAAGAAGAAGGGAGAACATGGGTTATCTATCTTACACAATAATGACTTCCCTAATAGTTCTTAAAATTCAGAAGGGAATAGAATAATGTCTTTGCCTATTCATTGTAACAAATGTCTATAGAAAGAGAATCAAGAATCACACATGGATCCTGACTTGTCATGAATGTACATTGCAAATACACATATACTGCAGATGTATATTTTGCAAAGTCACAGAGAGCTTAAAAAGGTTGCTCTTAGAACTTAACACTTGAGTTGTGGCAGGTGAAACACTCCAAAGATGACAGCTTCCTTAAATCTATACAGATTCATTATGAAGGGCTGGACTGATACGTTGAAAAGACCCAGGAGCTAATTTGATTCAGCTTCTCCTGAAACACTCCAGAATGACTGGTAACTGGTAACATTTGGTCTTAATTGCAAATGGGTTTGGCTTTGCTATGGTAAAACCCATGTAGTCCGACCACAGACACAGTTAAAATATAAGTGCTAAAGCTAAAAAATAAAGAGACCATAGAATCATAGAACCATAGAATCATAGAAAGGATTGCTTTGATTAGAAAAGACCATCAGGTACAATCATTAACCTAAAAGATGTTCCATTTATGACTTTTTTTTTTTTTTTTTTTTTCAAAATTGTTACAGAAGAGGTTATTATAGCATTACATTTAGACTTTTCCTTGGACTTTCTAAATGTAATTCAAAGGGCATAAAATTAAAACCACAAGAATTACATCTAATAAATGTTCCTAAATGGCCATATCTTAAATTATTCCCTCCACAATCAATCATTTGCTCATTAAAAGAAAGTTAATTTGTGAATATAAAAAACATCTAAGTGGGATAGAAAATTTGTGAAATGTTTCATCTTTGTTACTCTACTTAGAGCTATTCGTACTGCCCAGTTCCTGTACTGGATCAAGGATCTAAACTAAGCCCAAGGAGATTTGAGATCTGTTTGATAGTGTTTAAGCTCTAATCATGCATATAAAACCCCTCAGCAGTGATTGATCAGTGATAAACAATCTATTGGTGGCAATAGGAGTGTTGAACATACTTGCCTAACTATTAGTAGAAAAACCACATTACTGAAAGCTGAATTCATGCTGCCAGAATATTCAAACTGGCATAAAAAAAAAAACCCCAAATATGCAACAGTTTATGGGAAATGATTCACATACCAACATTATCATATTTGTGCCTTTTATATTTGTAGTCATTTCCCTCTATTTTTATTACAAGTTATTAAGAAAATGGAGAAATATTTCTGTTAGCTTAAAAAACCCACATTGTTTTATTGTTTATAAATCCTCCTATATGGTAATTCATAACATTCTATCAGATTCCCTATAAAAATTGAATATTTTTCATTCTGTTACTGCTGATTTTAAGAAGAAACAGCACATGTATATCTAAAGTGGTTGCGACAAAACATTAAATGCCTCTAAAAGCAAGCTCAACAAGTTCAACAGTTCAGTGCTACTGCCTGAATATTAAACTTCACAGCAGTAATATTCACAAAATGGTTTCTTCAATTGTAGATCTAGAGAGAAAAATGTGTTGCAGCACTAAGCTGACATTATTAAAATACCCTCTGACTTTTGGTATTTCTGTTTCCAAATGCTTCGTGAAGCCCGAACAGTTGGATCTTATCTGGTAAATTGTACAGTATATTTCTACTACTGAATATCTGAGATAATTTGTCCTTCTCAAGAGAATCCTTTGATAACTCCCTTTACATAGGGATGGCTTGCTCATTTCAATCAGCCATTATCTCCTTGTCATGTATTTAATACAATATTATAAGAAAAAATTGTGCTTATGTCACTTTTATATAAATTAACAGGTTTCTCATATCCCTTCAAAAAGGTGGAAATTTTGTCCTTCATAATAGTACTTTTTCAAGTTATAAGCAACTCTAAACTATTGCAATATGTATCTTTGTCCAGTCTCCTTTTCAGATTTCTTCTATTTTATCATCTTATCAAATATTTATCTCAATAGCTTTTCTTTTTTTTCTATATTTGTGTACCTGAATGAATTAGAATTCCAGAAACTATCTAGGTCCAAATAAATGGACTGAAATAAATAAAAGTAATTACAAATTCTTGTTTCTTCACAGTTCTTGATGTTATACAGAAATATGCTAATATTTGAAAATATTAGAATTTCACTGCTATATTACTAAAAAAAAATCTCAAATAAAAATTTTTGTAGACACCAGAAATAAAATGTTATAAATAACATATTAGTAACCATATAATTGTAAGTCTAAAGAAAGAAAATACCAATATATTTTTTGGTTAGAAAATAGTCATAAATACAATACATTAACCTTATTTTACAGAATGATTAATCCAGCTTACTTCAGCGGTACCCAGACTGAATGCAGAAACACACAGTACTGAAATAGGACATTTTAAGAGTTTTCAAACATGCTGTACAAGTTACACAAATAATGCTCTAGAAAAATAAAATTATTTTGAAGAAGTGATAAAATAGTCAAACTGAAAACAAAATATAGTTACTGTATACATTTCAAAAGAAAAATATTTCTATTACTTTTAAAATGTTATTTATAGATTTTCCTTTTATAAAAAAATAGGTTTTTACTATCTTGAAACTGGAAATGAAATGGTAATTTGACCTAAAATAAAAAATTTTTTTCTTTGTGATACATACAGAAAAGTCCTTGTCTGAATTCTTAACAAGTAAAATAAACTCTCAATAAGCGACGAACATTTTTTTTTGTGAGAGAATTTGAGTTTAGGCTGCAAAATGCATATTAGAGTTGAAAAGCACTGTTTTCCAATTTTTCTTGAACCAAAATTTGGTCTAAAACCATACAATATTGAGCTAATTTGTACAGTTGACTGACACATTTGAAAAAAATGTTTTATTGCATGCAGATATCTGAAGTATGGTTAATTTTTAAAACAAAACAATAAAAATGGCTTTAAAAATATTCTAAATCATAATGTTCAGTACATATTTCATCACAGTACAGTTTTAGTAATATCAACAGAAATTATGATGACCCTGTGATGGTGCACAGATAATAAAATGAAGTTGCAAAGTGCAAGTTTTCTAACTCAACAAAATCATTCTAACATGAACTGAGTAGTGAAATATCAATTAAAATTAATAAGATTTCATCTGTTCTCAGATTTGACAAGATACAGGTTAAATTCCTCCTGCTTTTCATACAGTTTAAGACATGTTTGAATTCTTACTCCCAGAGATGAGGAATTTTAATGTAGACATAATTACCCAAGCTTTCTTCAGGTAGCAGTCCTACTATTTGACTCATAAAACGTGCCAAACTTTTAATATAAGGCTGAGGCTGATAGTTACCTCAAGGTAGATCAGCTGTGAAAGCACTGTGAGCCATTATGGTACTTTGAAAGCTTTGTAGTTAGTAGACATTTATTTCCTTATATGTATATGTAAAGCTTTTTCCAAAGCTTTATCAATTGTAATATAAGTTCACACTAAGAAAACTGATGAAAATTTTGCTCACAAAAAGGCCCAGATCAGCAAGACTATATTTAACATTAGATATGTGAATAATCTCACTGAAGGTAGAGGAATTCTTAAATCAAGTATATTCTTGAAGAACCAGTCTTAACATTTCTTTAATCTTCTCTAGGAATTAGAAGAGAAAAAAAATTAAGTTCTCAAAAAAAAGTAATTGAAGAAATGAACCTCGAAGAACCTACAGCTGTACATCAGACCTCAGTAAAGCACACACAACACCTTGCCAAATATATGGAGCAACTCAGTGCAATGCAAGCTTCCTCCTAAAATAGGCTGAGAACAGCTTTTTGGAAGGGCTTGGCAGATAGTAAATTACATTGATCTTTGTGTCAGACCTGTTCAGAAAAACTCATATAATGGCATACACAGAAGTAGCTCCAGAAAACAAGCTGGAGTTCATCCACAGCATCTCCAGCCCTGACAGTTCATTGCTGTCTGATAGAGTTGGACTTCAGTGATGTTATATTTCTCCATAACAAATGACAGATTGTACAAGTATCACAAAAGATTTAGCACAACTGCTCCTGTTACTTGATGTTGAGATGCCTTTTTGGACAGTACATATTTGTGACAAATAGCACTCAGTGTCTTAGGATGCATTTATAGAATATGTATAAACTTTTAATTTGAAACAAATGGGTTGTAAATGCTATGCACATGTTGCAGCATCACAAGTGATTTGCAGGAAAAAGGAGCTTTGCAATACTAATTTAAAAAAGCAACCAACCACACAACAAAAAAAATAAATCTCTTTTCTTTCAGTTCATCTATTTTCATAAACTTTATTGTTTACCTGGAATATGAATACATTTATATTCTCTGCTGCAGCGTGAGAGGAGAGAAAGAATAAAAAAGCTATAAAAAACTACTGGAATGTTTTTTTGTTCAATTCTGCATGTGCCCAGCCTTATTAGGTGAATATATGTTCTTACAGGTGCCACTACTCTGTGCATATCTTTAATAACATGATACAGGCACAGGATACCTTGAGTACTCAGATTTCTGATTAAGGATTAAAAAGGCTAAAGCAAGCCAAGACTTTTATTGTCAGTCAGAAAAAAACAAATGGATCTCCAGGGAGAATAGCAGCTCAATAATTGATGCCACTGAGGAGAGACTTGTATCTACTACGATCATCTACATCTTCATAGCTGAATGTGACTGAATGGGAACAGAAGAGGGAGCTGGCAAAATTCCAACACTTCATAACATGAGAGTTACCTTTTTATGAACAGCATGACTAACTAAAACAGAAAGAACCAGGATCTGAACCAGAACAACAAAAATATTATTTTTTAAATCTAGAAATATAGAAAAAACTCATATACCCTATTTGTGTATGTACATATGCACACATAAATGTATTTATTTCCTTATATTGTTTCCTCCAATTTTTCCTTTAAATTCCCAGAACAGTCAGAAGTTATCTCAGTACAGTAAAAGGCTTGCTTAATAGTCTAATTTTCCAGTGGAATACCAAAAGAAAGTGATTTGTCACTTGTAAATTTGCTAATTTCATACAGAAATGGCAAGAGAATGAGTTTTTTGTTTGTGAATTTGCCTTTTACCACCTCTAGTCTAGCAAAGGGAGACAGGAAAAAAAAAACAACAGATCAACAAGAAGCCTCACTAGCATGATTTTTTTTTCATATAGAGAATTAGCTTATGGCACTCTCCACTATCAGCAAGAACACATCGTTAATATAACTGCATTATGTCTTTGGTACTGCACAATTTCATAATCTTACGTTTGGAAAAAGTGTAACTTTACACAACATCCTTATACAAGTAAAACGCAAATGAAGGCACAATAGGTCATCAGAGATCATAGCATCATAGAATCATAGAATCATAGAATCGGATGGGTTGGAAGGGACATCTGAGATCATGAAGTTCAACCCTTGATCCACTATCAGATGCAGAAGACCTTATAAAAGCCCACATAAAATCACACTGGATAGAAAGAACGGGATTGTCAAAGTTATGTCAAAATAAATGTTGCTTAGAAATCACAGTGGAACAGATGATAAGCTAAAATATATAATAATCCAAACTATTCACATGGAACACTACTCCTGCCTCAAAATTCTGTATTACTTTGAGCTACCTGGGTCCCAAAGTGTAATATAAAATGGCAGGTCCCTCAACATATGCTTTGGCATGCAGGAAATGATGATGGGGTGTGTTCCCATTTTAACTAAAACTTCCAGTCCTAGTGCTTTTGTGCAGAAATATTAGAGAAGCCAGAGCAAGAAACCTGAAGCTGGAGAAATGATCATGTCTCCATCACTCTTCCTCTGAAGCTGAAATCTTTGACATCCAAGTCCAACTTTGCTGTTATCCAATGCTGCTACTGTGGAAATGTGGATCTGGATCAGATCTGGATCCTATCTCCTGTATGGGTCTTAGTCCTGCTTTTTTCTTTTGAGCTCTGCATCTGATTTTGTAAAGTGAGTGCATTTGTGTGTGAGGAGAATTAAAGACTTTGCTTTCATAGCAATACATAGTAGTATCTTTCTGTTTGCTGCTAAATAGTATCTCAGATTGGATCTTGTACCTCCTCATGTGATCAGAAGCTATCAACATACCCAGGCCAGTTACACTAAAAAGCACAGCATTACTTTCTCCCCTGCCCTGCTAGTAGGAATATACATCATTCCCTGTAGGAATATACATCACTCAAATCTACCAAGGGCTGCATGATCTTTGGAGACCTGCACTGAACGCACTTGCAAAGGAATTTCTGGCCTCTGAGGGAATAGTTGTCAGCATTGATTTTCCTGATAGGAAAAGGTGTGAATACACAGTACTGTTAATGCTGCATTTGTTCAGTACCTTTGACAGTCTGCTGCAGTGTTAGCCTGAGTGATGTATAATGTTGCTAGAGGGAACCAAAGTTTCTCAGAAATTATGATTCTTAAGCACAGGAAGCTTAAGGCTTTGAAATACAGTTTAACATTAGCTGCTGTACTCTGCTGACCCTTTGTACTCTCTTGAAAAAGAAATAAAACTCATAGAAATAATGTACTACAGGGAAAAGTACCCCACAGGAACAGGGAGATAGCCTTGATTCTCAGCTCTCCCATTGGTTTTTTTCTCTCTTAAGCCAATAAAAAAAGTAGTTATTCCCCTGTCACTTTCAGAGTCACGTATTTCACATCACTTGAAGTTTGCAATCATAAGTGAAAAAATAATAGAACAAACTATAAAAAAATGAAGAGGGAAGAGAGCTCTGAAACAATTTATTCTTACAAATTAACAAGATAGCACAGAATTTTTTAAAAGCAATTACAGAAGATCATATTGCTTTGTAGCTCTATGAAAGAGGAATGATTAAGGTCCCTTTTTCAGTTTTCATGTGTTTTAAGTCTGGATAGAAGGGGTTTATTTGTTTGAATCTTGAGGAATAAAACTGGCTTTCCTTTATTTGTGTCTGGCTGTTTCCCATCTTCCATCTCCCACCTCCCTTCTGCTAGCCTTTCACTGCAACCTAACACAAAGCATATGTCAGCTGTGACAGAAAAAATCACTGGTAAAGCAGCGACCGGATGTTATGCCACTGCACCATCTTTCCAGTTTGTTCTGGTGATGTCTCTCATTTTGCTTTATTAAGGGAGACAAGGTTGTAAAAGCTTCTAAGGGAAAGGGTAAATAACATATTTTACTTGAAACGTGTAGTAGGAAAGGGCAGCTCAAAAGATCAGAAAGATGTGCTTTTTCCTGTAATTCTGAAGGATCTCTAAAGTAAAAATGTAAACGTTGTCAAAAATACCCATGTGGCATGGGTAGACATGTTTCTACAGACAACATTGTAGACCAATATTTTTGAAAAGGGCACTATGTGGGATTTTTAAATTATACATATTATATGTAAATTCACAAGCATACATGTAATTTTTTATACACGGTGCCAAAACAGATATTTAACAATACAGTTGCATTATGCTGAATGCCTTCATTTCTAATTGTCTAGATCAGATTACAGATAGATGCCAGACACTCCAAGTTCCAGTTGCAGTTGGGTAAATGATAGAGTACCATTATTTTTCTACAGATAAACAGAAATTTTCTACTGACATTTGAACATATACTTTCCAGTCATGTTTAGATATAAGTACGGTTTCATATCCTTCTTAAATAAATGTTTGCTTTTGTTGACTTCACTAATGAAACTAATCTCACATGGACAATATGCCAAGCAGGTAAATGGGATGAGGAGTGGAGAAGGTGAGACACACCTGCCCTTCTGCTAGACACCTTTCGTATTAGGGTAGCACTATATGAAAGTAGATAATTAAATATGAAACCGATAAATAACTACCAGAGCTCAACATATAATGGGAATGAATGAAGTTCCTCCAGATCCATATTGTTTACTTCCCAAAGGCAGCATAGGTTGCTGCCAAAAGCAGCATTAGTTGATGACCAAATTATCTTTTTACAAATAAAGTGAAAGGGAACATAGGACAATGCCTAATAAAGATAGGACAAAACCTCTTGGGCCACTGAGCAGTGGTGTGAAGAGCCACATACATAAAGACCGGCTTTATCAGTTTTAACCTAGTTGAAGTCAAATGTCTCAGCGTATTCATGTCAACATAAAGGAGCAGATTACAGAACCACAATGAAGAGGGTGTCACAGATAATCATTAAACTTTGGTGTGAAACAAAGGCCAAGGCTATAACATAAGATAAAGAGCTAGGTTTGCATATGCAGATAAATAAGGAGAAGTTATTTCAGGATTGCCTCTATTACCAAAAGAAAAATCTACTTCCTTCTCTTATATCCTACTCGTCTACTGGTGCTAATGATGTGAAGAATCCAAGCCAGGAAGCACTGATATTTCAGCATGCCAGGATCTGTGTTCAAAGAAACACAGCCAACTATTAATCATTGCTATTCCTGTGTCTGTACATTTTATGATTCATTGAAAATAAAATATGGTGGATATTTTCCAATTAATTTAGTTAAACATTGTAAAACAAATATAAGAAATGGTGCTTTCTATTGCTGGTTGAAACACATCTCCATTTACAAACAATCTGTGAAGAAGTAAATCCTAGGGCACTGATCTAAAATAATTGATTAAAAAATTCTGTGGCTTAAGATAAACTGTTCTGGATTCTCTGATAACAAGCTATTATTTACCTCTGGTCACAAGACTTCATCCTTACACCAAGGCATTTTCATACCCTCTACTTTGTCTGCTTGCCTCCTGGTATCCCTTAGTTTTTGCAGCACTAGTGCTCTGCATTATAAGTATTCTACACCTACTAAGAAGTAACTTGCATACCTGCATAATTATTTCAGAATCTTTAGTGTTTTAAACAGTATTTTTGCACTTACTGACAGCTAGTGTCAGCAGCAGACAGGCTCTTTGATCAGTTACACCTGTACCTACAGTATTTTTCCTTCTGTACATTGCCGAATTCAGGTCTTTGCTTTTGATTTTGAAGTGTACAAATAAGACAAGGAAGAGAAGGTCATTGGTATTTTACAAGACATTCAGACAAATGTGATTTGTTGGCATTCACCTTTCTTTTTTTTCCAGCTGACAGCACCATCTTGAGAAATATTATCTGGTGCAGTGAGCAAAGTGTAAAAGGCCAGCAAGAATGTATGAAATTAAAAGCAGGAAGAGAGACACAGAATATTGCTGAAGAGAAGAATAAAGGTTGTGTTCTTTTCTTTTTTTTTTTTATAAATATGTTTTGAATTAGTTACAATTAGTATAAAGCTAGTCTTATGTATGTAGCATGTTATTGTGTTATTATCCTTGCAAGGAAATTCTGGTAAGGCTTTTCAAAAACAGAATTTTCTTAGACTGTAGGAGCAATTTTTCATGTTGAAAATTTCCAGTACAAAAATGTGTAAACTGGGGGGAAAAGTTAGATGTCTACTAGATATGCCAGAAGATACTTATAAATATGGTTCCTTGGGCCATCTGTACTAACCGGTTGCAGTGTGTCACTATGCAGCACCAACCTTCCTGTCTTACAAAGTGCATTTGCAAAAGGATACAAGAGAAGCTGCTTACTTTGAAGGGACAGTATGTGGTCTCATCCCTTGTGAGAGATATTGAAAAATTAAAAGTTATTAAACTTTCTGATGTAGTCATCAAATTTTAACTAATGAAAATCTAAGAGAGCTAAAGTTGTGTTTTAACTTGAGTATACCTTTATGAAAGGAAAGCAAAGCTTTTCAAATTTCTTACCTACTGCAAAATACTTGCTATATTTTAATGGGTTTAGTCTGGATCTTTTGTTTTAAGCAATTTAAAATTGGAGGTTGAGACTGATGAAGTCTACTTCTAAATCTATCTGGTGGACATTTGTGCTCAAAAGTATCAGTCTATTGTGACTGATGGTATTGATGTGAGATGATTAAAAAAAACCCGACAAAAGATAAAGGCAAATATTATAAAACTTAAATAATGTTACATTTCTATTCCCATAGCTGTATTCCATGTACTTTCATTTTAATGTGAATTCCTCAGCTTGGATAGATGTGAATAACAAAATCACAGAATTTACTTTCCTTGGAAAAGACCTTCAAGATCACTGAGTCCAACCATTTGCCTAACACTGACAAGACCTTAATTAAGGCGTATCCCTAAGAAGTATTCTTAAATACCTTCAGGGATGGTGAGTCCACCCTGAACTCTCAAAGCACCTCAATCTTAGATTTGAGAGCCCACTTTTCATATCTAGTTTTACATTGAGCCATTCTCAGTCACCCAGCACTGTAGTACAGCAACAAACCAACAGAAACTGAGAAATCCCACAGTGTGACTGACACCTCTATCTGCTGAATGGTCTGTACTGAGCAAGTCCTAACATTCACTGCAGCACAAGTATTTCAGCACCATCCACTTATCAGAACAATTTGTTCTATGAGAAGCACAGTTAGTGCTACATAATGGCCTATATACGTGTGGGAACTGTGTCCTCTGTACCCTGTAATACTCCCTGACATAACCCAAACTTCTCTGTAATTCTAATGACAAACTCTTTCCTATAATTTTTGCTCATAATACACATGTCCTCCCCTTATTTACTGCACACCTTCTCTGGCTTGCTGCCTACTGTTATCTGATGTATGCTGTAGGTTCTTCGGAACAACAAGGTCCTGACTGAATGGTCAGGTCCTGACAGCATTTCTTTAAGATATTAACAGAGCTGATTTCCATGCAAGTTATAATAATTTAATGTGGAGTGGCTTACTATACCTTTGCTAATTGTTTCAAGAACTCCTGTAAAAGTTTGATGGATAGGCAAGTGGATGGATGGCATGAGAAGATAATTACTCCAGGGGAAGGCCCCCTTCAAAAAGGGTGAGTGTTCATCCATAAGCAAAGTTGTTTGACTGCTATATAGGGAATACTACAGGTGAACCTCAGATTGATTCATGGGAAGTTTATGGCGCAGATATTCAAGGGACTAGGAGGTGATTGGCAGCAATCAGCATGGATAAAAGAAAGGGAAATCATGCTGAACCAAACTGACAGAACTGGCCTGTAGCCTCAGGCTACATCTATACTAGTGAGCAGAGCAGTGCTGGGACTACTTCCCTGTGCCAGCTGGGTGCCATGCTACTAAATTCTTTTACCTTCCAAAGAAAGATATACTGAATGCAGAATTTCTGTTAAGGATGGTTCTTGGCCCATCGCAGCCTAGAATTTTTTCCAGAAAACATTTGGGAAAATGCTATTTTCCCAGGGACAATGCTGTACCAGGAACTATTGTAATAATTAAAGAGTCCAGATGGCTGGCACTATTTAGTTTATGATACATTAGTGGAACAGATGTAGTCTCAAATAAAACTTATGTAATTGAAAGGCCAAAGCCTAAACTGACCACATGAACCTCCCTTAGCCTAAATGGGGCCGTGATAGATTAATCTCATTTTAAGTGATATCCTGTTCTCACCACTGGCTGTGGTGCAATTTAGGGTGATTTAGGATGATTATCTCAGATCAGAAAACTAGTTGTACTCTGTTAATCAGGGAAGACTTACATGCTTAGGGTCAGATTGTCATTCAAGTGTCAGAGTTGTGAGGGATGGTTTTTGATTGCTTTAAAATCAAATTGATCCTTAATTTCTACTCAATCTCCTACAACCATTAGTAACCATTATCTTAGTAACAGCTTCTAGTGAATTTTATCTTGGGCTGAAAGTGAATCAGAAGTAAAAATATATCACAGATCACCATTAACCAGGTTTTTTTTGAGAAGCTGCAGAGCTGCAAAATAATGGGAGTTCAATAAAATCCAGTTAATTGCAAGCTCAGAGCTTGTTACGTGAATTAGTCTGCTGCTCTTGAATGAACAGTGCCAGAACAGAGTATTTGTTATACTGATCTACCTCCCAGTGAAATTCCATCCATGAATAAGGATTGTCTGAATATACACTGGGATTTATGATTACTGAAGGGCTTAATTTCAGTTTTCTTGTTAAAAAAACCCAAACACAAAACCAATAAAAGATTAATCTTTACATGTCTCATGTTCATTTTGTTGAGCAGAAAGTATGATCCCTCAAAATATGAGTATGTCTTATTTACTAACAATTTCCTGTAAAGGTAGCTTGTCCACAGGTGCAGAGAATTTATTCTATTTTGTTGGCAAATGGTTTTAGAATGCTTCCAGGGACCACCTGGGATGCAAATGTGGGATGATATAGATAACTATATAAATACAAAGAATTCATTTTCTGTTTTAAGTCACCAGGAAAAAAATGGTGATTTCTGGGATCACTTCCAGGTTCTTCATTCAAGAATTATGTGAAAAATGACAAAATTGTCACTCATAGCTAAAATCACTCACAGATGCAAAATATTTGTCATGTGCACAGTCTTTCCTTTAAACCGTGACTGCTATCTGGTACTAGAATAACACCAATTCTCTTTATCTCTCAGAATATCATGTTTGACAAAAAATGACTACTTAGTAAATACTTCTGCAGATTGTCAGGAAGAGAGTTTGGAATAAATTCATATCTAGAGGAATTAATTGAAATTGGGAGTGATACCATATGAAAATGTGATTTTTCCCCTATTAATTAGAAGCCATAATTACTTTGATCAGAGGCCTCACTATACAAGTTTTGGGAAGCAATGAATTAGAAAAAAAAAAAAAGAAAAATCTTGAAAAGGCCAGTTATTCTAGTATGAAAAGCCTTTTTTTTTTTTTTTTTTTTTTTTTTTTTTTTTTTGTGCTATAGCATCACATAAAAGCTTTTGTGTGTTCAAATCTGAACTCCTGTGGAAGTTTATTTCATGCCTGAACCCTGCTGAACCCAGAATAATTTTTTTTCAATGTACATTAATGTTGTTTTGTTGTTTACCTTAGCAAAAGCAGCATCTTAGGGCTCATGGAGAGTGGCAGAGAGAATGGTCTTGCAGGGATGTCAAAGTACCAGGGTCTGGTGATCTGTATGCAGCTTCTATTATCCCAAGTTTTCTTGTGAAATCTTACACTAGCTACTCAACACTTTTGTGCTTCAGTCTGATTCCTGTGTGGAAGGATAAAGATAGCTTTCTTCTGTTTGTCTGACTTGTCAAGTTCAAATGAAGTGTTAAGCACATCAGACTTGCACAGAAGCTCATACAACGGGTCATAGCACTCTTGTCTAGAGAAGAAGGGCAGGTCAGAGGGCTGCCTGCACACTAATGGCCAACAGGAAGGGAAGCTAAAAAGAAAATTATTTCATTACCTTTATGATGATATGTTAGTGAAGACTTAGATTGCCTTAATAATTTTTATACATACAGTTGTGCACCTCATAGGAAATCCCAGCATAGGTTAGCTCCATGTGCATACAAGATAGCAGCCTTCCTAAAGCTGTAATTACCTAAACCCATCTTTAGATGCATCTGTGTGTTGAATTTTTTTTATTGGGGTGGGGGAATTCGAACAGTGTTCGATTGGAAAAAAAACAAAACAGAACAGAATTTCTGCCCTTTTGTATAGTCCTTTGCAATATGGAAAGCAGTAGCATATTTTTATTTCAAATTAGTTCTTGTTCTCTTCATCTTCTCATACATGTGTTACGTGTCATCAGTTGCCTTAAAATTTTTTTTTTAAAATCTGTGCCACCCCTTTACCCATCTTGCAAAGGTCTGCAGTCCTGGTCTCCATTTTAATGAGCTGATCCATGAACACTTGAAATTTTGCTGAGTTCAGTCAGCAATAATGAAAAGGCTTTAATAGCACCCTGCAGCAGCAAATGTGTTTAAATTCTATGGAATTTAGTATTTCCTGGTACTATGACATTAGACCATACTTGAACTTGGTTTTTTTCTATTGTGATCACAGCAGTCAAATTTCTACTTCTTGATATTCTGAGACAGCCCAGAGGCTTACGTATCTTTACTAAAGCATATAAATGAGATTTTTCTTACTATGTTTGTTAAGTGGCCATGCTTTGAAGGAGAAATGGTGAACATTCTGCGTTTTGTTTTTGAGTGAATTTGTATATCAGGCTGAAAAACTGATGCTCAGTACACCAAATATTGGTAAAATGTCTCAATGATGTAAAATTTGATCTGTTTTGTTTTGTTTTTTACCTCTGCATGCAGTGTGCTATATTATACAGGGACATACAGAACAGAACAACTGTCATTGCCAGTTACCAGCTGTGTAGTATTATCTTGAATTTTATCACATTTTTATCCTTCAGCCGTTAGTTTTGTGATTTTCCAATTCTACTTCTAAAATACTAGATAGAAAATATGTGTCTAGGTTATAATAAAAAGATTGGATCACATTTGATCAACAGAATACTGGTCTCATAATTAGGGCATGAGACTTTGAACAACTTGTTTACCTTTGTTCATTAGTTGGAGGGATCCTGAAATAGATAGTGAGGCAGAGCAGCTTACATTAAAAAAATATTTTTCTCCTCCAATCAACTTTTTACTAGCTTTCCTGGCAACAGTACTTAGGAAGAAATATGCTGCCAGTGTGACATCTGACCTTGCTCTCCCTAAGCACTTTTCAGCCTTACCAGCAACAGCTTCTGTTGGCCTTTGGTGTTGCTGAAGGATTTGCAGAGAACATATTATCTATAAACTATGTTGAGAACCACGGATAAATATGAATGTCTGTTGTGCTCATCCAACACTATGTCCTTTATAAACATGATTGTAAAATCCCTATTTCGTTATGCACTAAACAAAAAGGCATTAAGAAAAGTATTTTTTTCCCCCAACAAGTTAAGGATGAGCAAGCAAAATTTAACCACTCTTTTGGTGGAGCCTGGAAGACAGAAGGGTGTAGCTGTCCAAAACAAAATTCAGATAGGTTTAATTAATGTTGATATTTGATACATCATTGCTATGTAGTCCATCTGATTAGAGTTTACTTCAAATGTTTTATGGCATATGCACCTTTCCTCAGACTTTTCTTTGGTTTGAGGTCAGTGAAGACATTATTATTTGCACTTGGAATGGATGCTATAATGTACCACAATGTGCATTTCTCCCAGTCTGTCTTCTATTTATAGCTTCATTGCAAATATATCTCTGTACAGTGCTTGAATGTTTTTAACTATGCTTGAGTTGGTTGTACCTGACCATACGTCTAAGCATTTTCCTGAGGGGGAAAATATGTTGAACTGGGGACCAAACAACAAACTGGAAAATCCTGTTGAATGAACAGGGAGTATTGCCTACACCCTAAATCCAGATTCTGTTTCCCTAGCTAAAAAACCACCCTATCTATCCTGCAGTTTATTCAAAATGTCAGATTTACAGAAAAATATTTTATTAGTTTACGACACTGAAGACAAAAATTTTTCTGTACATGGCAGATTGTGGCTACAGAGGAATTTTAATGATGCCAAATCTCATTACATGTTTGCAGTTCAGCTGGACAACCAAGCCAAAGCCTCTCTATGACTAGGATAATGTTATGGGACATGCAAGGCTTAAAGTATTCAAGATCCTAATTTTAAAGGTCTTCTAAAGAATCTCCTGTCCCTCTGCTCTGGTAGCTGTAATGCCCAGGACGACAGCACATTTCCATTTAACACTGGTAACAAACACTGGCTCAAAGGGAATGATGGTGTCCATCGGAAGAGGTGTCCATTACTAGTGGAGGAGTGCCAACACTACTCACACTCAGATAAGTCAGTCTGAAAGAAAGGTGAAATGAAACATGACTAAATCCTTGAGTCACTTCCTATGCTGTGAGGAAGGGCAAACCTGTAGTAATTCTGATTTAGTCTGGAGATCTATACCTAAGATGTATGGCATCACTTGCATTTTTCTGGGAGGCCATCAGTATTTGTAATCTGTAGAACCAACGTCCAGATGCATCTCCAGAGTCCTCAGGGCTTCTGCTGTTTTCCAGGTAGGCATACGAGGAAAGAGATGGGTGTTACACACAGGAGAACACTCTGTCTTCCAAGTAGTTTGTCAGATACAATTTTCTGTGGAATATCAAGTGAAACATTGTCACTAAGAAATACAGGATGAAGCATCAGTTTAATTACCTTTGACAAAACATGAAAAGATACCCTAGAATGATGACTGTTGTTGATGCTTCTGACACTTCAGTTTTGTAAAAGGAAGAAGAAAATTTTCTTGACAAAAGTAAATCAATGTATGGGTATGCAGATGTTGAAAGTCATATTCCTACCCGAGAAAAAACTTGTGGTGCTTAAAAAAGATAGATTAATTTGGGAAGTTTGTGTCTTTTTCTAAAAATGCTTCCAGTTTTGTAAAACAAGGACACTTTCAAGCTTATGTTGCACCCCTAAAAGGTTATTAAGAAGCAATAAGTAAGCAGTAAGTAAATACAATTGTTGATATACTCAGAGTATCACAGAACGTTTTGGATGAGAAGGGACCTCTAAGATCATATAGTCCAACCCCTCAATAGAGCATTCAGTGTTCTAATTAGTTAAGTAAACACAGACCAGTAAATTTGAAATGAATAATTGCATAAAGTAGATAATACAAGATTTAAAAGATACAGAAGAAGATATGCCTGCTGCTTTCCCTGAGTTAGTGTTTAATGATTCAAGGATATCCACTTTGCCAGGATGTTATACTTTGAGATGATTAAGTAGTTGCTTATCAGTTTTGTCCATTGTCATGTGTTGTACCTGTTTAAATATAAGTATTTAATTCTAGACATTCTGTTATGATAAGCCTGAGACTTCCATAACAAACTAGTTAGTCCTGTGCAATCTGGAAATATATTATGAAGTTATTCATAGCCTACATACTCCATTTTTAATATAAATTTTATTGCCAGATCTCGAGTTACACTTCCAAATCCTAAGAGTTGCCTCATCACTTATAGATACGTAAAATAAAATAATATGATCAATTGGGCTGGCTTTAACATAAAGAAATAATTACTGTCATTACATTGCTCATAGCCACTGCTATAGCTGACCCCTTTTACTGAAGACAGATGATATACCTTGTGTTTTTATCTTTGCTGAGATTATAAATTTTACTTTTAACAACCTGACAACAACCACAAGAGGCTTATTACGTTTCTGTCATGTTGGCCATTCAACTTACTTAGTCACAAGGTCACCTTTTTGATTTTAATACAAATGTCAGCACACTGCAATTTTTTCCAGAATACAATACCTTTACTGAAGGAGGAAAAAATGAATTACATGTTTTATAGGCATTAAATGCCAACAAGGAGATCTGTTTTGGTTTTTTTTTCATCTACTATAACATTCTTCCTTTGTGCTTTCAAGTATTAAAAGTTTTCAGGACATGCAATACATTATTGTAAGAGTAACACTGTGTTAATCAACCTATTGTCTTCACTTCTCTAAAAAGCAGGCTGCTAGAGTATCAGAAAAGATGATAGAGTATCAGAAAATCTTTATCACTGATTCCTACTTTATGCTTAAATACATTTTTTTTGTTCTGTATATAGATCTGCAAAATTTTGTATTATTTCTTTGCATTTACCGCTCAAGTAACTATGTATGTCAACATATAAAACACAACAAGATACAGTTCTTTCTCCCAGTTCTGGGTCTAAAATAATTTCAATCTATGTGCTAACATCAGAAGCCAAAGATAATTTAATTCAGAAGGATTTTTTTCTGCTGGTTTTAATAGGCCTTAGATCTATCACAAATGCTTATCTTTGGATAAAATCAGTTGCCATCTGGAAACAATTATTTTTCTCCACTGATTGTAGAAGAAGCTTAAATAGCTAGTGCAGATTGTAAATCTGAATTTTAGATGCATAAATTAGGACAGATAAACCCATGTCCTGGTTTAAACTTGGAAACTTAAACAGTAAGCTCACAATTTACCAGCAATCAACTGTGAGGCACACATCCAACAAAGACACGGATTTCTTTGCTACAGCAACCATCAAATCCCTTGTTTTGGTGGTACCAGGGCTGTGCTATAGGAACCATAGGGGATTTTTTAATGTGAGGAAAAACAGGTTGGTCTTTGCAATTTTCATCATTTTAGATGTGAAAATTTTCTACTGTAAAATATTTATATGCATCAAAAGCAAAAGCTCCTTTAAATTGTCTGCTTCTGTTGTGAAACACTAACACAAAACTTCTACTTCATATCCCAGAAATCTTAGAGATACTCTAAAAACTTGCCAAATTTTCTTGATAGTTACAGATAAATGTTGTGAGAGACATATCACTGTTACACTAATCAAAGTGGTGTACTTTTCACAGTGTTGATCTTTTCATCCTTCAAAGAAGAGTTGCATTTTTTAGATTAAAACTTCTCTTTTTAAGTTCCAAGTAGCAAGATAAAATAGTATTCTTGACTGAGTATGAAGTCTTCCATAGCAGGTACTTGACATATAAAAGGTTCTTTGTAACTTCAATTTTATAATAGGATTTAAATTAAATTGTTAATATTGATGCTTTGGTAATTGGTTTGCTTTTTGTCAGCAATGATAAACAGCAAACAAATAAACTGAAAAACTGAAGTACTTTCTGGATGTACTAATATACTGTATTGCCCTACCCTTTGTTTCAGTGTCATTATGATACATAATCATCCTAAACCCTGAATATACACATTCAAGAAGAGATTTTCTTTTCATATAACTTTTTACCTGGGAAAAGAGACCCATGCCCACTTTGCTCCAGCTTCCTTTCAGGCAGTTGTATAGAGTGAGATCTCCTCTCAGCATTCTTTTCTCCAGGCTAAACAACTCCAGCTCTTCTCATAAGGTATGTTCTTTAGACACTTCATGATCTTTGTTGCTCTTCTCTGGACACACTCCAGCACTTCAGTGTCCTTCTTGTAGTGAACGGCCTAAAACTGAACACATTATTTGAGGAACGGCCTCACTAGTGCTAATGTCCAGTCTAAACTCCCCCTGACACAACTTTGAATTAACCCCCCATGTCCTACCTCTGGATACAAGGGAGAAAAGGTCAGCAGCTCCATCTCCACATCCCCTCTTCAGGAATTTGTAGAAAGCAATGAGGTTGCCCCTCAGCCTCCTTTTCAAACTAGACAAATACAGAGCACTTAGCAGCTCTTAAGAGGACACATCTTCCAGCCCTTTCACCAGCTTTGTTGCCCTTCTCTGGATCTGTTCAAGTACCTTCATATCCTTCTTAAATAGTGGGACCCAGAACTGCAGTACTCAAGGTGAGTTCACACCAAGACTAAGTACAGCCAGATAACCATCCCTCTTCACTGGCTGTCTATGTTGTGCTTAATGCACCCTAGAACATAGCTGCAGATCTCCCCAGACTTCCAAGACCTTTGGTAGGTGATTGAGAGGGGCCCTGCTCTAATGTTTGCTAGCTGCTTCATTACTCTGGGATGAATCTCATCAGGATTATGAACTTTTAATTGATGCAATTGGTCCTTTAGAATTCCAGTGTCCACAAATGGAAAGTCACTGGTTCTGTAGTTGTGGTCCTCCAGCTCAGAAGACTGAGCATTCCAGTCTTTCAGTATGATTAAAGACTGAGGCA
This sequence comes from Phaethornis superciliosus, assembly GCA_023637945.1. NCBI lineage: Eukaryota > Metazoa > Chordata > Aves > Apodiformes > Trochilidae > Phaethornis > Phaethornis superciliosus. The sequence goes on from JAJQWJ010000003.1 coordinate 102,237,175, forward strand.
AAAGAAAGTGTAGAGTGCTTAAAGGACAGCCTGAAAGTGTATCTGAAAGCTTCCATGCCTCCTAGATCAGCCAGGAGGGACAACAAGCAAGTTAACAATAAAAGACAATCAGTTGCTTCTTTCTGTTCCTCATACAGATGTATGCTGAACTTTTTAAAAGCAAAAGTTAGTATTTATAGGGGGTTTATTTGTCTATTGGATTCTAAGAAGGAAATTCTAAACTAAATCTAAAAGTATGCATATTTGTTTTAAACTCTGTGCCTCATCAGAAAACTAAGACTACTTTGCAAGGTGTTCAGGAGAGATAAATATCCTTGAAAAGAATTACATCTAGGAAGTAGAATTAGTACATATTTTTCCAATTATATATACAACTTCCATATTGAAATCTTGTCTTAATAACTGTGAAATATTCACCTTTATAACAAATTCTGACACTGATTATAGATTTCCTATGCATTTTTCTTGTATTACATCTTCTATCATATGTTGCTGTGTTAATACAGTAAAAAAAAAAACTGCTAAACTTCTCAAACATTTTACAGAATAAATTATCTTAACATGAGAGTACTGTTTGCCAAATTTTATTTTTTCTTGTTCTGCCTGAAAAGCTTCATTTTTAGCAGCTTTCTTCAGTCAGAGGGTGAAATGTTCTCATTTAATTTGTCTCTACTAATCCATTGCTCCTAGTGATTAATTTTTGATTGTTGCCTCACACTCAAATGCAAGTAATCATGAGACAAAGCTTCCACAGGAAGTAAAGAACATTTTATTTAGCCCTTTTTAATTAAAACAGAACTATTAATTGGGTATATGAAGCTTGGCAAGTTTTGTGACTAGAATAGAAACTAGAGAGAGGAGTTTATCTCAGCTCATGGCTTTGGAGGTTATAAACATCTTGACTGGTTGGTGGGTGATGCAAATCCCCCTGTATTAGAACCAGCAAAGACTGGCTGAATTTTTTTTTCCTTCAAATATATTAGATAAATCCTTCTGTACATGCAAATACTTGAACATTTAGAAAAGGGAATTCAGTTAGGAAAGAGTTTGAAAAATATGAAAGAAAGCAAAAATTAAAAAAAAAAAAAAGAAAAAAAAAAGAAAAGAAATATGACCTTTTGATAATTTGCTAACACTTCTTTTTTATTTATAAAATTCTCTCTGCAGCAACATAAGACAGCTGTTCAAAGGGTCAGGAAGAAGGAGAGGCACTGACATTTGTTAACAGTCCTGTGTAAAAGGGCTCATGTTCTTGGAGCATTCACTATTTAGCATTTACTAGTTTTATTCTTTGGCAACAATCTCCCTTTGCTGCCAGGGAAGTCCAGGCTCTGAACAAGCTGTTTGCAATCTGCTTCAGGTTTTTAAAGCTTCATTTTGAGGCCAGTATATACATTAAATATTAATAATGATTTCTCATTCTTTTTCTATGTTAAATTTAACGTTAGGAATATTAAAATAATGACAAGCCCATAGGTATTTCAAAAGAGGTCAATGATTGTAGGGGAAAAAAAAAAGCATTGTTGCTTTGAAAACTGTATTTTAATTGAAGAAATAATTGTAAAGATTTTATAAATTAGGTATCATATTATTTATTAGGAAAAATTTCTTTACCAACAGAGTATTGAAGCATTGGAACAGGTTGCCACCAGAGATGTGGTGAAGTCATCATCCCCGACACTTAGGGAGATGATTTAGTGGTTGTGATGCAGGACTTATGGCTGGACTCAATGATCTTGTAGGTCCTTTCCAACCATTATGATTCTATTCTATTCCATATTATATTATGGATTATATACCCATTATTTGGGTATGGATTGTATATGCATTCAATAGTTGTATTTATTTATTAATTATTATTTTAAAGTTTTTCATCCCTTGTTTGGGAGAAAATACACAAGAGAGGAAAAAAACCAAACAAATGGAACTGGGAAAAAGTGGGTAGAGGAGGGATTCTTCCCCCCAAAAACCCAAAGATATGTGTTATTTTTGTTTCAGTTTTAATGCTTACATAGAAAAATTAAAATTAACCAACATTAAAAAAACTATTTTTAAGTAGTGAATTTAACAGAGAGAACTAGAAGTGAATTCCAACATTGATTTATTATACATTCTATTTACTTTGTTTTCCTTTCCTGGAAGATTTTACTGGCATAAAATCCTTTTCACCTATTAAACCTATTCTGAAAAAAATCAGTGTTTCTTAAGAAAACCTCAAAGACAGTATTAGCAGTTTTACATCTGTATTCCTTGCAATAAGGAACATCTTTCTAAAGACATTATGTTGGCATTGTTATGATTTCCAAGAACATATAAACAGTGATTTTTTAAAAATTTTAAAATATGGACATCTTTTCACAATATTAACACAGAAGGTTCCAATTAGAAATAAATGACCTGGGGTTGAAAAACTTTTTAAAATTATCATCACAACAGATCATTATGACCTTTTTCAGTCACCACAACTCAGTTTACCGTAAACAAAACTTTCCTCCACCAATTCACTATTCCCTTTCTAGAGACTCTGAGCTGTTAGTTGATGCAGTTATATACATCATTTCATGTATCATGTACACATCGGGTATGCTGCATCCTAGTCACTGCATAAAGTGTTATTTTAAATATTTAAATATATCTACAGTACTTGTTTATATAAGACATAATGACTTTAATTTGGGTTGTTTAGATATGCCTGACTAAATGTACATTAATAATTTACTTTTCATCAAGTTGTTCTACTCCCTAGAGGGCTTCAAAAAAATCTAAAATACTAACCAGGAAAAAACCCTCAGTTTACCTGAATGATGCATGCTATTTCAAAATAAAATAAAATAAAACAAAATAAAATAAAATAAAATATCATAATAGATTAATCTAGATATAGAATCAAAAAGCAAAAACCAAATAACTTGAGATCAGACCCCTTGGCAAGTTATAGGTGAACTACAGAAGAAAGAGGGAGTAACAGGCTATTACCTTTTTATATGAGTCTGTATTGGATTTGAGCCAGAGTTTTTGACCAAAGGCTTTTCTGCCTTCTGGTGAGGTTGGCATATAAAAAAGGACTTAATCAAAATCTTTTCAAACACTAAGTTGAAAGGAAAAATTATAAATCTTCATTTCAATTAAAGATTTTCCATCTTGCAGTATATAGTGCTGTGATCTTAATAATTTTGCTATTTTGAGTAAACCACACTAGAAACTTTGAACTATACCTCTAGAAAGAATCCTTTCATATCATCATATAAATGTGGAATAAAAATTTCAAATGAAAGATCACATAGCTCACAGAATCACAGAATAGTTGCAGTTTAGAAAGGACCTTAAAGATCATCTATTTCTAAGCCACCTGCCATGGGCAGAAACACCTCCCACTAGACCAAGTTGCTCAAAGCCACATCCAACCTGGGCTTGAACACTTCCAGGGATGTGATATCCACAATTTCTTTGGGTTACCTGTACCTGTTTCTCAACACTCACAGTGAAGAATTTCTTTTCAATGTCTAACCTAAATCTACCCTCTACCCTTCCAGTTTAAAAAAAAACATTACCCCTTGTTCTATTGTTAAATGCCCTTGCAAGAAGTCTCTCTCTATCTTTCTTTTTGGCCACCTTCAGGTAAAGTTCCTTACAAAAATCCTTTCTACTCAGAGATACCAATCTTTTGTAGGAAACCATGCATCTAAAATGAGGATGCTTTCAGAAAATTATAATTTTCCAATAAACATGAATATCAAAGATATTTGAATAATCATAAAATTATAGAATGGTTTGGGTTCGAAGGGACCTTAAAGTTCATCTAGTTCCAACTGCCCTGCCATGGACAGAGACACCTTCCATTGGATCAGGTTGCTCAAAGCCCCATCCAGCCTGTCCTGTACACTTCCAGGGAGGGGGTGCTGCAGCTTCCCTGGGCAGCCCATGCCAGCATCTCACCACCCTCAGAGGAAATAATTTTTTAATAATGTCTAAAATAATGTCATTATTTTTTCCCTTGACAAGTCTCATGGGTTTTAGTTCCCCATGAAGCCACCTTATAGCATAAGTCAGCAGTCAATACAAAGTTACACTGTGTGATTTGTTCTACATCAGGTAGCTCACCTGCCTGCCAGCTGATTTCCCCCAAGTTCTGTGTAATGTATCCCATTCCCATCCAGCTAGCTCTCACATCCCAGCACATTTCACATGGAATTACAGATGTGTGTCTGGACAACTAGAAAAATACATTAGCATTCACAAGTGATGAGTCAATGGTCATTATAGCTAATGGAGCTCATGAAAATTTCAGCCAGCCAGATGCAGAAGGCTCTATTCAACCACTGTAACACATGAGCCTTCCCAAGGTTGGATGCTCCAAGGTCCTGAATCCTATTGGAAGGCTGCTGAAGGCCTGAAGAGATGCTGTGTCAAATATTTACAATGACATTAAGCTTGTATATTGAAGTGGGAAGGTTAGTTTAACACAGCTAAAAAGTGCTGTCTAAATGCTGGTGTTTGCAAATGTGCCAAGTGCCTGGAGAGGAGTCTGGTTCCAAGGGAAGGAACCAAGGACCATTTCAGGTGGTTCAGAGCTCCTGAAATAGCATGTGGATTAGCAGATCTCTCTCCTCAGTAAGTTTTATTCTAATGTCTTCCATCTTCCATTAAAAAAGAGTAATGAGATTTATTATCTCTGCTTCTAGTCCTCCTTTTGTAGCTATTAAAAGAGTGCCTAAGAGTACTATAAAATTAAGACCAGTGAGAAACTAGTTTCCACATAATGCAGAAGGCATGTCTGCATGTTGCTGATCATGCACTGCAGATGAGGTTGGCTTACCCCTAACTTGTTTATTTCTGGACATTTTCCAACCTCAAGATTAGAATGTGTAACTAGAGTTCAACAGTTCTGATTTTTTTTCACTCAAAAAAAGTCAGTCTTGTCATGCTTTCTGGAAAATGCAGAGAAACTATGTCAGCTATGAACGTGCTACATCACTGACTACAATGGCAAGCTTTTCTTGTCTTTTTAATAGAAACCTGCTTCACAGAAGTGCCTCTAGCTTCGACTACCTTGATAACATGTTAAAGCAAGTAAAATCACTGCACAAGCAAAAGTACCAAGCATCCCTGCCGGGGCTTCTCCTTACACATTTACACATTTTAAACATCTTTCCTCATTGAGTAAATCTGATGCCTCTTTGCATCTTTAGTTATCTCAAAAGATTTGCATCTTCTCTCTGATGTGAGGAAAAGAGTAAAAATGTGAGGCCCTGCCTTCATCCAGTCCTCAGGTCCCATTCAGGAGTAGGATATATCTGCTTTTTCCTGATGCAAGAGGTTTGTTGGTTTTGGTTTTTTTAAAGTGTTTTTCTAAGGTATATGAAATTAGCAACCTTTATCCAGTGGCCATTGAGGGATTCAGTTTTGATGCCATAAATTGACAAGCTACACAACTTTCCAAAGTACAAAGCATTATGCACAGCATGTTTTAAATCACTGGATTTTGCATTTCTTCATCCTTCCTTTGTACCTCTTTTCTTGCCATTCTTTAGAAAGCAACAGATTAGCTTTTCATTGAGTATGTATTATAAGCTGCAGGAGATGGTAATCATAGGGATGGGGTGATGGGCACTGTTTTATTTAGATCTTGGACTCCATGAAACATGCTGATAAATATTTAAATATACAGAGCCCAGCAGGATTCACCAACTTTCAGAAGAAAGAAAGAAATTTCACTGTGACCATAGGAAGCTCTAAGTTATGCAATGTTCACTTTTTCCCAAATTTTATTAGAGGAAGATTTTTGTTTAATATCAACAACATTTTTCCCTTGCCTTCACTCACTGTAGTCACATGTATTCATTTCAACATTAAAATACACATGCTCAGACTACTTTTTTGTATTAATTCACAATAGCCAAGGATAAACATACAGGTATAAATAAATAAATTCATAAAACTCCATAGTATCTCTATAATAAATCAAAACTTTTTACAGGATAATATTCAATAAATGACATGGGAATAATCTCTTTAACCTATATTATCCTTCAGAAACCCATGTTGCTTGTTCTGGTAAAAAGAAAAGGAAATACTGGTGTATTTCATGGTGCCTTTACAAGTTTAGCTGGCCAGAAAGCAGAACTACCTGAGCAGTCCAAATGAGACTGAAATGAAAATGTGTACAGTTTCACAGAAAAGTAAATTCAGCTTTTCTGAAAGGAAGTGTAATCACAGGGCTCTCTGCATCTGCTCTATGAAATGGATATTAGTAGTTTCACCAAATAGCCACTTGGAATCCCAGGGACTATAGCTATAGTAAAAGAAAAGACGAGTTCCTGCAGCTCATAAAGCTGCTCTAACTTGTGTTACTATCACAAGCAATATTTCCACGATGTGCAAATGTGCCACGGCTGTCTTGATTTAGTGTTATGATGCTTGCTTAGCATATGAACTTGATTTTTTTGCTGTAAACTATACCTTATGCTTTATTTTGATCCTAGGAGTAATATATCACTTTGTATAATAAAAGCTTATTTTCATAGGTTTATTCTTGTTCCTAAATAATATTTTGTAAATCAGTTATCAGTTACATTTGCTTATTTATTTATGAAAGATTGTCAGCTTGTTCATTGTTTGTCAAAAAATAATTATTTTGTTTCATTTTAACCCAATTGTAACTTGTGTCTGAAATTTTATTTTGTGCCTCTGTTCTCATTAATATTCAAGTAGGCAGTTCACTGCAGGCAAGGCTTGAAACCTGTATAATTGCAGTTTTCTCACAATATTCTACATAACAAAGAGAATTACAGAAAAAAAGCAGACCTTGATATATTGTCACCATTTATCAGTGATAAATCCCTTTTATTTCTGAAGTGAAGGAAAAACAAATCAGACTTAAGTCACAGTGTTGGTAAATGCTGCACATCTTCAGTTTCTCATACCTCAGCACCTTGTGGTTTGAGAGCACTGAAAAATGGCTTCTGCATTACCAAAGTATGAGGAGATCCCTGTGTACCTATGCTAATAGCATAATTCTGCATTTCAGAGTTGGTTTTTATTATTTATTATTATTATTATTAATTATTATTATTATGGCTTAATTAATAACATTATGAAAATTTCTGGAGGACAGTTGGAGGAGACAGAAAACCTTTCCAAGCCATCAGTTTTGATCCACTCCTGCAAGTAACCTCTGATGGAGTTGCTGTGCAGTCACTAAGATAAGACCTTAGTGACTTAGTTCCAAATGGACTTAGTTCCATTTGGTTTTGCTGCTGGCATCAAGCTTTTCTTGGCTTGGCTTTCTGTTAATTCCAAGATGTGAGAACCTGGACAAGGTCCCCTTTCCTCAGCCTCACTGCTCTTTCTGTACTCTCATGGGTGAGGCATTCTGCTGGGAAGCAGAAGGCATGGGCTTAAGTTTTCTCAAACTGGCAACAGAGATGTGATCTCTTGCTTTTGTGTTATGATGACACCACTGTCATTTGCTCTGATGTATCTTCATTGTTGTTTGGCAGGTCCTCACATAAGCTTTTATATTTTTGAACCACCCTCCTGAGACATTATCTCTGTCCACGTGTTGTGTGTAAAGCACAGGTAGCCGTGTGATATGTATGTAAGAAGTTCCTAGCGTGAACTGGTTGCTTTATGCAGTGTTACACTCTTATATGAGATACCTCATATATTAAGCTCAGGGAAGTTTTAAGAAATGAACATGCAGTTATTAACTGAATATGAAAACAGAACCTTTTTCATATCAATATTTTGATCTATCTGCTTCCTTAACAGTCTTGCTGAGATACTAAAGACTTTAATAGAATTATAGAATCATAGAATTGGCTGGGTTGGAAGGGACCTCAGAGATCATCAAGTCCAACCCTTGATCCACTACCGCTGTGGTTACCAGACCATGGCACTGAGTGCCACATCCAGTCTTTTTTTAAATATCTCCAGGGACAGAGAATCCACTACTTCCCTGAGCAGCCCATTTTAATGCCTAATCACCCTCTCCATGAAGAAATTCTTTCTAATATCTAACCTAAACCTCCCCTGGCACAGCTTCAGACCATGCCCTCTTGTCTTGTTGAAAGTTGCCTGGGAAAAGAGCCTAACCCCCCCCTGGCTCCAGCCTCCTTTCAGGGAGTTGTAGAGAGCGATGAGGTCTCCCCTGAGCCTCCTCTTCTCCAGGCTGAACACCCCCAGCTCCCTCAGCCTCTCCTCACAGGACTTGTGCTAGATCCCTTCACCAGCCTGGTTGCCCTCCTTTGGACCTGCTCCAGGACCTCAATCTCCTTCCTGAACTGAGGGGCCCAGAACTGGACACAGGACTCGAGCTGTGGCCTCACCAGGGCTGAGTACAGGGGCAGAATCCCTTCCCCTGGACCTGCTGGCCACGCTGTTCCTGATCCAGGCCAGGATGCCATTGGCCTTCTTGGCCACCTGGGCACACTGCTGGCTCCTGTTCAGCTTCCTGTCAATCCAGACTCCCAGGTCCCTCTCTGCCTGGCTGCTCTCAGCCACTCTGTGCCCAGCCTGGAGCTCCCCATGGGGTTGTTGTGGCCAAAGTGCAGGACCCGGCACTTGGCCGTGTTGAACCTCATCCCGTTGGAATCAGCCCAACTCTCCAGTCTGTCCAGGTCCCTCTGCAGAGCCCTCCTGCCTTCCAGCTGATCCACACTCCCCCCCACCTTAGCTTCATCTGCAAATTTGCTGATGATGGACTCATGAAGGGGAAAATAGCTATTAATATTTGTTTTTATGTGTGCATACACTGAGCTCGGGCTGCTTTGTGAAAACGAGACAATAATTTTAAACCCAACTTGTTTTTTAAATATCCTTCACTCATACCACATGATATAACCCATTTGTTCTTTACTCATAGTAAAGATTTTTGAAATAGAAAAGGGTCATCTTTTTCTTATTTTCTCTTCCTTCAGTGACATGTTCAAAGGCTTTAGGAAGGTGCATAGACTATTTCTTTTATCTTATTTTTAAGATAAATTTAGTCTTTCCAAGCTCACAATTAGGTTTTGGATTGAAGAATTCCTGTATATTTGCCTCTCTAATGAAAGCTTTTTTTGTTGCTGTTTTCATTTAGCTTATCTTCCTGTTGCTACAGAAAAAAATCCTTACAGCCCTGCTATGATCACCATTATACTGTCTCACTGTTGAACAGTTACACAAACAAACTCTTCATAACTTTCCTACCAAAAGGTCATGTCATTCTGAAAAATTTGACTTACACAACAGAACACTGACCAAGACACTTGTTCAGTTTTAAGACAGATATTTTCTTCTATGAATAAAGCACAAGAAAATAAATGTAACTAAAATAAGTTCATTGTGAGTGAAAAATATAAAGAAAATAAAGACTAGTTTTCATTCTGTGTTACAAGAAAATAAAGACTAGCCTTCTTATTTTCCATTGTAGTGATGTAAAAGAAATAAAAAGAAATTTAAAGAAAGGTGTAGCATAGAAATACTGTGACAAAGAGACATTTTTATGTCACAATAGGAAAAGAAGGAATGTTTTCTATAGAGTAGAGAAATATTACAGTTCTTTTATACAGCCAAAAGCTAAATAAACTTATTACATGTCATGAAGATACATAAAATGACTGTCATTAAAAAGACCTTTCTTGACAACATTTTGTCCATAGTTACCTGGGAACAATACTGAAGGTCCTAGAGACAGTGCACACCAATTTCAGTATTTCAGTCTTTCAAAACCATCCTATTTATACACAATGGTTGAAGAATTTTAAGCTCTTCTTTAATAGAAGACACAAGTAAGGATCCAGTTTCTTTTTAATAGTTTATTGGTCAGGAGAGAAAAGTTTCTGGTTTCTTTTTTTTTTTTTTTTTTTTTTTTTTTTTTTTTTTTTTTTTTTTTTCAGAAAGTCTGCAAAGGAGGTGTGAGCAGGTACAGTATTCCTCAAGAAGAAGAAAAAAATTAGGTCATAACTGACCTCTGGGCAACCAGTTTCATTGTCTGACTGACCTGATGAACTTTTCCTTATATTCAGTCTGAACTTCTCTTGTTTCAATTTATACCCAGTTGCTCATCATCTCGTGATGCAGCACTGTGAAGAGCCTGGCTCTATCTTTTTGATAATGTCCTTATAGGTGTCGAAAGGCAGCCATTAAGACCCCACCCACAAGATGTCTCTTGTCCAGGATGAAGTTTCTCTTAGCGGTTAAACAGGAAAGAGCCAAGGCATTGTAGCAACCATGGAATGCAAGCCCTCAGGGGACACCTTTGGGCAGCAGAACTGGACTGGGGGATGGACCCAACACCTGACTGAGGTGTCTGAAGTTGATTCTCAAATGATTGTTCAGTATTTAAGTATGTGTAAGGAATTGGATCATGATGTATCTTTGAAGACTCCTTGTAGAACCACTTATGACAGTAGGACTATGTCCAGTGCTCTGTTAATTTTTTATAAATTTAAGCACAAACATGGATTTAATTCACCTCAAGGGTGAATGCTCCAACAAAAAGCTAAAGCTCAGCTGGAGTTTAGATGTCCAAGGGGTATCAAGGGCACAATGTTGAGGCAAAAAGATGGAAGAAAATGAGGAATGGTTTAATTGTAATTAATAGTTTAGTGGATACTGCCTCTACTTGGAACTAAACAGGGGATTTTGCTTTAAAATGCAGGTTCATGACACCTCTGATGAGGGTAATATCTGCTCAAGACAATGACAAATCAACAGTTGTTATACAATTACTGCAATTCACTAACGGATTGGTCAGCTTCAAGAAAGCTATCAGAAAACAAGAAGAGTTTCAAAGAATAAAGTGATAGCATTCCTATTCAGGATCCTGCTCATGATCCATCACACACTTATAGTTAAATGTGTATGTTAAATAACAACATGGGAATTCTGTCTCTTACTTTGATATTTACTCAATAAGAAAGGCCTTTCTGGCCCAGATGGTTAAGTCACAAGTGGGCAATTTTGCAAAACAACCAACCACATCTGAAAAAGTGGGTATGAAGAGGCCACCAGTGATCCTGGAGGACCACCTGCTAGTCGTGGTGACATAACTAGAAGTGGCAAAAATGTCAGGAAATGCACATTGCTAAATACTTTTTAACAGATGCTCTCAGAGCTGCTTTTAACTCCCCTAGCTCTAATTAACTGGACCCAAGCACATTCATTCTAGTGCTGAGTCTGTGAGAGAATGGAAATTTCATCAGTCTTTGGTAACAGCTGAGCTTTCTTCTAAATCCAGCCAAGAGGTTTGGCTCCTAAAATCTGAATACCCAAGAGGTTTCAAATATTCTGCAAAAGCAAAGTGATTGAACAAAAAGTTCCCAAAACTCATTTGATTTATTTGTACAAGTGTCAAAATGTACTGACACTAGAAGGAATATATTTCTTGGCTGAAAGAGAAGAGCAGGCAGCATTTTAAATAAGTTCAATAGCTTAACAAATGGTAGATGTAGTAAACTATAGCTCATCACATTATAATGAGCTGATGAATGTGAGATAATGTAAAGTGACAATAGAAACTGACATTTGACTCCATTTCTCATTAAGATATGCATATTATTTTCATAGAAATAGATAATTACTTATATAATATGTGTTCACATTAATCTTCAGAAGGGGATAAGAAAAGTGCAGATATGGCACAGCTGACTGCAATTTCAGGATTAAAAGGGGCATTTTGAAGTCTTAAAGTAAAAAATTCAATTTTTTTCGAAGAATAAAGCTCAGCTATTATAAAAAGCTCATGATGGAAACCTTTTAGCATATGACATGCCTCAAGCTTATTCAAATTTGTTTGACATTTTCAAGAGTACCATAATCTAACATGACTGACAAGATGTTTTGAAGAAAATGGAGCTTGAAATAAACCTGTGTTTTATTAAGTGTCACTGTAGATGAAACAGTTGATTGTACTTTACCCTGTATAATTCTTAACAAATAACTCTGTAAAGGCTTCTCACTTTCAGGGTACTTATATCACGGTTGCATGGTCCCTGAAGAGCTAGAATGAGTCAACAATATGAGCATTACTGTTAAGAGATGCATTAAGATCGTAAGTTATTTTCATGTGTGGAAATCCCTTTACAATTCATCTGACTACTGGTGAATTGTTAATGGTTTTAATTAACCAGTTACCTGGTTCAGTCTTTGAAGAATTTTGCTACAGAATTAAGAGTTTTACTCAGATAACCCAAGAAAAGTCCAGTAGCAAAATTTGGATAATTAATCAGTCCAAGCAGAAACACCCTAATGAAGTGAAAGCATTTTCTAAGTTTTACTTAGCTTAATGAGTCCCATTCCTCTTTGGTTACTGGGAGGAGTTCTCATGGATCCAAGGCACAAGATTAAGTTCACTCAAACAGTGGCAAAGAAAATTATTTTGTTACTCCTAAAAAAAAAAGCCTTACTGCCTGATTGTTTCCTATCCTTTACTCCTAACTTCAAGAAGGCAAAATAAAATGACTAACAGGTGTTAAATGTAAGCATTGCCAAAAGTATCTGTTAAAAATATTAAAGAACCACTTGTCATAAATTTATTTTGATATTAGAAGGTCTCTAATACATACATTTATCAGTTTGTGCATGTTTACATGCTATGTGATACGATTTGTCTATCTTTTTGTCAAGTGTCTTGTATTTTCAAACCTTAAAAACATATAATGTTACAATAACTAACTAAATATTTTATGAAAACCTTTTAGGATCACAGTGACTTAATTGGTCATGATTCGTATCATCATAAATTCTTGATATATGCTGTATTGAGACATGCTCATAATTAGCACATTACATTCAATAGTGCTACAGATTGGCACAGAACAGTACCTTTTGGCTCATTACAGAGTAAAAAAGGGCTTCTGTTGTGTAAAGGAACATCATTCCTCCTGCTACTGTTCCAAGAAAAACAGCCACCCAGCTGTGCCAACAGCTTTCTACTAAATTCAGTGCCTCAAACAAAACCTTCAGTATTACCCACAGTTATTTCTATTGAGCATTTGTATTGTTACCTGAGCTACTACTTTGGGATATAGGACTCCACTACAAAAGGAGACAACTTCCGTGTTTAGAATCCAGTCGGATTTCTTAAATATTCAGATAATAATAATAATTGTTATTACTGTTGTTTATCTAGTAAATTATAAACTCTCTATTACAAAATAAAATTATTAATCATGAAATTATAATTACAAAAAAGGGTATTATTGAAGAAAAAAATTAAACATTAAATGCTAAGTGAGACACCTGGATTTCAAGTCTTAAAATTCCATTTAATCTTCATAGGTTGTATATATCCTGGATGATCTAGATAGTAAAACTATGTTACAAAAAGTGTTCTTCCTAAAGACATTTCATAAAATTTAAGCTAGGCTGGTATGTCATTTCAATTATGCCTGTAGGTGAACTTTTATTTCTTTTACTCCAGACCAACTGGAATCCTGGCTAAAGTTAAGTCCTGTTGTTATTACTTTTACTCATGCTACTTCAAGCATGATGATAACCCATTTATATACAGTGTGACATTTTGAAGAACTGTAAATTTGAAATTATTTAAACAGTAAGTTTATAATAACTTTTAAATAATTGGCAAAAAGTATTCTGCAAAAATGAATGACTGAGAGTTCTAGTAGATGTAGATAACATAAGGCTATTTGTACAATATAGTGGTTCCTTTAATTAGCTGTGTATGTCCAGTACTGTAGAAATGGCACTGGTTGTTCCAGCAGTCCCCTATGCCAGGAAAGCTTTGCTGGGAAGCTGATCCTCTTAGGACTGTACCGTGCTTTTTCTGCACATGCAGCAACCCGTTCTGCAAATCTCTACTGTGATATGTACTGAAAGGCATAGACTCTTAGTTCCAGGATCATCAGGTAAAGCTTGCTAAGGCATATTTGCATTCCTGAAATATATCCAGTATCACAGATGGCAACACCTGAGAGTGGGGAAAAGCATCTGCCTCACATCTAGCATGCCAACTGGGAAGGAATGCTCTTGAGTATTAAAGTCTGTTGATTTGGCTTCTCTTAACAGTCCCTGCTTCTGAACTTTACAAAACCAGTGCAAAGACAAATCACAATCAAGAGAAGACTCCTTTAATGAATCTACCTGTTAATCATCCCATCAGAAAAGGCTTGCCTATACAAACTAACAGCACCTTCTGCCCTCAATATTAAAAACATATGAAGACACTTCCAGAATCTTTCTCAGAGGATCAAGGGGTTACTGGAGGACATGGATACCATCCAGAGAGACCTCAGTAAGCTGAAGGAATGGCCAGCAAGAACCATGTACGGTTCGACAGTGCCAGAGGTGAAGTACTGCATCTGGACTGGGGTCATCATGTGTTCTCATACAGGCTGAGCTTACCTGGCTCAGTGGAAAATCTGCAGAAAAGCACCTAGAGACCTGGTAGCCATGAGTCAGTGTCTCTGAGTACAAGAGAAATACTGAGGAAATGCAGGGTCTAGCAAAGTGCCACTACAATGAATGGAGGGAGAAGCACAGGGTGTATGAGAAGCTGCTTCTAAGTCAGGAGACTTAGCTTGATTTAAATATAAAGTTGGAACTCTTAATCATATTAATAAAATTTAGTAATATGAATCTTTGGTTTTTATTTCTGATGACAAAAGTAAACTAATCTCAAATATTAGAATTGAAAAGTTGTAATGGTGTCTTGATGAATGGACACAAATGGAGAAAGCTGCAAAGCTGGAGAGAACTCTTTTCCCCTCATTACTTCATAAATTCCCTTTTCATCAAAAGATACTGCAAGTTTAAAGACAGTAAGTAGCAGCTAAGAATAAAACTTGTCAATTCCCAAAGAAGTCTGTAGTGATATTATACACTTGTCAAAGCTGCTCTGCATTATGACCAAAAAACAAAAAAACCAACCAAACAACAACAACAACAAAACCACCACAAAACACATACATGGAAAAAGGAAAAATGTGAAAAAGTGTTGTGCAGTGAATATAGAACTATAAGACTCACTTGGGAAAAAAAAAGTCCTCACCAGCAGTTTAAGCTTCTCAGCACTGCAGAACAAGTTGCATTTTGCCATTCTAAGGATCAAGCTCCTAGGAAGGACTGAGCTGTGTGTTGGGAAGGTGAAAAACTAAAGGAATGACCAGAGTTTAATGATGTTACAGAACTGAATTCTGTTTATGGACTGATCAAAGTTCCATTTATATGAATATTAATGTATATTGTCCCTGCTTCCCAGGGTGCCAGCACTGGCATAAAAGATCAGGGAAATGTTATTCTGTGTCTCTGGCAGTCTGCTGCTATTTCACTGTTGCTGCTGTGTTTCCTCCCACTACACAATTCCCTGTGAGTAGATTTACTCCTATGACTCAGTAGGGATATTTCAGCTATTGAAACACGTACACCTCATTTAACAATTGATTAAATGAGTATTTTTTGAGATCTCTGCATTAGTTTCCAACTTCAAACAGATTGCCCAGAAGGGTGGTAGAATCCCCGATCCCTGGAAACATTCAGAGCCAGGTTAGATGAAGCTGTGAGCAACCTGATCTAGTTGAAGATGTCCTAGCTCACCACAAGGTGGGGTGGCATTGATAGTCTTGAAAAGCCCCTTCCAAACAGAACCATTCCACTATTCTGTCTGCAAGAAATGGTGCACTTGGATACTTAGGAGAACTGAGGCATCTATTCTGGGATGAGTGAGTTTTAGATGCTAAAACTGTGTTTAGATTTTAGATCACTGAGTTTTAGATGCTTCTCCCCCAACTTGTATCTTGGAAAGGTAACATTATTCAAGAGGTTTCTTTTCCCCTGCTCACAGCTGCAAGAAGCTTACGAGGACAATGGCCAGAGAACTGGCATGTTGCCTGTCCTGTGAAATACAAATTGTACACAGGGTCACTAGGGAATAGAGGGTTCAGCCAAAAAAGAGCAACAATCTGTGATACTGGAATTCACTATCTTCCACAACTGTGTGTTGTAATGTGCTGTGTGCAGCCCAGTGGGATTTTATACTGATACTTGCTGTCTGACTACTTAGTTTACTTCAGCTTGGTTGCTACCATGAATTCTCATTGGAAATGTACCTTGAAAAAATAAAAATGGACATATCCATCCTCTGGAAAGTCTCCATATTACAGAGTTTTCATCCAGAAGCAGGACAAAAATTTGTAAATCTTTTAAATCAGTTTCGTTCAGTCTGTTTTATTTGGGCAGCCACGGGCGTTGTTTCTGGCTCTGCTACAACCACCCAGATTCAGTGTCCTCTCAAGTCATAGTCTTGGTGAACTTTCCCAAGGAGCAGAATGCCAGAATTCAAAGGCCCTTGTGCTGCTGAGAGTCTGCAGTTTAGGTCTTTTGCTCCTGGGTTCATGTTTTGCTCATCAGACTGAGGGGCTTTGCACTGACAGCTTGTACAGTGGGAGATAATGACAAAAATGCATTCAGATTTTTAAATCATCTATAAAACTGAAGTACTGACGTGTGTCAAAATATAAGGCATAACAGAACTTCAGTCTGCTAAGTCTTCTAACATAAATACATCTTTGGGGCTGGAACATTTAGACATGTAGGCAGGGGGGATTTCACATTTTTGGTGTCTACATTCTGTACCTACACACAGGTTCACAAAATTACTTGGACTTCTAACTCCCATTTAGGTTTAGTTTGAACTGGATGCAAGCTCTTAAGTGCCATTGAGAATCAGAATAATTAATATCAGTTAGAGTGAAACTCAGGCACTTTTAGATTCATATAATTAATCACTATAAATCTGGGCTGAGTTCCAAGTTCCAGTGAGGTTGAAAATGTGATAGGTCCATATTATTCCCTGTAGAATTACATTTCCCAATGGATATTTTAGCCTGTTTCATTGAAACTGAATATTAAAGCTGCTATTAGACTTCATACTGTCAGTGAGTAAAAATTTGATGAAATAAAAACAGCCTGTATGTATCACTGTACAGGAACTGGCACTTCAAAAAAATATAAGGGCATACCAAACAATCCTATATCTCAATAAGAGAAAAAATACTGCACATTTTTCCATATATATTTTTACCCCATCCCTTGTTTTATCCTTTCTGTCAAGAAAAAGATAAAGAAAAGAACACTGAAGAAATCAAATTATAAATCTCATCATTTACATAAATAGCTGAAGGGAAGGTGCAAAGGATATGGAACAGGCACTTTTCAGAGATGCCCAGTGCCAGGACCAGAGGCAGTGAGAAAAACCAAACACAAGAGGTTCTCTCTGAACATCAGGAAACCCTGTTTCACTGTTAGGGTGGCAGAGCACTGTCACAGGTTGCTCTATCTGCATCTTGTGGTGTAACCTCCATCCTTGGAGGTATTCAAAGGTCACCTGGATATGATCCCAATCAACTGGCACTGGGAGAACCTGCATGAGAAAAATGGTACAAAAAGATGACCTGTATTGCAACCCCAACTATTTTTATGATTATGTGGAAAAGTATATAGAGGTATATTTATGTATGTGTGTACATCCATGTATATATGCAGACACATGATCAATATAAATGGGCATGTACATAACTGAGGTGATATATTTATATAACTGTATCAGATATATCTATATCTCAGATTTAGGCTAATACATCTACATAAATATATACACATTATATTCATTATTCCATAAATATATAAACTTTACTATTTTCTCCTATTTTGGACTGGATTCTCTAGGGGATTTATAATAAAAAGATGGAAAATGTATATAAGAGGTTGAGGTTATTATTTCCAGATATTGAAATACTGAGCAATTACAAGCTATTTTCTTATTTTTGTCAGGAATATGTATTTTAGCCAAGCAAATGAATAAAGAAATAGAATATTATCAACACATCATAGATAGCATCCTCACCATGTATTTCTTGTAATTTCTGAGTAAGGAGAGGTCACCTGGGAAAAATTATTCTGACCCTTTCACATTTTCATGGATTAAAGCCCATAATAACAACATTAGCAAAGCATGCATGCATTATTTCTAATTTGTCTTTACAAAAGTAACAGAACCACCATCGTTGGTAGTTAAAAATTAAGTAGTTATACTGAACCTATTGTCTTTCTCTTAAAAGAGGAAAAAGAGGAAATATAAATGAGAAACTCCTTTTTGTTGTCTCCATCTACATCATGACCAGATAATTTCTGTGAATTCTATTTAAAGTATGCAATTTATCTGTATCACTGTTATTTTGATGAACCTTACTTCCAGACCTTGCAATGAGTTATCTACTTTTCTGTATTTAATCTTTCACCTATTCTTCATATTGAGCATTATCTAAAAGAAAGTATGTATTTGTTGTGTAAGGATTAGAAGACAAACGAGTTTAATTTGGTAATGTAAGTGAAAAGAGCCATTCATTCATTAGACATCATTAAGCACATCTGCACTTAATAGTTAAATGAAGGGTTTAGCTGAAAGTTTAACTTATTTTTCAGGAAAAGTACCACTTCTACAAAGATTAATGAATTTTCTCTGGAAATTTTTCCTCCAATCTTTAGCCATTGAGCATTGTCATACTTTGATTAGCAAGTTTACTGAACTTCCTTTTATCAGCTTCTTGTAGTCCAAAATACCTCAAACTGAAGTAGCAACATAAATAAAGCTGATGTAATGAAACATATCTTGATTCCAACCAGAAGAGTTAATAATGGTAATCCTATAGATAAAACCTCCATTTTGTACACAAGAAAAATTAGGAAAATGTTCAGTGTTCTGCATAGTTCTTAACTTTCTTTCATGTGCATTTTTAAATGAACAGAAACAAAATATTCAGGTTTATATATTGGCTGATTCAGGATCATCACCAGTATCCTTCCACACCCCAAGAAAATAGGAGGTTTATGGTAAGAAATAATTATGCTTTTGTACCCAGGGTTATTGGTGATAGGTATTAGCAATAATGTTTAAAATGGTTGTTCTTCTCCTTTCCAGAATCTACAGCATAGAGTATAAAATGTTGACTTTTTGGTCAGTTTCAGTCATTTGTTACCTGCCAAATAGTGCATTTTCCTGTACATCTTAATTTTATATTGTTTACAAAGGAAAACAAAACAAAACTAAAACTGAAGTGCTAATAATTTTAGCAGAGATAGTGCTCACCTGTTACTTTGTAAATAATTTGATTTTTTAATTACATTTTTTTCAGGCTTCTTCTATCTCTTATGATCATTTCTAATAAAGGTCAGACTAGCTAAAGAGCTTGTCAGATAGAAATTACAGCTACTCATTTTGTCTAATGAGATTTTTTTTGGGTGGACTTCTGTACTGATATTCTGAGGTTTTATGAAAGATGTTATTACTCAGTTCCTTGATTGATTGGTGTAGAGTAAACATGCAGAGAGAGAGATGATGAACACGGTGTGCCTGAGGCAGGAGAACAGCAAATGTAGGAGTGCAGGAAAGAACATCACATTTTATGAACGACTATGATGGAAAAAATGCTGGGAACATGACCAACGCCTGGCAGATACCTAATATGAAGAATGATATTGTTAGAGCTATATTCCACATTATTTTTAAGCTTTTTGTAATTAAAAGACCAAATCTTAAGTGTTCCCATGACATATCTCCAAAGATTTTAACTAAGGAACAAATCACTTATTTAATTGAACTACTTAATTAACCTTCAGGATTTAGCTCAAAATTTCAGGTATGACCAAAGAAGGGATTTAGTCTGCCCAAATTAGGCATCTGGTAAATAATTTTTCTGTATAGCCTTCACTTTCTTGGGTCCTTGAATAACAATAAGGGCAGAAAGGCATAGAAGTAGGAGGCAGGTGCTTTGCATTCTCAACTGGCCAAGTAATTTCCATTATTCTTAAAGGAGGATGTTGCTTGTTGTCTTGAGCCTATTGTGCTTCACTTTATTAGCTCATTATTAGGTATAGGCTATCCAGTGAAGGTAAGCAGTTAACTTTGCTTTGAAAGGAGCAGGGTTAAAACTCAGTATTTTATATATATATATATATGATATATATTTAGATGGACCATTTTCCTTAGTGTCTATATTTCCTATTGAACTACAATTGATAAATAGAAATAATGTGGTTGTTTTTTTTTTTTTTTTTTTTTTTTCCCACAGGAATTAATGCATTTCTAATCTTCTAAAATACAAAATTCATTTTATCACATCATCAGTCATCTCAAAATTCCAGCTGCCTTCCTGATGAAGCACTGACAGCTTTATCAAAAAGCAGACATAGAGAAGATACACAAAAACATTGTGATGCTGAACTGTATCCTGGGGAGAATGTGGGTATCCAAGCCAAAACCAGGGGATCATGAGATCCTCTTATAGACCTCAGGTACATTTCTGTGAATTAAATCTAAAATAATCACCTTAAGCCTGAAGTTCAATTGTTCTGGAGCTTGGAGAAGGGACCTAGAGAGAAAGAGAATGGTTGTGGAAAATCACCATAGCAGTTCTCTTCACATAATCTCATCTGCAAAAAAGCTGATGGCTGAGAAGTGCCTTCTCATGGAACACTTCCATGTATCTTGAAAGTAGAAACTTTGGCAAATATATTTATTTTCACTAGGGCACAGTTTACTGTTGTTTATGACCCTTTTGAACCTAAACATCTGAAAAGTTGTCTATGAGGGTGACAGGGAAGAACTGTACTATTTTAAGGAATATATGAAGCTGCAGAAGTCTTCAATTTATTTATGTGTAACAAAGAAGCCCTACCCTGCAATCACAGTCTGGTGGGATGGAAAATAAATCTAGATACCAAACTGCAGAAGAAGGGCTTAACCCACACCAGGTGAAGCAGATGGGCAGAATTCTGCTAATAAACCAGGCTTAAATATCTAATCAGTGTGATGCATTCAGAGAGTCACTTTCCATTGGAGAGAAGAGTTGATGGGAATTCATTGTTTTTGTGTAACAATTCAGACTCCAGTAATGTGTGATGTGGACACATAATGTGTGGCATATGTTATGCCATTATAAGTGATGTTTTTTCTGGAGGTCTTCCTTGAATAAATTCTGTTCAATTCATTGATCATTCATCTGTTAGACATGACATAAGAGTACCCTTCAATGGCATGCTGGAAAATAAGAAGACAAAAACATACAAAATAGAGTGAAAAGAAAAACTCCATTATTTTAATGTTTCCATTTTTTGTTAGCAGTAATAATTAATTTTTAGAGTCAGAATTTTCCTTTTTATGTTTTGAGTAGAAGGTAAATGAAATCTTGATCAGGAAAGAAAAGCATCATTACTTAGCACGAGGTTAATTAAGTTACTCATAGAGTTCAAGTGCAAATAACAGGAGAAAATCATGTTCTGCCAACAAAATTAAATATTTTTTTGTGTCTCAGGAAGAAAGCGAAAGAGCAAAGTAATACAAAATTAAACACTTGACAAAGCACAGCAGACACACAAGATGAACTAATTAACTGTCCATTTCAGACTGATATTTATGACACATAATGCCATTAATTTATTTTTTGTACTTTCTAGATTGGATTACACCCATGTTCAGTTTATCATGGTGACCTCTGCTGAAAGGTTTGCAGTATTTGATGGAAGTGTTGTGAAACACTTCTATTACTTCTTTTCTTGAGTAATGGAAATAGGTATGAAAATAAGTCATTAAAACTTGTAATACAGCTAATAAACATTTCAAAAGATCTAGCTGTATGAAACATGCAATGATAATGAAATGGAAATGTTTGACATGGCAGGAAGTGTAAGAACATTAACATTTTAAAAGAATATTTAAAGTTCTTATTCCATAACTGGAATATTTTTCATACTGCAAGAGAGAGATGACACCAAATTTCTGATTTTTTTTTTCAATTTCTGAATTTTTTTTACAGACAGATAATAATTTACCAGAGCACTTAAATCACATTTGTCATTTCAGATATATCTGTCTCCTGAATTGCCTCTGTATGAGCAATTCAATCTAATAGGAAAGTACTCATGAAATGTTTTAGTTATACTTCTCTCATTCTACAGATAGCACCGCTGTTCCCATCTGTTCAGTTTTATTCCATTTCTTAGTTTCCTCTTGTCTGTACAATGAATAGTGGTCTTAGACCTATCTGTTGTTTTTTTATCAGTTCAAGAAAGATTTTGAGAAAATATTCTCTGCCTTTTGAATTACTTTTAATAGCTCTGGAATGCAGAGAATGACTGACAACCAAGATACTGGTTTTCAGTATCTATCATTAGATATCTTTTTTTCTGCATTCTTGCTCTTTTTCAGCATTTTACATTATGCCAACTTGGGCTAATTTACAGCATAAGGGCATCAAAAACACCATTAAAGCTATTGGAAGGTGTGTTTAATTTTTAAAGTTAGAGCTACAGGAAGGCAGTCACAGTTCTTACCTTTTTGGTAAAAATAAGGAAAAAGTTAATTTTCTTTAATTAACTACAGAAAAAGAATGAAATTCTTGTCGCTTAAGTAGTGTACTGTATATTATCCCACCAGGTCCTTCTTGGTGAAACAGTCACTTTCCTAGTTTTAATAATGTTTAGTTGGAAAGAAAAATATGAAATCATTTGTTCCAAGGCAAGTGACTGTGAAGGGGAAAGCTTGAACGTGATAAGTAGCCCTAAGTCCCTATCCAATGATGGCTCTCAGTGGCACAACAAGCAGTTTGCAGTTAAGTGTTAAGAAAGAGCTATTGACAATCATTCTTCTGGTCATAAGTTATCTAAATTTGCTCTGTGAAACACAAGAGCAACTGAACTGCATGAAGCATTGAATCTATAAGATATTTAAAAAACCTGCTCCTGTCACCATTTTTGCACAGTACTTATGCCATTTCACTATTTCTGCCTTTAAAAATAGAAAAAATATGACTTTAGAAAGAATCATGAAACCCTATTTAAAACGTCACATTTTAAAATACAAGTCTAGGATTATATTCCATATCCTTGAAGAATTTATATTCATGCTTGTATAAGGAAAGCATGGATAATAAGGAATTAAAAAGAGTGTAGAATTTTAATTTAAAATTCCTATAACCCAGAGTTATGACATACGAAATTCTGAAATGTGGCTATGGAATAGCAATTGTGTCTCATTGTTTTCTTTTTTCTTAAGTCCCTGAATATTTCTCAGAACTGAAGATGACAGGGTGCTTCTCTGGACATATGGAATGCCAAATGTTCATAGATCTGCAGGCCTTCCTGAAGGTGGCTCCATTTGATAAAGGTTAAGTTATACAATCCAGGATCAGCTCAACTGCAAATTCTTACAAAAGTTATTGATCAGATAAGGAATAAACAGCAATAGCTGCTCAGATTGGTCTTTTCTTATTTACAGTAGATGTCTCAGTCTCAATTCTGAACTAATAACTGTCTTAACCAGTATTTCTCGCTTCTCTCTAATTCTGAGTACTTAAAAATACAGATTCTTCAGACTTTATCTCATTTACACAATTATTACCATGTTCAAAGAAATAAAGAACAAAAAAACCTTAAAGAACACTTGTTTATTTTAGGATAGTGCTCAATTCTCCCTCAAATTACTTCAGCTACGGATGCAGGTAAAAAGATAAAATGTACCAAGCTTCATTTCAAAAGAAATTCTAAAAGAGGAAATGGAAGAGGAAATTAGTTTTTGGTGTGCTTTAGAATTAGAAAGTTATAGATTCAAAAGCTTTGAAAAAAAAAAAAAAGAGAATATATTTAGTCTGATGATTTAAAACAAACAAACAAAACCCAAACAAAACCCAAAAACAACTAAACAAAAGTAATAAGAATTTCAAGAATGGTGCTTAAATACCTCCAGCTGACCTCATTTCTAGGATGCAAGCAGATGAAAACTTCCATCTTCATTAGAAAATACTTTTTGCATGAAGATTTCCATGATATTCTAATGCCTCCATAGCTTCAAATGAATAATGCAAAGACAGCATTTTTTCATTGTAGAAGTTAATCTTTTAAAAGCCTATAGAACACTAAGTTTTGTAGTCAACATGTTCTGGAAGTCAATAGAGTTCTACCAGATTACTGACAGAATCTAGACAAGCCTTTGTCTCCAAATTCAGGTACAACATCTTTAAAGTATATTGCAGCAATTAGTTATTTTTTGTTTTATAGATTTTTAGAAAAAGGCTTTTAAACTAGTTTAGATACTTCAACATTATTCAAAGTATCATATGGAATATTTATATATATTCTAGTTTCCTATCAATCAGTAATGTCTGGAACTTGTTTTCCAAATTATCTTTCTCACAGTTCTGTCAGAATCCCCCATAAATTTTTGATAGATATAATCAGTTAAACTTTTATGTGTAGAATGCTTTCATATGAGAAGTGTTTGTCATTAAGAGTTAAGGCAAATCCAAAAATAACAGCAGTGTTTGTGGTAGGTGGCTAAACAGATTTATAGGATAAGAAAACCATTGTTTCATCTACAGCAAGTGTCCAGAAAAAAGTTTCCTCTGACTTACTGGGGACCTTCAAATCTTTGATGTCTACCACTCTCAGATAGATATAAGATGTTCTTTCTACTTTTATGTATACTTGTACGTTGGAACGCAATAAATATTTAATATACTCTGAGTGGAATTTTTTGCTTTCTGATCAATTCCATGTATAATTACTGGTAAAATATTACAGCAATTCTTCTGAAGACGGATCAATTCCATATAATTAAAAAATGAATATTCAATAGATTCTGCCTTTAAAAACTGTCCTATGAAAACAGGGTATGAATGCTGCAGACATCTAAGTTAAATAAACAGGGACTTGATAGCATGAAGAAGAGTTTGTTGTCTGTTTTTTCAGTAACTTGGAAATATACTGCCAAATTTAGGAATCTTACCCTGCACTCAAAAAAGACTCCCAAAGGACTCTGTCAGGAGAGTGAGGTGAGGAGATGAGTACATAGATGAAGACTGGGGATTATAGTGTATAATTCTAGACATCCTGGTTCTAGCTGCTAGCTTAGTGAGTAAGAAATGACAGAAATTTAAAAAATAGCAGCCTCTGCATAGCACAGGGAGAAACCTGCATTTAACAGTTCCTTGAAATTTTTTTTTAGAATACTTAGAAAATTCATATTCAATGACTCTCACCTCTGTAAGGCTTTAGTAGGACTTGGAAAAGGGCATATGCTAATTTTGTGAAACAACGTGAACCTGAAGACAGTTTTTCTTCTTTCCACTGGAAAATCAAAATATGAACCTTAAAAAAAACATTGAACTGGTGGAAGTCCAAGGCTGTGCTCCTTCCTGTTTGATCTGTAGCACAACAGGTGCTTTTTATATATGCTTTATGGTTATTTGTTATTTTAAAGCTTGAGTTTTTCCCAAGTAGTAGATAAATATTCAAGTTGCTTAGTGTCTTTTGGTGATTACATTGTTTAGAACAACAGCATTTATCGTCTTCTCTCCTGTTCTCTAAAAGATGATATAACTATCAAGCAAAGTGCATAGTTTTAAAGTTAAATAAAGACAATTAAAAAAAAAAAATAAGGTCAGAAAAGACTAATGAGATAACCACCTTCATGTAATTTCTGACTCAGGAATACCTCCTGGAGTCTATAGAAAGGAGATTTCTACTTGAGTGGCAAAATAACTTAATTTTCTCTCCTTATATAAGAATGTGGTAAACTCCTGAAGCAGCAGAAATTGTAAAAGAATTTTGATTTTAAAAGATTTCAATAAAAAAGTGTTTCTATCAAATACAACATGCTTAGAAAGAAAATATGAAACTTAATTTTGCTATACTAATTTCATTGGCAAAAGAACAGTAACATACTGGTGTTTTGAACAAATATACTAAAATTTTCTGTGTCCACTTTGTTTTAATTTTCTTTTTTCTTCCTCCTATTTTCTCTTTATAATAGAAAAGAGCATATTTCCTTTTCTGTTTTTTTTCAGTTTAACAAAAGAAAAATATCCTTTTTTTTCTAAGATCCTACTAATCATTGAAATGGAAACTTGATTTTTAGTATGCATATAGTTTAAAATAATCAAAACCTTGTGTCTGCAATAAACTATCAAAAATATTAATGAGAAATTAATTTTCAGCTTTCAATACTAACCATAGACAAGCAGAGAAATTATATTTTTTTCCTTTTTGTTTCAGATAGATATTTTGCAGCTATAGCTTCCTTTTTATGGGGTTTTAAATGACTTGATAATTTTCCTGTTCAGAAATAAAAGCAAACATTTTGGCTTTCTATGAGAGTTCTAAATGTGGGAGCAGGGGAATCCTTTTTTCCTCACTTTGCACTGCATTACAGCAAAATATTGGGATCTAAAGTTATTCACATGGTGGTAAGAACAGTCTTACCAGTTTTCAGAATTAAACCATATTTGGGGGAAGATAACAAAGGAACATGTAATTGGTAAGCAGCATAGTCAGAAAAAGGAAAATTCATGCAATATTAATGAAAATGGTTAAATTAATCCTAGAAAGAATTATTATACTCCACAATCATTGTTTGCAAGATTACTTAAAGCAGCAGAGTTTCTTATTAATTTCTGCCTTTCATGGTCTGTTTGAAAAAGGTACAAACTAGAGACTGTTTGGTTAAGGGATTTAATGCAATGTATTTTACAGGTCATTTCTAGGCAGCAGTGAAACCACCATGAAGCCAAGGAGCACAACAAGGCTATTCTTGAAGGAAATGCCTTTTTTAACAGAAATTTAACAGAAATATAACACACATGGAAGACTTTTACAAAAAAATTGCATCTTTTTACATTAAAAACCTGAATATTATCACTAATTGACCAAATGTGAGCACTGTCACGAAGCTCTGGCCTGAACCAAATCTATTTTTCATCAGTATACCAGGTAAGGTCAGGTATACTAAGAAAACATGCATTAAATTTGAATTTTAAAGGGTTTTCTTTTCCTGCAGAGGTGTGTGATGCAGCTGACTGTGCTCTTGTACCTAGCTCCTTCCATATGCTGTTCTGCAAGGAGATGCCCAGAAATCCATGCTGGCTGAAATGACCAAAGGCAGACCAGTCACAGCATCTATGTCATTAAGTTGCAGCTAAAAAGCTGCAAGGATTTGGAAGTTCCAGCTGTGCCACCACCACCAGCACAGCTGCCGGCCAGCTCCTGCCTGCCCAGGATGGAGCACAGACACACTCAGCTTTTCTTGTCACACATCCATTGTAATCATTTAGTTCTGGGGCTCTGAAATTGAACTTTTCTGCTAAGACAAAATAAACAAACATAGATTCTTCAGAAACAATATCAGCACTATTGTTTTAAGTTTGTGGATTAGAACAATCTAATGTCAGCTGCAACCTGCATCAGTTTTGCTCTAAATCATTTGAGCAGAGAACTTTGAAGAAAATCTGTTTTAATTAGAAGAAACTATAATCATCTTAAGTTGCTAAAATACCAATGTTGTTGTAAACAAAGCTGATAATGTCAGTGTGATAATTATTTTAAAAAAATAAATAAAACATGTTCTGTAATGCTCAACAAATTAAATTGTGGAATGGTTTTTATATGCAGAGGTTGCAGACTGCTAATGGTAATCAAACTAATAATTTTTCCTTTTCACCGCTTAGGAAGGTTTATTTTTTGTTTGAGAATACATAGGGTAGCACAGTAGGCATGTTACTGTCATCTCCACCAGAATAGAGATGATATTGATATCTCTCCTCTACAGAAGTACAAGCTCACTGTGGAAATTTTTTTGTCATCATTTCCCTATCTAAATGGTACTCAGAAACTGAGAAGAATGCAGAGATAACTGTCCTTGTCTTAATTATCAGTTTCAATTTTCTATTCCTCTTGTGACTGCATATGGTTTTCATATGTGAGTAGAAGATAAAGGAAAAAGAAGAATTAATACTCCATCCCATGTTTCCATTTGAAAAAGACTCCTCTGAACTCTATGGGTGGTTGCTGATTTGAGGGGTTCTCTTTTTTTCTCTAAAAGAAGAGCTGTGACTTTGAATTTGACTTTGAGCTTTTACATCTTTCTGCAAATATTTTTTTTTTCTTGTTGTTAAAAAAAAAATAATCTACCAATGTCCTTTCTTGCCCAGTTGATGCTTGTTTTTCAGAGGAGAGAAAAAACAGAAAAGACCTAACAATGCTTATAGATACAGGGTCAGGGAAAAATGCTGTATTCACTGCAGCTTATGTTTTGCTTCTTCTGCAGAGCAATAGGAAAATCTTTGTTCAGTCGGCAGTAGGTACCGCGTCTCCTGAAACGTTGCCATGGAGACAGGGCATAGCTGAGCACAGCAGCCAAGCTGCCTGTTTCAGCCCCTTCAATTCACCCTTTTACTGGTGCAGCCAGCAGAGCACACAACGAAGGCATCTCTCTCCTTTGGAAAACTCATTTTCCTAGAAATTAAATGCTGATTTCCCAAAGAAAACATAAAACTCTGTGAACTATGCAAGCATTTCACACAGGTTTCACAGCCATCCAGTGATGCTTGAGGAAACTTGGAAGCCCTGGGTAGTTGAGATCCTACTTTTGAGTTTGGGTTTTTATTTGTATTTCAGATTTATTTATTTATAGATCTAATATAAAGGCAATACTGCCTTCTTTAGCAGGAAGTTACTCTAACTCATTCACTCCTTTGCATTCAGAATAAAAACAATGTTTTGTGGAATATCAGAACATAAGTGGTTTATGTAAGCATTTTTACTTGTGCATTAATTTCTCAATCACAGAATGGTGTTCAAAATGTATAACTGAAATTTTTTCTATGATTTATTTAGATTTAATTTTTCCTTTTTTTCCCCATTTGAATGTATGTGTTTGCTTCATCAAGGTTAATGAGCTGAGAGGAGGAAAAGCTCATGAAACTGTATTTTATTTCAAGATGCAAGTATTCAGTTTTCTGTTTAGTTGTCATATCTGCACCATGCCTCATTCCACAACACTTCTTGGAACAAGACACTCTTAGGAAAAAGACTTTGGCATTAAAATCAACGATATATTTCACTTACCACAGGAAGGCTGAAAAAGAGAAGGTTCTTTATCAATGTGTGAGTGAAATCCTGACTCCATTAAAGTCAGTGTTAAAAATGTATCTGGGCTTAAAGTATTTTTTAACAAAACCAAGAAATCATTATCACTACTGTAGAAAAATACTGATAAAACTTCATTTTAAATAATTTTAAATAAATGACCTAAAATTGGGAAAAGACGCCAACAGAGTCTGATTTTGGAAATTGAGACACTGAATCAATTTGATTTGTTTGGTCTGGTCAATCAAAGGTTATGGTGAGATATACTGATTATTTTTAAAACCTGCAATAATTTTAATAATTTAAAAACTACAAGCATTTTTAGGACTTAATTCTACTTAAATCTTAGTAATGTTAACTAGCTAGAGATGTTAAACTGCTCATCCAGTTCAATATGTGTTAAACCAGTTATCAGATATGGGGTCCAGAGGAATTTTTTTCTCCTAATTAGGAAGAATTTCTGCAGGCAGATTTTCCTATTACTGTAGAGAGGAGCATCATCATCTGGGAATTTTATTGACAAAGACCTAGGAATCTGCTATGCAGATGCAGCCCTTGCTTCCTCCTCCTTTCTTCCTGTAGCAGACCACAGCCTTTTGGTAGGTGCCAGGGAGCATTTCCTGGCCCACAGCACTTGCAGCTTTGTGGGATAATGTATGGTCCCCTTGACCTAGCTGTTGTTCATCAACACAGGCTCAAGTGGCCTCTTACAGTGATGGATGAACGATGACTATGAAATAAAAATCAGAGGCACAGGAGCTTATTGGTTTCTATTTAATTAAAAGCATTATCTGCCTTCAGAGATGCTTGATCTGTGGGTCAGAGATGTTGTCTTTGTTGGAAGAATTCTTATGCAGTCAGAAGAATTGAATTTCACGTGGTGCCAAGATAAAGCAAGTCCAAAGAAATGGCTTTTCACAAATGATGCTTTCTCCTTTGTGGTGCTTGAACTGAGGGGTGGTCCTGCACTGAGAAAGCATAAAAGTCTGTGAGAAATTCCAGGTTACATTCTTACCCTAACATTTTGTGATTTTTTTTTCCCCCCACCAACCAAAATCACAACTTGTTGGAGCAGCACATTTACTTGCTGGTGGAAAACCTGAAGATTTCTCGTTTGTCATGTTCTCATATCACATAGTATTTGTACTACAGTGTACTGCAGATACTTAGGATTTGTTTGTAATGATCCTGAGACTGTGAACTCAGTTGCCAGACCTTGACTTTTTGCAGAAGCTTGAAAGGTCGTAATTTATTAAACAAGTCTGTGTAGATGAGTCAGAAAGCCATTTTTCTGCAGAAAAATCTCTTAAAATCTGAGCTATCGTACTGCAGTGTGGCAGATATGTCTAATCCATGCTGCAGTCACAAATGTACCCACAGCTCAATGTATCCTGATCCAACAAATGTCACAGAATCATTTGGTCTTTTTAACTCTGTAAGACAAAAGATTTGGATGTAATTCCACTCAGTCTGACACAGAGATGAGGATGGAGAAAGAGATTACAATGAAATCATTATGCCCCAAGATCTTATTCTGGGAGGTGCAAAAATGTTACAATACATTAAATAAAGATGCATCTTAGCACAAGGTGATTGTAGCCCTGATTACATGTCCTCAGATTGATGAATGTCATAGGCATCAGTCAGAATTAGACACACAGATGAGTAGAGGATGACTTTCAGAACTCGGTTACTCTTCAGGTGAAGACAGAAATAGGTAGGACAATATCACAGCAAAGGTTATCTTCAATCACTAGAAGGAGAATGAGCCACCCTATTTTCAGAGCTCCTCTCTGAACAGTAAAAGAAACCAAAGACATAATCACAAAGTGAAATTTTGTCTTTTGCTTTCCTTCCAGAGGTGATCAGGTGCAGAGAATGCTTGACCCTTAAGTCTGTTCATTGTGTAGGACTATGCTTTCACTGCCTGAACAGAGGAGTGGTTTCTGCTCAGCTTTGCAGTGGAATTTAACAACCGTGATGAGCTGAAAAATCACACAGGGACTTTCAGGATCAAATGTATTATGTATTCAGTATCCCAATACTCCATCTGCTGTTTCCCTGTTCCATATCCCATTAACAAATGCTAAGCTGCAGATTGTTTTTCACATTGTAATGAGCTGCATAAGTATGCAAACAAAACAAAAGTTATATATTTATGTTGGAAGAAGTGCCAAAAACACCTCCTGTTGCAACACCACTAATAGCAGGGTAGCAGCAGCGAAATAAAGAGAGTAATTTGTAGTATTCTCAGGTCAGCTGCATACATTGTTTCTCCAAAAATAAGCATGGGAGGCAATTTATTCTATACTTACAATCCACCATTTTTATTACTGTTTTAATTGCAGTAACCTCAGTGGATCTGTAGCGTGGAAGAATTTAGCCTTGCAGTTGGAAAGCTTCCTACACATGGTGGTAAAAAAGGTGATCAGCATAAATAATGCCATTATCCCATTTAAATGGGATTGATTAATTCATCCATCCATTCCCCAATTGATTAAATTAAAATTAAAAAAAAAAAAAAAGAATAATTGCCTGGATAGCATTCCATCGCTAGATCCCTGGGTGAAACAAAGATCTTCTAAATAGCATTTTACTCGTATGCCAGCACAACTGCTGCTACTTGGCAGTAGGAAAACAGCTTACAATCTGCTACAGCTCAACATGAGGACAGAGGAACCTTAGGAATGTCTCTAAGATCCAGACCAATGTATTACAATTATTATTTGTGTAAGCATTGGAAGGGAAGTTGATTTGTTACAGAATGCGAGGGGATGGTGCCTGCTTACATTTCTAAGCAAGCATGGACACAGATAAGGAGCACAAATAAATTGTGAGATAGTATCAGTAGGCATAGCCTAACCCAGCAGTGGCACTACTGCAATCTCTCACTTTTGTATATTTTTGCAGTCATCACAGGAAAGAATAGTTTTTCAGCCACATCTCTGAAGATAGTCAGCTCTGTTGATGCTCACAGAGATATTGTCCCCTCTATGAAAGTGATAAAAAGTCTGATGACACCTGTCTGCTAATGTAAATCATGGGCAGGGAAGCATAACACCACAGACCTACCTGAAACAAGAGTCCCCTGTGTGATTAGATGATGGGAGCAACAGGGATGCCTTGAAAAGGCATCTTCTTAAATAGCACGTTAGAGAAATGTGAGATATAGTCAGTTAAAAAAAGAGATAACAAGCTCAAATGAGCTAGATACAAGGAGGATGCCTGTAGCCACAGTATAGCATCTGCTAAGTTCTGAGACAAGGCCATTGTAATAAAATGTCAGAGTACACATAAATGTATGCATAGATGGAGAGGGAAAACTGTATTTGAGATGTTTTGTAAAGAAAATATGCAAAATTCAAGTATAATTTGAATTTTAAAACTTTAAATTCATAGCTGAATAGGATGCTCAAATTACTGGGCTGCATAATCACTCAGTACAGTAACTAGTACACTTTTAAGAAAATGATGTAGGAGGAAGCTTGGAATGAGAATCACATTTTTGTTGAATCTATGCTCCTAGCTACATGATGAAAAATATCAGAGATGTTACAATTTTAATTTGAGCAGGAAGACAGTTATATGGCACTGAGACACAACCATGAGTTGTTCAGCAACTCAATAGCAAATCATTTTTATTTACAAATGAGACAGTAACAGGATAAAGCATGGAGGAAAATATCCACACTGACTAAGGAACTCTGCAGAGAATGTGTAAAGGAATAAGAAGGGTTGTTTATGGGACATACTAACAAAGAGATAATAGAAATATACAGGGGATGGGGAAGGCATGGATTAATGGAAAACAGTGACAGGCAAATCAAGCAAGTAGAAATTTACCAGCATATCAT
Organism: Phaethornis superciliosus; assembly: GCA_023637945.1. Classification (NCBI taxonomy): domain Eukaryota; kingdom Metazoa; phylum Chordata; class Aves; order Apodiformes; family Trochilidae; genus Phaethornis; species Phaethornis superciliosus. The sequence goes on from JAJQWJ010000003.1 coordinate 102,269,943, forward strand.
AGAAGATAAATCTGAATTCTGTTTTTAAGCATGGAAAGTTAGAGGTTGGAAAGGACTTTGAAAGATCATAGAGTCCTAAAGCACGTACGCAATGTAGAATCTTTCTGGTTGCTTAAATGCAAGCATCTCATGAGAACTGTGCAGTTTCCACTTTGCTTCCAGCTATACCTTGCACACTGTCTGTGGTGGGGCAATGCACAAAAATCCTGAATTGTAGCTAAATCATTAAATTAGCCTGCAGTTGTTGCTAAATCATAACTGTGTCAAAACATTTCCATAACAGTGTCCTAATTGTCACTCCAGGCAGGTTTTTCAGACACCTTATTGTTCCTCAGAGGCATTAGATGCTCTGTTTAGGTATCTGAATCCTGTACTTTAAGTGGGACTCAGTTCATCCTTAAACCTCCTTAAGGTTCCTGTACGAAGGTGTCTACAAACATCTTGAGAGTCTGCATTCCCACTGTAGTCAGTACAGCTGGTGGGGCTTGTGGCTCAACCCCTGTTCCCAGCTAAAGTACAGAGCTACTCAAGTTAGAGTGCCCAAATGCCAGTTATCTAATGTCATTTGTCACACCCTAGGGTATCTGGAGTTCATGTGGTGTAAAACAATGAGATTGATGTCAAAACATAAGTATCACATGAAATGATCCAACTGAGTTATTTGAAGGGGGGAAAAAAAAGTGGGTTTCTTTTTTTCACTCCCCCCTTTCCTTATTTAAATATTTTGTTCCAATATATCCTTAACTCCAGTTTAAACCGTGTTTTTGAGACTCAGCATACCCAGGGGTTCTGCAAAAGCCTTGGGTACAGACATCACCTCACTATAGAAAGCAGCTCCCTATAGCTGATGGCCTCTTGACAAATTAAGAATATTCATTAGTTAGACTGCTGCACAAAGGATCTTGGGCAAGGTTTATATGCACAAAAATCCTTGTTGTTCCCATTTACAATTATATTAATGCTGATTGCGATATGCTTAATCAGACACAGGTATTACATCTGGTTGGTTGTTAAATTTTATGCCTGTATGTTATTGGGTAACAATTAATAAATTTTTATAGACTAAAATCTATAAGATGAGGTGGGCATTAAGAAGGTGTAATGCTCATGTTGGTGTTAATTTATTCTGATAAAAGGTTTGTTGAGCAAAGTTATCTGGATTTGTGTGGGCAAAATGGTAAGAAATATTAGTGTGAGGAGAACAGCACAAAACAAGATGAAAATAATTCCTCTGAGGCTTTTGGAAATCACTGCTGAAGGGGAGATCTGTGGAGCTGCAAGCAGAAAGCAGACAGAGGTACAAATAGTGGAAGGCTCTTTTCACTGCACAAATTATTTGGAGGATTCTGGTTCAGCTTCACAGTTACATGGAGGTGATCGTAGAAACTGTTTCCTTAACTAGCATAAGATAGTGCATTAGAATATCTTTTAAATATACAGATGCATAATATCTTTTATAACATCTTTGGGTTTGTTGTTTTTTTCTCCTCAGTTTCCTGTGCTCCAGTGTTACTCTGAGAATATGAATATTTTCTAAAACCTTCTCATTTGTAGTACAGTGGGCATGACTGGAGGAAGGAATTCTTAAAGTGTTATTCTTTCCGATGTCAGGTCCAGAAACATTTAAAGAAAGTCTTTATATTAATGATGCTAGAGCAACTGTAGTTTTTACTACAGAAACATGAGCCGGGATAAAGTCACAGGATGCAAAAACCTGCAATGAGTGAGAGGTAAATACAGATTTTAATGCTACTGTGAGCTACCTAAATGTGAGCAAGTTAATCCATTCTTATTTGGTCAATGTTTTTAAAATTTTATCCGTCATGATCAAAGATACTCCATCTTGAAGCACTTTAGTCTGGATATAAAAAGAGGAGATATTTGCTTTATGAGAACCAAATAACATCAATTTAATTTAAAAGAAAACCCAAACTTTAATCATATTTAATTGATAATTAATGGGGGGGGGGGGAAGGGATGTCTTCTTATTTTCCTTGTGTAAGGATATAACGCAATGGATACAGTCTTTATTAGATATCAAAAGCTCTAAGATTATAGCCATACAGTTTGAATATAAAAGCTGACTTAAGAATAGCAAGTACCTTTATGTAAAGAGAAGTGAAAAAGAGAAAACAGAAAACTTGCCACACAGGTGGTTTGCCTATCTAAACTAAACTTTATTCAGAAATAAACATTGGATCCTCCTACTCTCTCCTTCCTTCCATAATTCTTCTCCTTCTTGAAGAGAACAGGGACCACACCAGACAACCACTTGCCTGACGCAGGACTCCTCCAACTGTTACAACTTACTAAGAACATTTTCCTCTTAAAAAAAATGTCTGTCCTTTTGCCTTCCCCATAGGAGCCCATTTTCTTTCTTAGTAGAGAGCAATATAGCTAATTTTAAAGTGATACCAGTAGGAAGTCTTTGCCGTCACCTCTGTGCCACCACAAAAGACATGCAGGTGTTCCACACCCACTCTGTCTAACCAGGTACATTTATTATTGCCTACTGTCAACCAGGTGTGCTTATGTCCATGGGGGGCTGCAAGGATTAGTTCCATAATTCCTTGTCAATAAGCACTATCTTGCAGCTCCCTTGTACAGTTCCTCCCATTTTTGTTTCATACTGCTCACCACTCTTGTACACCTGATGCCCCTGTATACTTTAATGGCATAAACACCCATGTGTAGGCCATTTCTCAGTTAACTCTTTTTGAAATTTGATGTCCTGTTTTAAGCAGTTATCTCTGTCGGAAAATTTAGGAATTTAATGTTGTTGCAGAACAATCTTATTACTGGGAATTAGTGGCTTCCTGGGTGTGAAGCATTTTCATCATGGAGTTTTAAGCCGTATTTGAGGAGTGGAAAAGAGCAGCAAGAAGAAAGACAGCCTTCCTGCAAACCCTGGGAAAATAGGTTGCCTTAAAAGAGCCAATCTCATGTTTGTAGTCCTCTCCTGGAAAGTTACTCTGACCCTGTACTGGTCTCAAAGGCTGATGATTTGCTGCTGAGCTACTCCACACTCATTCCCCTTGCTGACATTAAATGCCCACCTATTTTCCCTCTTGTGCCACTCATGAAAGACAGAGAATGAAGGAGCATACAGCATATGTAATTCTGCATCCAGTGTTTAGTTGGTAACTGAGTAGAGTCAAAAGATTTTTCTCCTTGTATCCTCATCTAGACAGCTGGAGAGAGTGCACATCCAGTCCTGAGCAGATGTAGTGAACTGGAGAGAAAGGACAGATATTGCTGCTGTGGAGAAGGCACAAGTGGTCTCTGATCTTGGGAGGTGATGGCTTGTGCTTTGCACTTCTGTGAGCAGCAGCAGATGGAACATGATGTCTCTCCTGATCTCCCATTTTAGAGCAGCTGAAACACTAGAATAAACACAAAAAAGCAAAAGATCCAACAATGGTGAATTTCCTATCACTGAGTAACAGACAAATAGAATGACAGCAAAATAATTGGGGGTAGTGAGGCAGAGAGTGTAGAAGATAGCTCCTTCTTCAAAATGACCCTTTTACGTAACAGCATCCTATTTATGTTCCTGAAAATAATGAGTTGTGGGATGCAATTAGCACAAAAAATATAGTTATTTCAGATAAAGTATGAAACCAATGTTAGAGCAAGGGGAACTTTGTGGAGCGAGTCCTGCCAGAAGCTCTTAATTTTCTTAGTTTGAAGAATTCTAAAATTCCTTGCTCTCCATTCCAAGAAGACTGAACAGAGGCATTATGGCAGGTTTATTATTAGTCCAATTAATTTTCAATAGGAGAGGTAAGCGGAACGAATATAAACCATATATTTGCAGCACAGTGTATTAGATCTTGCTTACTACTTTGGATTCTGAACAATACCTCAATTGTTGTGTTCTGGACTTTCTCTGTTATGAATCAATGGCATAAGACCCTGGTGTGTTACTCTGAACTGCAGTGCAACTCTGCCCATTACTGGGCTGTCATGAAATAAATATAAGAAGTTACTTCAGGGGGACTGGTAGAAGCCAAAGTATATCTTAAAACTAGAATGATATTCTAAGTAAAATCCTGTGAATGTGACTGCAAAGTCTTGATTGTGAGATATAACAGCAAAGCATGAAAAAAAAAATATTGAAATACTGGGCTAAAACAAGCATCTTAGCACAATTTGCTATGTCGTGCTGATATGTAGGAGGGAGCTGCTTGGTCAAACTCAAAAATTTCAGTACAGTCTTGGAGCGCTGGCACACAATAGTATTCTTATCCTAAATTTAACATAGAAACACACTCTGATGATTTATTACTGTTGGAAATCAGACTCTGCCTCATCTTTCACCATGTTTTGTCAAGAACACAAACAATCTATATCTATTTTTGAATCTTCAGGGCACAAAGAGGGCTGAGAAAAGTCAAAAGGCATCAGCTAGAGGAATAAAGTGAGCTAATGTTTCAGCATTTGGAAATAATAAAGTCCAGAATAAGTAAAAATTCTCTGAATTTTGATAACTAGTACCACAACGTCTTGCTAAAATTGAGTCCTACAAACTGCATCACTATTCAGACAAGAATACAAGCAATCAAGTATAACTATAACAATACCAATAAAAGAAGTTGTAACTGTAGGTGATTCTCTGCAAAAAGTGAAATTTCAATGTACACTTGCAATAAGGTGTATACGCTATAAGATCATGTTCACTATACATGCAGAAAACTGAATGCCTGCCACAGGTAAACTGAAATGCAGAACACATGTCAAAGTCAGAAATCTGAATCTCTCCAGGACATGATTCAAATCCTCAAATCTTGCACATCACTCAGATACCTTAACTTTGAATCTATTTGAATATCGCTCTGAATTTTCTTTCTCTTTTTTTTCCATCAGGAAGATATTTTTTATTTCAGTTTCCTGTACTTTATTTCACAGTACACCAGAAAACCTTTTAGGAACTCTTTAATACCTATCATTCTAATATTTTGTTAGGTCCTTAGGCAGAAGTGGTAAATTGCTTTCAACTTTAAAAAAATACTTTTCATGTTGTTTTTTTTCAATGTGTTTTACTAGTTTACCATGATGACCTCCCATTGCAGTCCTGATAAGAGCTATAATAAAGGTAAAACTTTCTGAGATGCATTTTTAGGAATAAAGTCTTACTCTAACTGTAGGGGATAGCTAGAAGGACTTTAATACCTGCCAAAACACCTTCTATATCACAGTCCTTCCATTGATATAACACCACTTTCAGTGTCCCTGTGCTTAACTTTATATAATCATGGGTGTCTTCTTGCAGGTGTGGGTTTTTCTATTAACATATACTTGACTGAAAGCATCTGATTCACAGCCTGTGCCAGGACAGCAGATGCTGTGCGAGTCATTTCAGAGTGATGCAGTGTGTGGAACTCATGACTGTAAAAGTAACATCTTTCCTCTGACATCCTGTTCCAAGATATTTTTGAATTTTTTATTTTTTTAAATGTTTTACTTTAGACACTTTTAGAAGGAGGAAAACAGGTGTTTTAGTTATCCTTAGGGTCAGTTGTGTGTTACTTTCTCATATTCATGGATATCGAATTGGTGGGTTGGGGAACATTCTGTCCAGGGTTTATGTGTGGTTTTTAATGCAGGAATAAACTCACATAAAGCCCACAGATGCAGACAGTGATGTTAATCTGTAATTCAACTTCAGCATCTGAGAAAAGGGCTCCAGGCTTCTGACAAACAGACTGTGAGAAAGGTATAGCACAAAGGCAAAAAGCAGAAAGTGCTATTACTACAGAAAAGAAATAATCAAAATGGAGGGTTCTAGGTTAGAAAAACATTGTGAAGCTAAGATTTCCTATAATCCCCACAGAAATTTAATAGTGGAGCAGATATTTAAGTAGCTGAAGGAAAACTGCTTTGATTGTGAGGCAATTGTCATCACTGAAATCACTTCCAGCTCTGTTCAGTTCCTCTCAGTTACATCTGCAGCTGGCGTGGAGTGCAGAGCTTCAGACAGGTCTCTGAAATAAGTGCTAAAAATGTAAAAATGGCAACTCTATCCATTTATACAAGACAGTGTAAAACTTTTTTTTATTTTTTTTATTTTTTTAACTCACACTTTAGGACTTTAGGGTCAAAAGTATTACTCTTATAAAATCTGATCAGCTGTTGCCTATTCTCTTGAAGGTAAAATGCCTGGGAATTCAAGATATGCTCTATTTTAGTCTATTTTAGACTCCTAATGTACAAATCTCCATTAAAGCAAAAGCCTAAAATGCCTGTATAATCCATAGTTAAAAGCAAGTGCTTTTGAAAATCTCTTGTCTATTTAACATAGACATCTAAACTGTAAAGAGAGTTAATGATCAATGTTTTTTTGAGCACAGATGAAAATAGAAACAGAAAACTGCAACTCTAGAGTTGTCCCCAGCAGGTATTGTGGTATTAATTTCATGTTCTTTTATAAAAATGTACTTTAACCTGGTGCACCTTTTTATCTCCTGAGCCACTAGATAATGTGATAATCATGATTACCTCCTGTTCCCACTAAATAGAAATGAAGGGTTTTGAAAGACAGGGCCACAGTACGTAAAGGAGAGGGTAAAGTGATGGTGCAAAAATTAAAAAAAAAGGCTTATGACCTTTTATCATCGTTTCTCTCTCAGATTTTTGAGACTAACCACTGGTGTTGGCTTTCATGTGGGACATTTTTAGGTTGTCTCCTCCCATGCACATTACCAAGAGTTTCAACCTACACTGAGGCCTCTATTGAAGTTGTTTACAACCTATTGTATTTTAGCTGACAAGCTGTTTGTGAATTCTGCATTCGGTGAATATGAAATTAGAATTTTCCCATAACACAAAGCTAAGCCATCTTGAGTTTTAATCCTCACGCTAAAATGCTGTTCTGACATGGCTTATTTATCCACTCCTCTCTGCCTCTTTTTTCTGAACTGTAATCTGCCACCAGGACACACTATATAGGAGAGGAATTGAGAGGATTGATAGTGCTTTAATATAGCTGTTGAACATAAAACTATTTGTAATTATTGTAATCCAGCAACTGATTTCCATTTACAAGAAAAAAAAAAAAATTAGTCATGCTCTGCTACAACTTACTGAGCTGCATTTCACTGGGGCTTGATCCCCTCTGTTTGCAAATGAACTAAAAAAAAAAATGTATTTACTTCAGAGGCATTTTTCTTCAGAAGCATATACTATATATTCACAGAATGAAGGAATAGTTTAGGTTGAAAGGGACCTTAAAGATCACCTAGTTCCAACCCCCCTGCCATGGGCAGGGACACCTCCCACTAGACCAGGTTGCTCAAAGCCCCATCCAGCCTGGCCTTGAACACATCCATGGAAGGGGCAGCCACAATTTCTCTGGGCAACCGGTGCCAGTGCCTCACAGAGGAAAAATTTTCTTCCTAGTATCTAATCTAAATCTATCCTCTTCCAGTTTAAAACTATTAAACCTCATCCGATCACTACGTGCCCTTGTTAGAAGTCCCCCCAGCTTTTCTGTAGATCTTCCAGGTACTGGGAGGCTGCTATAGGGGTCTCCCTGGTGCCTTTAGAGAAAGTTTATTATTCTTGCAGTGACAACAGTTAAAACGAAGCTCAATTTCTAAAGGCTTTCAGAGCTCAAATATAAAAAAATCCACACCTAAACTAAATCATTCTATAGCTAATTCTTGAGATATCTCAATTTATTTGCATGTTTACATATAAATAGTTATATGTATGTCTGTGGTACATGTCTGTACATGTTGGGGTTTTTTTTTTGTTTTTTTGTTTTTGTCAGGACTAGATATAATCCCTACATGTCTTCAGGAAGAAGGGAGACTTCCACACCACCTGTCCAGGGGAAGATAGCACAGCAGGCAGATGTAATGAAGGTACTCCAATCCCCATATTTTCAATTGTAGTACATGACGCACACTACCTGCAACAGAAAACAGATTGTAGGAGAAAATTAGTAAGTACAGAGTTTGGATTAAAATAATAAAAATCATAAAAATATCCCATGGGATCAATTTAGCTCTGTGATATACGTTTCCTAGCTGCAGAAGAAAATGAGACCCATCCTTCCTTTTGTATCTGATCTGACTGGCAAGATGCATCATTGTATTTCTTTATGGAGTCTTTCTTCTGCTAATACTCACAGCTTTTCATTCTGTCTTCATCTGCAATTTAGCCAGTAAGGATCCATATCACTGAAAATAATAGAACTGTTCAGAAGGAAGGTTTTTTCGAAGGAACTGAAATTTAGGATGAAAAGAAATAAAAAACAGAGTATACAGCTTGGTCTCTTTTTGAGTTACCTGGTTTTGAAAGTGCCTGCAGCATCTAGTCATCCAAGCTCATTGAAGGAACAATGCCAAGAGATGGTATATTTTTATTTAAAAGAAAAAAAAAATTGTTTTACATGTCAACAACTTGATAAGTCAATGCTTTTACATTACCTCAAGTGTTGGGCTTAATCTCAGGCCCATACAAAGGATTTTAACCTCCTTGACAGACTTTAGAAGAGACAACAGGAGCTTATTTCAGCATTTGGTGAGCAGGTCACATAGACTCCTGAGCTGGCTGCCCCTTTTCCATGCTAGAAACAAGCATAACACTGTGCCTGGGCATCAGTTCTTGGGCTGATGGTGCTACCCAGAACTGTGGTGCAACAAAAAATTCATAATAGGACCTATTATACTTACAAGGTGCTGCACTATTCACACTCAGACTCACAAAAGCCTTTGTCAGTACAAGCCACACATAGAGCTTAAACTCTGTGCCAGTCTTGCCTCTTCCTCTCCTTTTTACCATCACCATCCATTTCAGAAGAAGTTTCAGTGATTTTGGAAGCAGTTGGAAGTTTAAATGTCTGGATCTTTGGCCCAGCTGAAGAACCTTGGTGAATGCCAGAAGAGTGACTCCAGGGTTTTGTTAATCACCTCTACTTATGCTCGAGATGTGAGCTCCTGCTCTTGGGACAGCCCTGTGTCATGTAGCCCATTATGTCATTCAACATAGTGACAGACAGAGATGTGAATTAACAGTATACTAGTGACACAAGAGTTTTGAGGAAACAATTTGACATGATTAATGCATAGAAATTCCCCTTTGCTTTTTTAAGAAGGTAAGTATTTGTCAATGGAACTTTGCATGAGGCAAGGATACCTATGGCTCATTTAATCCTTTGTTAAAGATGAACTGGTTCTAACACATTGTTTCATACTGTCTGCTTCAAAGCTACAGAAAATGCTAGGTAGGCAGAAAACTAAAAAGAGCCTGTAATTATAAATGGCACTGTACAAACACCCTCAGAGAACAGCCACATATACGTATTTGCAGAGTTTATGGGTAGGGGAAATTTTCCCACTACCCTCCAAATACAACAAATATTTTAAAGACCCATACATTGCATGCATATTAACAATACAGAAGTCAACCAATAGATCTGGCTGGTATCCCAGCCCATCCTGCAATGAATGATGCTAAATTGGTCTTGGTCCTCAATGGTCCCCCTCTCTACCATCAAAGAGTCATCTCTCTTCTACTACTCTCAATTTTGACCCTTTTTAACCAGTAGCAACTTTGAAACAACCTGAGATAAATATTTTATTACTTTAGCTGGAGTCAAATCCTACTTTGGCTGAAGTTTTATTCACTTTTACTAAATCAATCTTTGAGATGGAATTTCAGAAGAAGTATTTTTAGTGAATATTGGTACATGCATCATCTTCTATAGGACACTATGCATTTCATACTATTTATGAAATAAAAGATTTTAATCTTAAACACAATGTGCAACAAATCTTGAAATATCGACTAAGTTTCTTCCTTATCGCTTTTTTAATGTCACTATCACAAATCATTGTGGCATGCTTATTTTCCTTGTTTTTCTCCAGTTGCCCTTTTTTTCCCCTCTGAGCTTAATTTGTGTCAGTCAAATGCTAGAAAATAATTTGCTATTTTTAATATAACTTCATGTTTATATACCATTAATGGATTTTTCTTCCTAATTAGTATTCTAATAATTGTATATTTGTTATAAAGAGTGGACAGCATAATTTTATTCATTTTTCAGCTTCAGATCAATAAGCCTAAACAATAAGCAAGGCGTTCAGCATACAAAAATATTGCTTAAATAAAACCTGCTTTCCCTCCTTTGAAAGGCTACCTCCAAGGTCATAATGAAATATTACTCTTCTTGTCAGATAAACAAAGTAAAAATATGCAAACTAGCATATTTATTGGTCATGGATTGTGGTCTGCATGCTATGTGTTACTCAGAAGTTAATTTTGGCATATGTGTAAAATCTTAGATTATTTTAAGCCGAAAGTGGGTGGCTCTGAACAATTTGGGATTGTGTTCCTGTTTATAAAGAAAGGATAAAATATAATTTTTGTGATGTCAAGATTGCCACAGTTATTCATACCTTTATCTCTGGAGCAAGTCAGAGGTACAGATTTTACCCTGGCTCTGTGTGATTACTAAAATTGCAACAGTAAAACAGGTCATCCATCAACCTCATAATACTATGAGAAATATTGAAAGTGTATCTTACTTTTAGCCACATAAATCAAAGACTATTTGTTATATTGCTAGCAAGCTGCTCATAATTAATATGAACTTCTCTTTTATGTTTTCTTCTCTGCCTGAATATGCTTTTTATTGCTGATTTTTTTCTGCAGTTTTTCTGCTAGGGATGATATGGAAAAATTATATGAACTAAATATTCATATTGGCAGAAAAGATTATAAACAGATTGTCAGTTGATGATTAGATGGCACATAAAGCTGTAGAGAAAAATATTTATTCCATCGTTTTAAAAAATCTAGGGTAAAATATGTTAACATATTATACATAATACAATATTAAAATGTAAAACTGCAAAAAAACCCAAAAAACTCCAGTTTGCTGGTTGGGCTGCTGAATAGTGATTCTGTTCAGGAAAAGTTCCTACACTTTCCCCCCCACATACTGCACAATATAGAGTTTTAAAATAACATTTTCTAATTAAATACAAAATCATAACTCTGCTGAAATCTGTAAAAGCTTTGTCTGCAGATTTGAATGAGACGAGTATTTTACCTCAGAGGAGGTAAAACTCATTTTCATCCTGACTGGATGGCTTTCATTAGATAAGAGAATTAAGCTCAAGGTTAAGAACTTGGCAGGTCAACAGCATTATACTTGGACTCTTAAAGTATATAAATTCAAGTACTCAACAACAAATACCTATTCTTGTGTCTATAAAAACTAAAGAAACCAATGGCCCTACTCTGCCTGCCTTAAGGATAAATCTCAAGCTGGGAAGTCTGTGCTCCCATCTACTAAGGGTCCAGAATTCCAAGTTATAAGAGAAAAAAGGGATGGAGCACTCAATAAAATCTGGAAAAAAAAAAAAAAGTGAACCTTCCTTGACCACACCAGTAAGTGACTCTCTTTCTTGGAGCAGGCCAACACCTGTGCTTCTGCTGAGGGGCTATTGTGTGAATTTTGTATTCTATCTATCTAATCACTAGATAAAATGTGAGGATGGAATCAGGTTAGCAAAGTAATGTAATTTCTGAGCTATATATACAATGTTATTTAAATCAACAACAGGAAAAATTTAAGGATACTCAGAAAGCAACGTGAAAAAAACCAAACCAAACCAATCCACAAAACGCCCCACCCCAAACAAAAAAAAAATAACGCAACAAAATGTGAACAAATTTAAAACCCCCAAAACTAAACAACTTCAACCAAACAAAAAACAACTAAAAGAACATAACAAGGGATTGGTCATCACAAAGTAATAATCCAGGGTTGATTTCAGATTATGGACCTGACCATCAGATGCTGAACACTGTGTGCAATGATCCCATTTCCTGGCCTACAGGATACTTCCTCATTTTGACATGAAAGCGTACCAAAGAACTTGGCCTTAAGGGAAATGAAATTTAAAAAACTTTCTGAAAAATATCAGTCTGATGAGTGTTAAACTGATCTTTGCCACTGGAAAATGTTTTTTTCAAAAGATCCCAGTCAAGCTTTGTGGCTGCCCTCTCCCTGGAAGTGTTGAAGGCCAGGTTGGATGGTGCCTGGAGCAGCCTGGTCTAGTGGAAGGTGTCCCTGCTCATGCAGGGGGGATTGGAACTAGATGAGCTTGAAGGTTCCTTCCAACCCAAACTATTCCATGATCTTATGACCCATGAGTAAACTTGAATGAGAAACCTAACAGTTTTGTTGTCTATCCGGAGGTATAAAAGGCACAAAAATATCAAAATTAAGTTGAATTTAAGGGCTATTTCGAGTAAAATAGAACAGGATAATGATTCAGTAAGTACAGCATATCTTTAACAATGACAAGGCAGATGTAATAGGAGTTGTAAAATTTTAGTAACACTGTGTGGCTTCACTGACTTTGAACCTTAGTTCCCAAATAAAGATTTAATCTTTCCCTTTAGTTGTGAAAAGCCTCTTGCAGTTTTACAGGTCTTGAAGGCTTTAAATAATTTCATAGTTTCTATGGAATTTGAATCATAATCTCCTGTTAGCTGGAGTTCTTTCCCTTCTATCTAATTTTTCTTCAAAGCAAGAGGTACAGTTCAGTGCAATTGTTTCTTTAAGCATCTCACCAGGGGTGGCTGTTAGTCACTTACATAAAGTATCTCCACTTAAATTGCCACTTTGCACAGCAGGACCCTGCAGAGCAGTAGCAGCAAGACAGGATATTAAAACAGTATTAAATACAGTAAGAAAATTAGTAAGAAAACTGAAAAAAAAAAGAGAAAAACAAGAAAAGGGAAAAAAGAATATTGGTACTGTAAACATGGAATTTAGAAAACTGAAGAGAAATATTGTGAATAGACAGGCTTAGAAATTAAACTGGAAAAACTGATGATAAGGTGGAAATAACAGTGCACTCTGAAAGGCAGGCTCCATGCCAGTGAAACTTTTTATGGAGGGGAATATAAAAAATTTCAGCATTAAATATAATTTTAACATTAATATATTCATGAGGCAGTAAGAATGATCTTAAAGAAAAACAGCTCGTTGTATCTTCACTGTTCCAAGGAGCATGAGAAATTCAAGTTCAAACTCCCAGTCTGAATTAAGTGAAGAAATTAGTTTAACCTAGCTTGGTCTTCTAGAATCCTCTTGCCAGAAGTGTAGTAAGGCAGAACACCATAAAATCCCAATCACTCCCAAATATGACATGAAAAGTATATCTTGTGCAGATCAAAATCGGGAGGTCTTCCTGATAGGCACATATGAAAGCTAAAAGTCAACTTCTACTTTAACACATACTCCATTCAGTGATTTTTTTTTTTTTTCAGATTACATCTATGAAGTAAACCATCTTCTAGAGCTGCTCCTAGTTATCACAGAATTGATCCTTTCAGAGGAGCTAGTATATCAAAGTGGAACACTTTCATAGGTATCTTAACATAAATGCTAAGTGATCCCAAGTTGTTCCTTTTCTTCTCTCAGCTATATGGTCTCTTTATCTTTCTTAAGTAAAAAATCAAGATAGAGATGCTGATGTATAAGTTAATCTATGTATTCGTAAAAGGAAATGGTCAAGGAAATGCTCATAAACCTAACAAACAAGGTCAGCCTTGTTCACTTAGATAAAATGGGTAAAGATTATATTTTTTTATTGTTCTGTTCTCTACATCAATAATTCTTTTTAGAATCTGTTGACTTGTGTCATAACAACTGTGACATTCCTGTGTTTTTACACACTTAGATTTCTCTCATCCTTCAATTTTTTTTTTAAATTACTAGTTTCTCATTGTTTAACTGTATAGCCCAACAGTTATAAAGTTTTCCATTATAATGTGTATATCTATCAGGTTACACTATGTAGCTGAGCCTTATATTTGTTCATTTATGCAAGCACTGCTAGACAAACTTTATCCACTGTAATATATGTTTTTAAATGAGTTCATTAACAGAATAGCTGCACAAGATCTTAAGAACAACAGAAGTGTGAAGTGTGGGTTAGGATTCAACTTCCTACATATCCAAGAAAATGAGGGTTTTTTACATTTTACAGAAAACAATGCACTTATCTCTGCCAGCCAATAAATCTAAGAGGGAAGTCCTATTGGAAGTTGTGAACTGGCAGATCCTGCCAGAGAGCATCCTACATCTGGTAAGCTAGAAGATCTCCACTTGCCAGAAACAAAGACAAAAAACATTGGGGCCTCATTTTTCAGAACAAATGAGTTCCTTTTCCCTGTGAAAAAAAAAGCACAGAAATGGTACCTATGCTTCCATCCTAGTCTTTTAGAGGTAATAAATTGGGTAATAAAATGGTTCATTGCTGCACTGAATTCAGCCCTACATCCCTTTCTTTAAACAAAGAAGAGTGGATTGCTTCCAAAGCAAGCAGCATGATCTGACTGTGTGTGAAGGCTGTAGCAGCATTTTTCTTAACAGGAGCTGTTCTGCTATCCACACTCCCATCAAGGTTGGTGCTCTTTACTTGCTGTACACATATCCTATTCTGCTAAACAACTTATAATGAAAAGTCATCCCTGACCTCAAGGCCTGACCCTCAGCATACAAAATCAGCAAATAGATACCAGATGTGGAACAGAATATGAGGGACAATTCATAAGTAGGATAAAAAGCAATAGTCAAGACCTGTCAGCTGCTTAATGGTCTTCTAAGTCCTATTTATTCCTAGCAACAGGGGTGGATCTATTTTGCAGGGTGCTTTTTCCAGTTCATTGTGGTGCCTAGGATGAAATCTTGAAGTAGAAAGCAAATGTTAATAACAAAAGAGATTAGGCAGAGATGGACACAAAAGCTAACAGCCTTACAGTGAATATGCTGAAGTACAAAGAGTCAAAAGCAACAAATGAGAATGTTAACCACTTTTACATAGAGGTTTTGAGTGAAATATATTTGCAATAACAAATTCTCACTGCTGAAGAATTTCAATAGAATACCAGGTGGGTTATGGCAATAGCCACATATTTCACAGCAGAAGCACTATTATTTTTCTTTCATAGATGAAGTATATTTGAATAGAAAAAAAAATTGCATTTTGAAATCTAAGGAAACATTAAGGCATAAAAGAAGACACAAATTTCAGAGTGACTATTTATTTTCTTCCAGTGATATAGTGGTCAATTATGATTTGGAAATGTGGAAACTCAAGAAACAAATAACTAATGTGGAAAAGAGTCTGTAAAGGGATGAATAATAAGTAACCTCCTGGAATGGGTATTTTCCTCACTAAGGGTGAAATATCAGGAAGAAGTAAAAAGACGTTCATTTCTTTGAAGAACATAATGCTCATGGAGATGTAACACAGTTTTTTTTCCCTTTCTCCTTTCCCAAGAAAAGGAGAGAACATGGTGCTGAAAGCAACTGGAGAAAAAATTGTTCTGCTCTCTACTTTCTGGGCTGCTCTTAAGTTAGGCTAGGCCAATTAAAGACAGGTTTAAGGCAGGGAAAGTGAGTTGGAAACTGGGGAGAAAAAGGGTATTATGTTAACAAAAACTCCTATAAAGAGGACAATTGGGAAAAATGCATCTTTAGCTTTGAGAGTACTGTTCTGTTGATAGTATACCTCCTAGAGTTGCCGATGGGTCTGAAATTCAGGGCTCTCATATGCTAGCTGCAGAGCCCAGCCACAGAGAAAGTGGATGCAGAACAGCAAAAAGCCTCTATGTGGTGTTCCTGTGTAAACATATTATGAGGGGGGAAAGAGATGAAAATCTCCACAAACCATTTTTACATCTGTTTGAATCTAAATTTCATTTTTTCTGTGCATGAGCATCAGAATTACTTACTCTGCCAAAGTGTCAATAAGATTAAAGGTAGAGAAAGATAGTTATGGTCCTATAATAAAGCAGGATTTAGAACAGAAACATGAAGGGACACTTGCAAGAAGCAAGAAGGGAGATGAACAGAAGACTGTTCTATTATTTTCATTATTGTTCAATAAATAGTAAGACAAGTTAATGTACTATCAACTGAGCTAAAGTCTTTCACTAAGTCAGTTCCTTTGATAACTTCCAGTCTTCAAACACTTGTTCCTCAGACTCTGAAATAACTTGTTTCTTTTCACTAAGGAATGATTTACCATGCACCTAGTGAAAGGCTAGAATACATTTCATAGGTAGTTAGCAAAGGATCTGAACTTCACCCACACTCACTTGGTAGAAACTTCTAGTTAGTTATTCACATGTTTGCAAACAAGCAAAGGTTTATATAAGAGAGAGGGGATCTGGTTAGGTAGGAAAGCTTACTTTTTTTTCCACATTCTGTCCTTGACACCAGGTCATGGATAGAAATAGAGTGGTATAAAACTTGGGACATGCTCATTTGATTGTGTTTTTTTAATAGATGACTGATTTGGAAGACTAAGCAGATACTGCAGAATAGCTGTGATCAATCTTTTCACCAACTGCATGCAACCTCTGCAAATGGCATTCAGATAGAGATGGATGGTGCCATTGGAAAAAACCGGTTCCTATGAAAAGAATATTCAAAATGAATGGGTATTGTTTTTCTAGAGAAACTTTAGAAGTGAGGTCCAGCTCAACTAATATTGGAAATTTCTTCACATGGATGCATTCCTCTTTTATGCCGGTGTGTAGAAGCTGGCCAGACCAGAAACAAAATTAAAAATTGCCTGCCTCCTCTGCACTTGGTACTGGTTTCAGTACAGTACACTTCTTTAATTCTGTCAACAGGACAACATTTTTAACAAGGCAATGAGATTGCTTGCCAAATAAATATATTAGTGCATCTGGGAGATGAAGATAGTACACGTAAGTCCTCTTAATTTTGGCTCAACTGAAGCTCAGAAAATAAAACTGCTTTAGTCAAAATAGGTCTTTAGAGGTCCTTTGTCATCTCAGGTTTGTTGATTTTATCAGTGAAAGATTTATTCATAGTGTTACTGACTTTTCTATTCATGACATGGACTAGGACTGTATAAACCAAATAATGTGTGTAGTTAATTTTATGTTTCAGTAGCTTAGGGATGTGCTATGAATAATTGCCTTATGCTTTCATGGCAGGGATTCAGTTACCTTTAAGTAAATGCTAAAGGTGATGCGCTGGTTTTGGCTGGGATGAAGTTAATTTTCATTGTTGCAGCTAGCATGGGGCTGTGTTTTGGACTTGTGCTGAAAACGCTGCTGACAACACAGGGTTGGCTTTATTACAGCTGAGCAGGGATTGTAAAGCATCAAGGACTTTTCAGCTCTTCACCCACCCCACCAATGAGTAGGCTGGGAGGGGACACAGCCAGGAGAGCTGACCCCAGCTGACCAAAGGGATATTCCACACGATGTTACATCATACTCAGCATATAAAGCTGAGGCAAGAATAAGAAAGGGCAGGATTTCTGGGGTGATGGTGCTGCTATGTGTGATGGAGGCCTGATTTTCTGGAGGTGACCGAACACCTGCCTATCAATAGAAAGTAGAGAATTAATTCCTTCTTTTGCTTTGTTTGCAAATGCAGCTTCTATTTAACCTATTAAACCATCTTTATCTCAAGACAAGTATTTAATTTTTGTTACTCTTCCATTTCGCTCACCTATCCTACCTGGGGAGAGTAAATGGCTGTGTGGGGCATAGTTGGCATCTGAGCTTAAACCATGACAAGTGACAAAGTGTAACACACTTTGCATTCCCAGAAAAATGTGCAGGCAAATCAAATAAAAGTAGCTAGTACAATACTGATTTTTAAGCATCACATTTACCACTGAGTAACTGAGACATCAGAAGGTAAATGCTGCAATGCATAGCACAGCAGAAGTCTATGACAGGCAACTCAGCTCCCTACACAGTGTGTGGGAAGGGCTAGAAAATGAAGGAAAATAACACACCAGAGAGATTACTTGAGAGACCACAAAGATGTTCCATATGCATCTGGATTAACCACTGAAGACAAATCTATGACTGAAGTATTTGTTTTAGACCTCATAACTCCACCAGTTAAAGAAAAAATGCACATTATATAGGAGATGATACACCTTCCTGGAGTTATATTAGGAAAAGGTAAATCATCTCATGAGGTGAACTTTCTGCATTACCAATTTCTCTACCTTCTCCCTCCCAGTGGTACAGGGGCATGGGGTGTGGGAGTTGTGGTCAGTTCATCTCATGTTGGCTCTGCTGCTCACACTCCTCACATTCTTCCCCTGCCCCAGAGTGGAGTTCCTCTCATGGGAGACAGTTGTCCATGAACTTCAACATGACTCTTTCTTGTGGGCTGCAGTACTTCACAAATTACTCCATCATGGGTCCCTGCCACGTGGTGCAGCCCTGCAGGAACAGACTGGTCCAGCATGGGTCCCTTATGGGGTCACAAGTCCTACTGAAAGGGTTAACAGGTCCTATCAAAAGCCTAGTCCAGGACAGGCTTCCCACAAAGCCACAGTCTCCATCCTCCATGGGATCCTACAATGGTTGCAGGTGGATATCTGATCTACCATGGACTTCCATAGACTACAAGGGCACAACATGCCTCACTGGGGTCTTCAACAGCTGCTGCAGGGGAATCTCTGCTCTGGTTCCTGAAGCACCTCCTCTCCCTCCTTTTTCATGGACCCTGATGCAACCCAGAGTTGCTTCTCTCACATATTTTCACTCCTCTCTGGCTGTAATTGCACAGTCCTCTCCTCCTTCTTAAATACATCATCCCAGAGGTGCTACCACAGCTGCTGATGTGCTCAGCCTTGGTCAGTGATGGAGCATCAGCTCTATTGGATAGAAGGGAAGCTTCTAGCAGCTTTTCACAGAAGCCATCCCAGTAGCCCCCCTACTACCAAAGCCTTGCCGTGCAAACTCAATAAACACTGTCTCTAGTCCTTTGAAGCATTTAGCACTTTAAAAACAGTATCCATTTTCTGTAGACTAGAAATTCATTAATTTAATTTTTACAGACTGATTTTACTGATATATATTTATTATAGCTTATTAAAAATAACCTAGCAAATATGCCCAAGTAAACACTCTGAATCATTACTAGCAGGGACTAAAATCCTCCATAACCAAAACACTTTTCAAGATTTACATCTTTTTGTTAAAATTTACAAACTCCAGGGAAGCTTTTAAATTGCATATCTATTAAATACTTGCTACTCAGGTTCTTATAAAGACTTTTACCCAACAAGCATTTCCAAATTGTTTTCCCTTCACTGTAGTCTGATGTCTAAGGCTGTGTTTTGAACTCTTTAAGAGAAAAACAGCCCACTTTCTCCAGCTTTCCACCCACCTCAATTATGTTTCAAACAGTTTCACTTGCCACTCTTAAGACAGTTTGAAGCAAGATCTATAGAAAGACAAAGCTGCCTTAATCTCCCAAAATTGCTGTGCAGAATTTTTAGATAGTTTTTTGCTCAATGCAAGCTTTAGGCTTCATTAAGTGCCTACATTCTGTGAATGATGGATAGGGTGATTTGTGGTAGTTTTTCCCTTGCAGTGCTGTGCTGTTCAAGCTCCTAACACAAAGGCTTTGTAAATATGGTTTCAACATCATATGGAATGGCTATGCTGCTACAGGGGAGAGCTAGTACCTTAGATATTGTACAGACAGACCTCTCCATACGGAGGTATCTGAATGCTCTTAAAATCATTCTGCTCTTCATTTTGCAGGCAGTCTACATGGACAATAAGTCCATGGAGCCACTAGAGGACTATGTAAATGAGACAATAGAAAATTCTGAAGCAAAACTTTGGATAAAATGTTCCCGTTGCTGTGACTACAGTGTCTGTCTCTGGAAAAAAAAAAAAAAAAAAAAAAAAAAAAAAAAAAAAAAAAAAAGAAGAGAAGTACTTTATTTCCAATCTGTAGTCACCATCCCAAATTTTTCTCTACAGACAAATGTGCAAATCATTTTTTTACTCAGGAAACAGGAGAAATAAGCACATATTTTTCTTAGCCCATAGCACAGCTCAGTCATTATTTAGGAGCTCAGACTTCTTTGCAACAGAAACAAGTTGTGAATATTCCAGGTTAAGTGTGATACCAGCCTAGTTATAGATTCACCTGCCTTTTTCTGGCTCAGGAATACACCAGTGTTTTTCAGAAAAGGGAGCAGTGTTTGGCATTAGTTAGATAGTGCCAAATCTGGAATCTAGACAGACCCCCCCAAAAAACGTGTCCCTGTGTTAGGTAACATATCTCCCATGTGAAAAGCAGGATATGAAGCTTGATTTTTTTTTTTTTTAAGACAGGAGAGAAGTATGGGTCTTCATATCTCAGATGAATTCTCAAAATATGGAGTTTCTAGATTAAAGGTATTTGGTCTCCTCTGCACTGGGAATGATTTGGTGGTTGAGTCCCAGTATTGCAGTCAGGTAAGGACCCAAGCAGGTCAATGCATGGTATAATTTCCTGCTCATACAGTCCAGGTCTGAACAGTACTCAGCATGCCAAAAAAAAATGTTAGAAATTTGCAGGCCTTTGCTAATAGTTGGGAGAGGGAGTGTGAAGATGCTGGTATATCCAGTTTTATGTGACTACACTGGGTTTCTGAGGATATAAATTTTAGTTTTTGATACCTATGGGGAGGGTTTGACAAGATCATGGGAAAGTCCGAAGGTCTGTGAGAATAAAGCTTGTATGAACTGTTTTCTACCAAGGAACTCATTTAGAAATAGTATGTTGAATCACAACTGAAAATCAGTGTCATCCTCAAATTTAGACTACAGAGGGCTTGATATTGGAAAGGATTTGTACATCAAGAAATTTGATTTCAAATATATCTGAATATATTCTCAGCATGGCTCAGATCCTTAATTGAGCCCTTAATTTATTTTCTCAAAGAACAAAAATCTGCCTGTTAAACTGCCAGGTGCAATGTGATGTTAATGACTGGGTAGTCAATAATTTTGTGGTATTAATAGCTATTTCTAGGCATGAATGTACCTGTCCTACTCATTAATTCCTTTCTGACTGTTACCTTATTCTTTCTCAAACAGTATTTTTCCTTCTATCTGTTGAGAAGTTCTTTGCTTCTCTCAATTTTCTAGTCACTATAATTAGTTTTCAATGACATTTCCTTAATTTAGAGAGTTTTCAGCTTTCTACATGGAATGAAATTTCATGGCTTTGAGTTAGATATCCTTTTTCATATTTTCATAAAAAAATTAAAAGCCTTGTTAATCAAACATGCCAGAAACTTTAAAACTGTGTGTTCAAAATTAATCTGTGGTTAGCTTTAAATGTTTTTAATGCACACAATTTCATCAGTAAAATAGTAACTTCTGAGCACTCAAAATTGTTAAAGAAACTCTTTAGTGTGAGGAGTTGTAAACAAAGGCATTTTATACACTTGTTAAACATGATCTTTTAAAAAGACAGATAGAATCCAGATTTCTTCTGTTTTTCTTCATGACTAATCAGGATAATATAGTGCATATTCTGTATTCTGAAGTCAGGTTGCAATGCCATTTTCACTATCACAGATTTCCTGTCTGAGAAATAAGTGGTTTGCACCAACCACCACAAAAAACTGAAAAGACATTAAAATGTGTACTTCTTCAGTCCCATTTGCAGAGATCAGGGTGCTCTGAACATTTATATCGTTGACCACCTCTTCATACTCTGTTGAGAAGGACTCTCCATACTGGGATACCCTTTCTGCATTCTTAGTCTTGGCCTCATAGGCTTCTCTGCAGGTCCCCAGTACCAATTCACTCCAAACCAGTTTTGCCCCCTTTCCAAATTCTTGTTTCCAATAATCATTCCCTCTATCACCTGGTGTCACACCCCACCTGTCTGCACCACTCATGATGTTTTGAAGGTCTATTTGCTGGGTCTCCCTTAGATCTCTAGGCATGGCACAGATCAGCTGATAGTAACCAAGGTGCAAGGGAAGGATGGAGGAGTCTTTGCCCATGAAGCATCCATACCTTCAGAGAGGGACTCCACAGAATAGCACCATGGAGTTCTGTCTTCATGTCAGTCAATGCAACCTCTCACAAATTTAGTGCAAATTCACCCCAAATTCAGGGCAGGTACAGGAGGTGGACGATATGCATATATCACACCACTTGAATGCCTACAGCCCTTTCCAAGTCCCTGGAGTTCTGGTGTGCACTGTGTGGGAGCCTAGGAGAGAAAGCAGTCTGAGTTCCCCATGGCTCTCCTGGAGATAGGTATCATATCAAGAATCTAGTGGGCTTTGTGAAAAGTGCTCTAAAACCTTACTTTTAGGGCACTGAAAGTGTCCTCTTGTGTCCTCTTTTTTTTTTTTTTCTTTTTTCACTTAAATAACTTCTGATTGAATAGGAATTGTGTTTACTATCAACCCTGTAGAATTAAACCCTGTAATTAAGTTACTTATTTTTGTATTAATATTGTATTTCTTGCACACTCATCAGAAATGCAGAGATAATCTGGCTGCCAGCAAACATGGGGTGAACCCTCAACCATCATAACAAATCAAGAACAGAGTTTGCTTTGATCAATAATAATAAAAGTCACAACATTTTTGCCAGTAAAACACCCGTTCACATCTGTTAATGAGGGTGGCTAAACTTGTAAGCAACACCTGTTTTACTTGTGAGAACAGACTACACGTGTTGCTGTGACCGTGTTCAGTGTCACAGAAATGCACAGCACTACATCTGCTGCCTGGCAGCTCTCCAGCAGAGCAGCTGTGCCACCTCTCAGGAGCTCACTTAAGGGAATACTCTGTAGAATACTCTGTAGAACACTTTGGTCCATTAGATACGAGGCCATGTAGGCCCCCAACAGTGAGACAGTATCCCTGGCAGTGAGGTACAAGGCAGAGTTTGTACCTAAATGGTTTTGTAAATTCCTGAATTAAGCTGTATAAAAGATGGAACGCTGGAAAGGCATATCAACTAACAGATCACATAATGCAGTGTTTTTCCATTCCCGAATGATATATTTTCTGCCTGTAGCTAAAATAAATGCACACATTGCACACATGGATTTCTGACAGGAAAAATATGATGCAGGAAGAAGATACAAAAATCTGAAAGATTACGCATAGCAGTTAATTACAAATGCCTTGCAGAGAAGCTTAAGGAGTGTGAATGAAGCCCAAGCAGGTTCAATTATGTTTGACATGAATTGTGAAAAGGCCCTGTCATTCTAGAAGGAAATCTACCCACCAGACTTATACAAACTGTACAAGAAATCTCCAAATGTTAAGTTCATCTGTGGCATAAATCTAATTGTTACACTGAGGTTGGTTTTTTTGGTTTTTTTTTGTTTTGGGGGTTTTTTTTGTTATTATTATTTATTGGATATTTTAACTAGATGATCTCTCTAAACAAAGCTGTAAAACTGGACTCTAAGTAAGACACAATGAAGAGTGCCATCTTGTCATGAGGACACTGCATTCTTCTCTTACTTTAAGGCCATGCTCATCAATCAAGTTGCAATTAGCTAGCAGCAATGGTAAAACAATTAATACTTCCTGAAACGTAAGACAGACTTCACTCTACACTTCAGGTGAGTTATTTCTAGACTAAGCCTTTCAGCCTAATGCCCCAGTGGTCTGTATAATTGAAGGATGCTTGTGATATTGCTGTTAAAATGGTGGCTGTTAAAATACTTCATTGATTTTTGTTATATGTTAAATTACAATTATCACAGCTTACAATTAGTGCATTTATATATAACCAAGGAACATATAAATACATTTGTGGGTGTATTCAGTACTACAGTACTTTTACTCTTACTAGCTACTTAGCTTAATGAAACCAAATATTTTAGAAAACCTTCTGAATGCACTTCTTTCTTCTCACAATCTCTTCAATAAATATAAAGACAAGCAAGAAATTTTTGTCCATGTAAACAAGGGACTGTTTATGTCTTTTCTTCAACATCTTTATTATGACTGTCATTGGTAGACACCCAAATTTCATGTTCTTCCTGTAAAAAACATTAAATCAACTAATTGCATTTTCCAGTTTAGTGAATGAATATTTCCTTTTTTACTTTACTTGATTTAGTTGATTTTAAACCATTTTCCTTCAAAACTCTTTTTTTTCCAAAACTCTGATGAACAGAATTCTGAAAACAATTGTAGAAGCCATAGGAAATGAGCTCTAGCGGTGTCTGGCAGGTAGTAAAGAAAAAGAGAATAACAATTCTTGTTTATCTCTCCTCAGGTTTTCCCCCTGACTTCAGATCACAGTCAGTAGCACAGTTGTATTATACCTTACAAGATTTTTAATTTTTGATGGTATGTGTCTGTATTCTTAAGACAGCTTTTAAAATTATTTTGTGAAGCTTCTAAAATAAATTCTATTTTATTGGCTAATTTTCTGAAAAGTTCACACTTTGCTGAGGATTTGGAAGGCTTCTGCTAAAAATGAATTTCAAAGGTATTCCTAAAAGCTGCCCTCTTACTCCTTAGAATGTTTTAATGTTTTCTTTATCCTGCATATACTTCAACAGCAACCACCGTTCTGCTTCCTTCACTTTTCTTCCTGCTGGTTTCATCCACAACAGAAAATGTCAAGCTCTTGTCTTGATGATATCATTGTTATTTTCCTATGCTGAGAATAAGGTTTCAAATATCAGTAACTGCCTAGGTCATAAAACCTGAGCAATATCTAGTGATTTCCACTATATTTAAGCCAAATTAACAACTGTTTACAGAATTCAGGATTTTTTATAGCATTGGTATTTTCAACTCTAGCACCAAGGAAAATATCTTACTTGTACACTCAGACACATCATTATAGACCAAATATAGCCATTAAATTTATATAAGATCACTCTAGCTACTACCTTGTCTTTGGGTAGGAATGCAGGAACTTTGAGACTGATCAGGGCAGCCCACATCTGGGATTTCATCTGCAGTCTGTTCAGTTAGAACCTTCAGAAACTCTTTAATCAGGAAAGTCAGAACTGCAGTAGCTCTTCTGACTGCCTAATAAAAGTAGCATTGTTTTTTTTCTCACTGTCTTAAAGGTCACAACATGTTAGTCAGGTGAGAAATGAAATCAGCAGAGAGATGACATAAAAGTATTAAAATAGTCTGAGCCCTGTGACAAAATTCAGCAACAAGCTGAAATCCTGTGAAACTAAAGCCACCAGTGTGAAACTGTAATTGCAAATACTGAGATTCAAAGTAATCTAGAAATTTCAGACTATTTAGTGATTATCCAAGTTACTGCTGAGTCCATATATTTCTGCTATTGAAGGAACTAGTATCCATTTTTTGTTAGAAAATGAAAGCTCTAACAAATATTCGTGGAAGTAATACAGATGAATTTCAAATAGACCAACATTTCAACAGCTAAATTCTTTGTGCTGTAGACAAGGTCAATGGATTAGAGAAGGTAATCAGACATCTAATTTGTTCTAGCATCTGTTGCTTACAAAAGGAAATTCAGTAATCTACCAGGTGTCACAGGAATATTTGTGGTATATCAGACCACCAGAGAAAACCTGTCTACTTCATTGAGCTAGGAGCTTTTCAATAGCAAGCAGTGAAACAAATCTAGAC
The DNA here is from genome assembly GCA_023637945.1 of Phaethornis superciliosus. Classification (NCBI taxonomy): domain Eukaryota; kingdom Metazoa; phylum Chordata; class Aves; order Apodiformes; family Trochilidae; genus Phaethornis; species Phaethornis superciliosus. The sequence continues at coordinate 102,295,373 of JAJQWJ010000003.1, forward strand.
AACCCCCCCGGATGCTCAAGCAAAGCCATGCAACTTTCAAGGACACAGAAATCCAGTTGCAATGGTGTATCTTAAATTGCATTGAATTGACTGAGAAAATTGCAAATTAACAGCTTGACAGTAACATGAAACTACAGTGCTAAATCAAGCTAGCGACAGTTACACCAGAGACATGTAGTATTGCAGGAAGAAGATACTCAACAGGCTCATATAATAAAAATTTTTAACATGTAGCATGAACAAAAAAAGGGAGATCAATGACTGACAGGTGGAAAACTTCTGGAAGAGAGTAAAGGTAAGTCCTGACCTCAAAAATTTCACAATTACCCACTGAAATATACCTTCTGTATATTTAAGATATATTATAGCAACATCAGTAAGGAATGTTCTTTTTTTCTGTCTGCTTGAATATTTCTCTACTAGTGTCTATATTAACTCTTGGATCTCATGAGACACTGCACAATAATGATTTTTGGTCAAAAAAGGCACTATCAAGTATAATTAATGAAAGTGGATGAACAGTTCATAGTTTTAACTTCCAGATGAGTCTTGTATGGCTCCAGAAAAGGCAGTTTTATTAACTACAACTCGGTTTAATTGTTAAAATATGAAGCTTGATTTTCAGGTAGCAAGATAATAGAGGGAGTGAGTGGTATTCATTTCAGAACATTCTGAGTGTATCAGGAAGATCTCAGTATTCTTGAGTGTCTGACAAACACCAACATTTTCACAACAAAATGCTCTCAATATAACCTTCAATCTATTTAGAAGTTTTGAGGTATCTTGATTTACATTCAAAATAGGTTGTGTTGTTTTGTTTTGTTTTGTTTTTTAAACATTGAACAACCTTTTGAAACTAAGTACTGTCTGGTAAAATTGATGGATAAGTCTTCATGCCATAGGACCTTCAATTGTATAGGGGACACTTGTAGTACAAAACAGTACTAACTAATGTAGGCATTAAGAAAAAAAGTTTTTAACACAAATGTACATAAGCTATTAAATTATTAGCTATTAAATGCTCCATTTAATTTTTGTTTCTTATTGATTAACCTATCCATTACTAGTTAAATAATGCTGGTTTTTTTCAGATGTATATGGCAATTAAAGAGTTCCCCATGAGTTTATTGAAATTATGGCAGAACACTGTCTGGTTCCACCTGTACTTGAAATATGCTAAATGATTCCATAAGCAAGAAATTATGACTGAAATATGATTTGATACTATTTGAAACAGATAAACTGCAGCTATTCACTATTCTTCCTTTTCCTGGATATAAAAGAGTTGTGAATCTTTCTAGCTAACAGCAAAGTGTATTTTATGTGTATCACCTTATGTGAGTAAAAAGTTCTATCTTAACCCCATATCTTATATCATAATGTACTGGACTGTTTCATTTTTTGTTAAGATCAGCTTCACCTAACCAGGAAAACATGGTCAGCTTTTTTGTTGTTAGCATGCAGCATCCTTTATCCAGCTTTCATAAATAAAAGTTTAAGGAAATAATTTTACTCCGCTATTTCTAAAAATACAGTTTATTAATACTAACTCCAGCCTTGGATCATGAAACCAGATGCTAGAAGCCTCAGGAATGCTAGCAAGGTACTCAAAACTGAAAAAGTTTCTTGTTTTCTAACAAGTAGAAGCTGCTATCCCAAAATGAGGGATAAGAGTGATGAACATCCTTAGTTTTGAGCAAAGCAAGCAATTTTAAACAGAGTTAGGGATATGAAATTAAATTTGAAATTGGAGGTTAACAGAAAAATATATCACATTTATGGTGGCATGTCCTCTATATTATTAGTTGGTCATCTTTGTTGTTGCTTAGTGTTTATCATATAGAGTCAGTAATCATATTCTTAATACTAAATAAAAAATATTACATGTACATATTACAACATTGCAAATTCACTTTATAACGGTTTTTATTTGCAGGATCATATAATTTTAATATAAATATCCACGATCAGGTCCAGTTCAAGCTCCACTCAGTAACTATGTTAGTTTCTTAGCTCAAGTGTCTTGTATTTGAAATTAGCAATTAAATTTTTAAATAATTAAACTTATTTAATTAGTAACACTAACTGTACATTATACCATGCTCCCCATCAGATAAAATTCTTCTCTGTCATTAGGACTAATATTTAAAAGACAGTATTTGAATTTCAGATGAAAAATAGTTCAGAGTTATCAGCTTACACAACTGCTATCTTGCTTTCACTATATGCTTTTAATTCATATATTATTCCTGGCAATTTCTTGTCAAAAGCTGAGTATGACTGAAAATTGAATTCTTCTGAGAAGCTATCCTTTTCCTCTGAGGAACTGTATAAGTTTCTCCAGCTATTATGGTATTTTGTAAAAAAATTTTTGTCCAAAGTTTTGGGATGACTGTTCAAAACTCATCAAATAATTTTTAAGGAACCATTTGATGCCAGATCTATATCAGACATCAGACATAAGCAGATATTTCAGCATATCCAGCATCAAAATATCAGACATCAGCAGACATTTTAGGATATCCAGAAAGTTCATTTTTTTCCTGAGCAGGTCTGATTTAAAAAGGGGTATGTTATGCTGCTTCCAGCACATCCTTTTGATATTAAATCCAAAGTACTGAGGCTTGGCACACAGTCTCACTAAATCAGATTCATCAATGATGAACGTTTTGAGAATAGTGTCCTGTCCCAGGCTGGCCCAGCAATCTTCATTTCATGGCAGAAAAAATTTCATCTATTTTTGCTGTTAAGTCCCCACAGAAGCAAAATGTTATACAATATAGATTTACTTCTATGGAAGATTATGCATGATTTCATATGTAACCGAATTATGGAGTTTCTAAGACTTTCTAGAACAACATGTGGTGACTGATGAAAAAAAAATCACCCTAAAGACCTTTTCCTACTCTGCTGCCTGAAGAACGAACTTCTTACCATTTATTTTCCTTTAGAAAACAGTATCTCCATTATTATTTGGTCTGGTTTTGCCTGGGGTAGAGTTGATTTTCTTTATAGCAGCTAGTCTAGGGTTATGTTTTGAATTTGTGCTGAAAACTGTTGATAATGCAGTTGGTTTTGTTACTGCTGAGCAGTCATTACACAGCACCAAGGCCAAGTCTGCTCTTCAACCCACCCCACCAGTACCTGGGGGTGCAAAAGAATCTGGGAGGGAGAGACAGCCAGGAGAGCTGTGCCCAGCTGACCAAAGACGTACGTTCTCTACTGAAACATTTCTAGAGAAATACCCTCTAATTCTAATTTGTTAAACTCAAGTTTACAAAGTGAAGAATATGTTGCCATTGTCATGGATGGCAGGGAGAGGTAGTGTCAGCAGCATACAGTTGGACTTGAAAAACAAATCAAAGCCTTATGGAGAAGTGTGCAGCCAAACTGTACATGGTGTCAGAGGGAACCTGCGAGAACCTTAACTTCTCGAAATCACAAAGGAAGCAAAATGAATCACTTTATCTGGCACTGAAGTTCATGTTTGTATCATTATTCATCCTGGTATCTCTCTAGAAATGAAAATATTTTGTATCATGAAAGCATGACAATCATATACAGGATGTTTTTTTGGTAGCATTACAATTCCCAGTCACCGGAAAGGTCAGATAAGTTTGTGTACTAAGACAAATTCCAAACAGGGCAGTCAGAAGGATTTCAAGTGCATCAATATTCCCAGACAGGATGAGGATTTGGTAGAAGAAAACTTATCAGAGATGTAATATTTCTAACTATGTAATATTTCTAAGAGATGTATATTTCTACGGGGAACTACGGACCTGCCAGTCTGACCTGAGTGACAGGGAAGGTTATAGAGCAGGTCATTTTGAGTGCCATCATGTGACACATGCAGGAAAACCAGGCTATTAGGCCCAGCCAGCATGGGTTAAGAAAGGCAGGTCCTGCTTGATCAACCTCATCTCCTTCTGTGACAAAGTGACCCACTAAGAAAAGCTGTGGTTGTTGTCTAGTTAAACTCTAATAAAGCTTCTGACCCTCCCACAGAGTTCTCTTGGAGATACTGACTGCTTGTGACTTTGATGGGTGTTCTCTTCTCTGGGTAAAAATCCTACTGGATGGCTGTGCCCGAGGCATTGTGGTGAATGGAATTAAATCCAGTTGGCTCCCAGTTACTAGAAGGTTTACAGAGAGTCCTGGATCATCTGGATTGGTGGGCCAAGACCAATTGTATGAAATGCAATGCTGGGTCCTGCATTGGGTCACAACAACCCTACACAAGGTTACAGGCTTGGGGAGGAGTGGCTGGAAAGCTGCCTGGTGGAAAAGGGCCTGGGGGTGTTGGTTGACAGCCAGCTGAATATGAACCCACAGTGTGCCAGGGTGGCCAAGAAGACCAACAGCATCCTGGCAGCAGCCCATCTGATTTTGAACTTGATTAGTATCTTCGATTTTCAAGTCATGACCAAACTCATTATTCTGTGTTCTTATAGCAATTAAAAAAGAAAACAGAAAAAAAAAAAAAAAAAAAAAAAAAAAAAAAAAAAAAAAAAAAGTAAAGGTAGTAAATTTGAAGAAGATCAAAGGAAAACCCTTTTTATTATTTAAAAAATTAACATGTGTTTTTGAGCTGCTTGTTGCATAATATTAAGTGCAAGAGGCCCTTTGGCTTTGCTGCTCCATATTCATAACTTCAAAACTTAATTTAAATGAATTTAAAGGACATACTTGTGCTTCAGATAATCTTGCTTTACTAGCTGATTCTAATTTTTGACACTTCTTGATATTAAAATTTCCAAAATAGCATGCTTTCATGTAATAACAAAAGAAATATTTCATAAAAGACATGGTAAACACAATCTGAAAATACCCAAAATTGGTGCTACAAGACCCAGGAGAAAAAAATGTGAGGTATGAATGTCTCAGAGGTTTCCAGAATACCATGGGCAGACCCAGGAGTCAAACCCCAAGTCCCAGTCCAGTGATAAAGACCATTTGGCCTTACAGTAAATTACTTCAAGTTAGGTATTTGAAAAAAAAAGAGCTTGAGACTTACAGTTTGTGCTTCACTTGCTGATCTAAAGAGACAAATCCATTTAAACCCAGAGCAGTGCAACTTTCATTTTTCTTATGGCAAACAACAGAATAGGTTATTATTTTCAGTTTAATTTTGGTCACTGTTATTTCTGTTCAAAACTTTCCCTGCTGTTTTAATAGAAGGAAATAGTGATACCCTGTGAAACATTCATCCACTGATTGCCTTCTATGTTTCCCCTGCTAATTAATCACTTCTTTAGAATTGCTACTTCAGCACATAAAATATACCAATTTTATTTTTCATCTTCTCTTATTTGCATCCAGTCACTCCTTCCTGATTCCCTTTGTTTATCAGAATAGGTTTTGGTTTTGATATCCTTAAATTTTTAGTTTGCTCTCAGGAAGAAGACAACTAAAGCACATGTTCCATGATAATCTGAGAAATAGACCACCAAAAGGGATCAAAAGGAAAAACTTTTAAAAACAGCTTTTTCAAGTGCCCACAACTACATCAGATATTAATGAACATAGATTCCTTGGAGATAAACCAAAATGTTCCAAATTTCATTTTTAGTGCTTCTGAGGTACACTGTCTCATATTCTAATTTTCTCATAGTATTGTATTAGGAGACACATATTTTGAAAATGAATTTTCAGAAATTTGTAACCCTTTTCTTTCCCTGTTACTCATTTTTCTAAGCATATACTTGATACACTAATAATAAAATCACCTTAATTTTACCTGTGTAAACTGCCAGCTTTCACAAGAAAATTAATCCATAATCCGTGGGTACAAAGCATAGCCTGAAATGGTTACAAAAAGATTTCCAGAATGAAATTTAACACAGACACAGAGCTCTTTATCAGGAAATACTTAGTGATAATAGATTTAAAATATTTTCCGTGTTTTTAAATGAAAACAGACTTTGAGCATCCTACCAATGTGAACATAGTGCACATTCCTAAAAAATCTTTTACTACAGCATCCATCTTGCTCTTGCTGTTACCTTTTTCTCAGTGAACATTGCCTTAGTATTGTTTTTGGTGTCTGCTTATTCAGAGAATCTCTAAGGAGGCTCAGATGACAATCTTGTACTTATCTCTAGAAAGAAAACCCAGTATTTTGCTTCTCAAACTGATCCTGTGACACCTCTTTTTTTAGCACTGATGATAACAGAAGTTCCTTAAACCTGGATCTCCCCCATGAATCTCAGTACTTACCTGTAAGACAAAATGGTAAAGGTTTACCTTACCATTACTTATTTTAGCAGAACAGATCACTCTGTAATTAAGAAAGTGGAGCAACAATGAAAAAAGTTTTGCTTAGTAATTGAAGAAGGAAACTACCAACAGGATTAGATAAAATTTGTCCATATTTGGCTGTCCTCTTACCCCCTACTGCACGTATCTGTCAGTATACAAGTACCCTTCCTGTTTATTATCTCTTCTTCCTTTATGGAAGACAGTGGCACACAGAAAATAAAACACTTCTACACCTTCCAAAAGAAGATTCCTCAAGTGTAGGATAGCAATTCACAGGTGCACCTAGCAGGCAGTGAGATATCACTGTACGACTATTGCCCTGTGAAACACAGTTATAGTGTTTTTAACTGTGTTTGTACTAACAGTTTAACCCTATTAGAAAAAGAAAAACAAAACACATGAATATATTGTTATGTTTACTTGGCTTATTCAAAGCCATTAGTTAGCTTTCCTCATTGAACTAATTGAATAATTGATTATAGAATGTAGTATATTTTATGTTATGTCAATTACCTTCTCTAATGAGATTGAAGAACACAACCATTACTCCAGTGAACTGTTGTAGCCAGTTGGAAAAAGAAATATGTACTTGTAAAATGTAAATTGCATTTCTAACAGATATGTGGTCTGGACAGACCTATTGAAAAAACATTTAACAGATTGTACTGGGTTGCTAGTGGAAAGAAAACTATGCAAGGGAAAGTTTATTATGTATCTTCCTATTGGTGAAATCTTGTCTCTAATGATATTGAGTTGGGGAACATGGTTCAGATGATAGGGCTTTTGGTCATAGATTTGATGAGGTTACCTATCTGAAATTTTGGAAGATAAATGCTGTCATTTTACTGCTTGAAATAATCAAAATAATTCTGATTAGAATCCTCAAGCAATTTTGTCAACTTCTGTCATCTTCTACAGTGCATTGGTCATTAGTGCTTTTTCAGACTTTAGCTGTATCTGTAAAATAGTAATAAACTATGAGTAACTTTTTGTTCTGAACTGACCAGAGGTCATCTTTTTTCTAAAACTTCTTTGTGGATACACCAGGGCATGACATCCTTGAGTTTTCAGAAATAACTCTTTATTCTTTTTGAAACAAATATACACTGCAAGTTTCAGGCTAGCCTTAAAATTTTCCCTGTATGCTCTCAGTCCTTTTGATACTTTTGATATAGTCTAGCAGTCACGTAAGGATGATATTTTGTTGGTTTTTTGCAAAGCAATATATAAACAATAGAATATTAATCCACATAGACTTGATTTCCCCATCATGCGGATGAACTCAAGCTAACAAGGATTAAAAGAGAAGGAAAAAAACACTGTAAAATAATGAAATATCAGAAACAAGAAGTGAACTAAGATTTCCCAGCAGAGAAGGCTGGAAAACAGACTTGTGTACTATAAAAAAATAGGCATAGCAATTAAAATAATGCATTGAAAGAATGGAATATTCTTTCCATTAAACTTTTGTTCACATTTTCCTTTGCAGAATCCAGAAGACCTTGACAGAATGTTTACAGTGGGATGTAGGCCCATATTGAGACATATTTGAGTGTGTACACATAATCTTAGCATGCAAGTTGTGTGCACTGTAGACAATGCAGAGCTCAGTTCAGCCATCTAGTAGTTTCTTGTGAAAGATGAAAATATATTGTGTATTGCTTCTACCTAGTTTTGTGAGAAGATACTGGTGTCTTGTGGGTCTTATATCACATCTACCAGCTTTGTGCAAATTTTTCAGTTGTGTAAGGGCATGAAAAATGTCACACCTACCTTTAGGAAACTGATTCAAGTCTGCAGCAGCAGGTCAGTCAGCTAATTGCTTTCTAGACCCAACTGACTACTGCCTAGACTATTGCATGTACTAACCACTTGGAAACCCTTGTTTAAACTTCTTTGTCCAGATCTGGTTCTCACTTGCCATTCTTCTACCCACATACAGGCACCCAGATGATTTGAGATAGCCAGAAATACCCACAAGATGCTAACAGGTGTCATGCGGGGCTTGTTGAAGAGTTGAGGTACTTTGGAGGATCAACAGGACACCAGGTACTGTACTCTAGAGGATGTCTGTGCAAATTCAGCTGAACTGAGCTAATCTATAGTTTAGGAAAGTTTTCTCTCCAAGTAGGTTTGATCACCTCACACATTCTCAGAAGGGAAGCTGAAGATTTCCCTCTAAGGAAGTGCATCTTTTAGTGGCCAACAGAGTTACATGCATGTGTACCTTGTGCTTTGCTTTGTTTTTAAAAAAGTATCCTAAGAGCTTTGTCTCTCTGGAGTAAGACCTCTTCTTAGTAAAAACTGCAGGAGATAAGGCTGATTCCTTAAGTTAACTCACTGCTCCCAGAACAGGGAGATTGTTGATCAGGGTCAGGCAGGGTGCAAAGCAAACTGTTGTAAAGTTTCAAAGAAACCTTGTAAGGTAGCCTCTTGTTCTGTACAGGATCATTTGGCTTAAACTGTGGGAATTGACAAGATTTAAGAACAACTCAGGAGACACAGCTGTAACCTGATGTTTGAATGCTACCTTGGCTGTCCCTTTCTGGGGGAACTGCTTTAGTACAGGGGGAAACAGTACAGGATCTCATCCCTTAAGTTCAACAAAGCTCATTTGATACACCCAAGTCTACAGAGCCACTAAAAAAGTATCTGTTCTACGAGGATAAACAGGTTTCCAGTTTTCTGTAGTTTGGAGTGTACAATACAAATTGAAACAGTGTGTTGCGTGAGAGAAAGTTATTGTTCCCATTTTTTGGTGTTGCCTGTAGGAGAATAAATAGTGCACAAATGTTAACTGAAGAGATGTAGACAGAAAGCAAAGAATATTGGCAGATAGGGTGAAAGCATTTAATTTTCATTCTATTAATGAGATGGATGGCACTTTGTGAAGGCCATCTCATATCATTAGTTGAACCATCTAAAAAATAATGATATATCCAACAGCAGAAAATTCATTAATTCTGTGGGGACACAGTGTGTATACAAGCTCTCTCTTTGTCAAAACCTAACTGCTTTGAAGAGAAAACAAAGGAACAAGGCTAAGGTTCTTTTCTCCAAGAATATAGAGATTAACAGTTTCTATTTTGCAGAAGGAATAAAAATCTTCCTCTTTCTTCCATGATAACCAATCAGAGACTTGAGAACTATCTTTAATTTATATTCCTTGTTTTTCTCATTTGCTTTTATTGTCTTGGCCAAAAAAAAAAAAAAAAAAAAGGAAAAAAAAAGGTTTTTTTAAAATTTTTTTATATTTTACTGTGAAGATTTGAAAATTTTCCTACGCTGGGGAAAAACCTAGTATAATACTAGAATCACAGAATCATAGAATAGCTAGAGTTTGAAGCGACACTTACAGGGAGGGAGCAGCCACATCTTCCTTGGGCAACTTGTACTGTAAATTTAATAATTTTAGGGACTTAAAATTATAAATATAGCATTTTCAAAAAGGAGGAATATAAATAGGCTCCATCAGATGAATGAACCATAGAAAAAAATAAGGAGAAAGATTCACCATTTGAAATCAGACTTTTGTGTGGATACTGACTATAAGAAACAGAAGTCTCTTTGAATTTGTGTCATGAGTTAATTATTAAATGAAAAAAAATCTGTTGTCACTGTGGATGTTATCCACATGGATTATACTAAAGCCTTTGACACTGTCTCCCACAGCATTCTTCTGGAGAAGGTGGCAGCTCATGGCTTAGACAGCTGTACTGGGTAAAAAACTGGTTGGACAGCTGAGCCCAGAGAATTGAGGTGCCAGTGGGGTGTTTGAGGACTTCATCATACTTCTTCCCTTATTCTTGTATCTTTTATTCTTCATGCTCCCTACTTGATCTAAAATTTCTACTTTTGAGCATCAAAAACAACTATCAGGATTTTTGTTTTATTTTGTTTCATTTAAAGTAATAAAAACTAGATTTTTAAAAAAATAGGGATACTCTTTAAATAATTTCATAAAGTATTCATTTGTTTATGGAAACTTTATAAAAAAATCTAGGAAAAAGGTTAACTTTTAACTTTTAACTTAAAACCTGGAGGTGATTGATACTACTGATTAATACATACCTTGAACAGTGACATAGAAGTTCCAATAGCTTTTTCCAGGCTTTTGGCAGTACAGTTTATTTATTATTACATCAGAATCTGAGGTAGATTTTTGTGCTCCAGCATTCCATAAAGATATGGAATTCATTAATACTTAATAAACCTCCTGCTCTTTCCTTGCCCTAAAGTTAATCGAAAATTTCTGCTAACTCATTTATGGTCAGTTTAAAAAAATGTTGGGTATTTGCTGGGAGACAGTTCAAACACTTGAATTTCTAAGTATGTTTCTATGTGTGATTGATGATATTGATCTTAAAGAAGAGGGAAAGGAACACAATCTCTCAGATGTCTTTGAAGGGAGGGTGGCAAATAGGCTTTGGGAATGCATGTGCTGTTACCAGCTTGTCTGGCTTTTTTGAACTATTTTGTTTCACTCTGAGAGAAGAATTCTTGGGTTTTTGACATTGCAAAGGTAAATGTTTCTCAAAAAGAAAACCAGCTACTCTTCAGATTCTCATTGTCAATATTTTTAAAGGCTTTAGCTTCAGACAGGGATTTTTCCTCGTACATTTTAAACCTGTTTTTATTTTGTGACATCAGTTTACCTTTTCTAAATATTATTTAATCTAGAAAATTAAAGAATAAAGATGAAATATTTAAAATATATCAGATAAATGCAGTTCTTCAGTAGGTCATCATATGATTGCAATGTCAGGTACCACAAAAAAGGCAATTTGTGTTGCTAGGAATATATGTTTAAAAAGTGCTAAGAAAACCAGTGCACAGAAGTGAATAGGCTCAGGTATGTTTGAGACCATTGATCAGATGAATGACAGAACTCACAGTTAAACAAAATTATCACAGGGATAGATGCCAGTTGCACTCCATCCATTTACAGGATTAAATTTCTGACTTTCTGAATAGTTTTGAAGGCAGTCTGGTAGTGAAGGATTTGTGCCATTCCATTATGGGAATTCATAATTCCATGGGCTTAAAAGAAAATATACAGTTAAGAGTTTGTGGGGTTTTGTTCAGTTTCTAGAGCAGAAAAAAATATCTTAAAGGCCTGCTATGTTGAAAACAGTAATGTTGCTATGACCCTGTCAAATTTGCTTTAAATTTATTTCATAAAATGCCAACTTATCCTTCTATTACATTATGTTGTGTATTTATGTGTAAAACTAGCCCATAAACTAAAATCTTTTCATATCAAGTGAGCAGAGATAGTAGTGCTGGCTCATGAACAGATCATATTATACTCATTAGAAGAATGTACTTTATTTTCCTTGAAACCCAAAGTTACTTCCATATGGAAGTTAAGACATATTGCTTCATGATGGGCTCATTTTTTCATGGAAATCTAGGAAAAAAACCTCAGAAACTCTGAGATAATCTCAAGTAACTTCAAGCATAACCAAAGCTGTATGAACCTGATCTGAGGAAGGAAACTTTTATTAAAAAATTACATTTTTCTTTGGTTTAAACTCTTCAAGCAATGGACAGTCTGTCTCATCTCATAGTTATCCCACTGAGGTGATCAACATGTTGTTCCAGTAAACAGTTATTCTGTTTATTGCTCACTGAATGCTCCCAAACTAAAAATAGACACAAGACATGAGATGTCACAAAAATAAGGCACAGTTTTGGTTTTAAGATTGTAACCATTTGATATACCTTTTCCCTTTTAGAATATATTCTTTAGTCTTGGAAAAGTTGGCATGCTCACTTTTCAATCTGTCAAATAAAATAGTATTTTAAAAAACTTTGATAGCATTCAATGATCAGTGATTAAGAAGCGTCCTCATTTTTGAATGTTATAAACCTGCTCATTTCCTAACAAACAAAGAGAAATATTGCATTTGAAACAACTTGACATGCACCTTGAGTGGCTGAAACAGGAGCTGTTCATCAGTGAAGCCAGTGCAGTGGAGCTTCTCCCAGCCTTAAGATTTGATCTGTTCTTGGTTTAATCCATGGGACTATCTAAAGGACTGTCCCTCATCTGTGGAGCACAAGGGGAAGAAGCTGCTGCTTGTACATGACCATGGAGGCACTGGGGAAAATTGATCATGCAGGACACCTTCATGGGCAAATCTTGTTTCTGTGAATGTGGAATACATGATTTGTTTTAACTAAGCTCAGTGCATTAGTCAGAAATATTACTTATTCTCTCTTGCCATATTCAGAGAGATTCTATGCCTTCTTCAGAAGAGCTAGAATAATGTAAGTTGCTGCTAAGCCATGAGGAACAGAGGAAAAATAAAAAGAAGCAAAACCAGTATTAGCATTAGAATTAGTGACATTGCCATAAAGATAAGGAAAGGAAAAAGAGATTCATCAATAAAAATATATGGGGTAGTTTTTATTAGTATTTTTTTAAATTATTTTTTCTTAACTGTTCCAGGATGAAATCTCTGAGACAAACAATATACAGAATTCAACCTTTCACAAATTCTAGAGTACAGAGATATACCTCTAAAAGCACAGCACACTAATGAAGAGAACTCTCCAGAGACAAGATGTTTAAATAATTAAAATATCTGGCATGGTTGAGAAATGAGTTCTGTTGCCACTTACCATTTATTTTTAATCTATTAAAAGCAATCAGACATTTGAAAGAAATTACTTTGAAAAATTTAAAGGAGCACAATTTATAAAAATTGTCATTGGTAAGGTGATATTAGATAAGTCATTAGATAAGTTTTTTTGTGCTGTTCCCAAAGAACACAGTTGTAAATGGTAATTTAAACTATTTAGAAAATAAAATGAGTAACCAAGAATCCCCAAGATGACATATTCTCTTCAGTTGTTTATTTGTACTTTGGGCTTCTGTATGATTTTTTACATCTTGCAGGACAGAAAAATTTTTACTGTAAAGCCTTGTATTGTTCTTGTGTATAGACTTGTATTGTGCTCACTATGAGTACACTAAATTTTAATGAAAACCATTGCTGGACTTGTACTGGTAATTCCTATCATGAAACATATTGAGAACATAGCTAATGAATACGGAAATACATACAACATATGTAGTTTATTCATATTTTTACACAACCCCTTTTCCCCCATTTGTTGCATTTCCTATTATTTTTGGTGCTATACAAGCTCTTTCGACAGCTAGGAATTTCTCACTTCCACATCCGAAGTCCTTCCCTATATTTTCCATGAAACTAATATGAAATTACACTATGTATATCTAAAGATGACAGAAGATGAGATATATAATGTTCATGATTTGGGAGGTTTTCTGGGTTTGCAGTTTCATTAAGGAAACATGGACATTGAAATAATTTGTTACAAAGGTGCCCAGTAATTTCATAATTACTTTATATAGCTGGGAACTCATCTTCCCTAGTAATTACCACCTAGGAGCTAGAGTCAGGAATTATCGTTTTGTTTGTTTGCTGTCATCTGTAACACTGACTCTGTTACATTAGATAAGCAGTTTAAGCTGTCTACTGTTTCTTCATGTAAAATATTAATTGTCTCACAGCACTGTTGCATATTGTAATTGCAACATACTGTATATCTCTTTTATAACTGATAATGCAGAAGAGGAGTACTAACATGATGTGCTAAGAAATTAGTTAGTATATTCACCTTCTTACACAAGCCAGAGAAGTGCCTCTGTAAGGAGTTTCTCCACTTCTTAAAAATGTAAATTTTTTTCCCTAAGCAAGGTCATTCTTTCTCCTTTAAACTATGCTTTATACCATTAATATGTTTCATAATTTTTATATTTATAATCTGTGACCAGTTTTCATTTAATATCTCAAACATCATCAGAATTTTCTGGGTATTCCTATTTGCCTTTAGCATGCACTGTGGCACCCTCAAGATTGCAAAGTGTTTTATGATTTCTTCTAAAAAAAATTGCATTATAGTTGCCAGAGTAAAATAGTCACTACTTCAGTGATTGATAGAAATGACGTTTTAATCTTATCTTTGTAGCTGATGCTTCAAAGACAAAGACATTTCCAAACAAGCAGCAATGTAACATACTGCAGAAAAACTAAGGCTGTGTCTTCATATTTAATAAGGTGATCACATTTTTGTCATTTCTCATTGCTTCATCTTTAACATTAATAATATTTAGATTTTTTTTTTCTCACCAAATTTGGAAAACAGGACAGGGAACCTCACTATTAAAAAATTACAGTAAAATTGACATTTTTAATAAAATACTTGAGAAAAATTACATCCAATTTGAGGTTGTTAAATCTAAGAACAATGGATAAATACTTTAAAATTTATAGTATTTTCTTTTCTCACATCTCTCATTCAGCAAGCTCCTTATAAAGCCAATTAGTATCTAATTTATTTTATATTGAATAGCTGGAAATAACTGCTCTCCTATGTAGTACAGCAGATAATCCATTAAGAAGCACAGTAAGATAGGAAGCCATCAGGAGCAACTCCATGAGAAATGAACTGTATCTTCCAAACACAGGCAAGAGGCTGGCTGTGCAGAGCTATGTCCTAGTCAAGTCACAAATACTCCTCATCCAAACACACTCATGATGCCACAGAGCTGGAAAAGGGATTCGTGTCACTGGACATGGAAAAATTTTCATCCCTTTTCCTCATGCCCAATAACTGCATCTCTAGAGATGAGTTATGGCACAGAGGTAAAATCAAGGCACTTTAGTTATTGATTGGATAACTTGATCTGTCAGTAATCTGGCTCAGAGTGCAGCCTTTTCATTACAGGTGGTGTTTATGAGGTCTCTCTCTTCTTCACAACTTTCCATTTCCCAGAAAACATACAAAATGAACTGTTCTGAGGTGTGTGTTAGGTTTATTTGACACTGGTTAAGAAGTTGAGAAATTATCTGGGACACAAACATGTACACAGCATGAATATATAAGCTTGCTTACTCAAAGAAATCAACCTCAAAGCAGAAATAAACATGAAGGCTGAACTGTTACAGTGAATGGCAGACTAGCCTCTATTCTCTGATTTACAGGCTCCCAGTAATCTCAATAACATACAGAGAAAATATTCCGACTGAAGTATGAATCTGCAGGAAGGTAGAAAACCTTTCCTGATTCATGATTGTGCTATGCCTAAATAACAGCTTCCCATGGTATTGTCACATGTATACATCTTCTTGTCAACTATTGTATGATGAGTATATTAAATAAATAGGTCAGCATAAAATTCTTCCTTTTTTAATTTTATTTTATTTTATTTTATTTTATTTTATTTTTTTATTTTGATTGTCAAATTTTTAATAAACTCTGCTTCCACTGAGTGAGGGTCAGAAGGAACAACCATAAACCAAATGAAAATAAATATCACTGTGAGCCACAGATTCCACCTCTTCACACCTATGAGCCTTGTGAGACAAAGAGGAAAATATAAAAGAAAGTAAAAATTTTTATTGAGCATTTTCTGCTTTAGGGCATTTTCTGTTCACATAAAAGTGCTAAAGAACTACCATTAAAAAAAAAATTCAAACAGACTCACATCTGGATGCATATCTTAAACTGAATAAGTTGTACGATAATTGTTTTAAAAACTAGAAATTTTTGTATTCTGAAAATTGTAAATACTTTTTACTTTCATAAATATGCTTCTTTAGTATATTAATAAATATTTTAATCTAACTAGAGCATTCAGTCATAAATTTTTTAAAAGTTTTTTTTAAATTTTTGCAAAAATCAAATTCTGAAAACCCTTTCAATACTAGCCATTCTATGATTCTGATGAAATCAAGCACATTAGGCTTATTTAGACACAAAGACAATTGTGTGACTAGAAGATATTCCTCAGTGCAAAACATACTTGTGCACAGACTGATAAGACAAGAGGAAAATGAAATAAGAGAGGAAATGAGGGACAGACAAACAAGCATGAAAAGAAATAAAATATATAATTTGTCATACTGAATCTGAGCACTCAGTTTTCAACACAGGCAGATGAGGAACTCCCATAACAGGAAACTACTCAATAAAGCCTCAATGGGGAGAATCTTCTTAACATCATGAAAAATACTCTTTAACAATGTCCTGGAAAAAAAAGATGATTTATGAACTTTAGAGATTTTTGAGCAGTGTAAATGTAGATATTGTTCACAGATAGTTTTGAGGCTGAGAAAACTGGGCCTGTTCAGTCTGGAGAAGAGAAGAATTAGGGGAGACCTTATTACAATATTCCAGTAATTAACGGGGGGCTACAAAGAAGATGGAGACTCCCTATTTACAAGGAGTCACGTGGACAAGACAAGGGGCAATGGGCACAAGTTGCTCCTGGAGAGATTCCATTTGAACACAAGAGGAAAATTTGAATGAGAGGCACTGGAATGGTCTCCCAGGGGAAGTGATGGATCCCCCCACCTTGGAAAGTGTTAAGTATCAACTCAATGGTGTGCTGAGACAGCTCATACAAAAAATTCTCCTGGAAGACTTATAAAAAATAAAATAAAATAGAATAAGCAGCTGGGTTGGAAAGGACCTCTGAGATCATCTGCTCCGCTGTGGTTACCAGATCCTGGCTCTGAGTGCCACATCCAATCTCTTCTTAAAAACCTCCAGGGATGGAGAATCCACCACCTCCCCAGGCTGCCTATCCCAATGCCTGATCACCCTTTCTGAAAAGAATTTCTTCCTAATAATACTAGAAGGGTTTGACCAGATGATCCTCAAGGTCCCTTCCAACAAAACATTCTGTGATTCTATGATTCTATCTAAACCTATTTAATCTTTTCTTAAAATTCTCTAAGGTGACAGGAATGGAAATTTATTATTGCCTTATATTTTCTGACAGGCATAGCATGTTTACTCCATGTATTAATATCTTGAATATCTTCAACCATGACAAAAAATCGTGGTACTTTGAAAAGGCAGTAATTATGTCATTCATGAAAAGTCATAGGATGGCATTCAGTGGCTGATGCAATTCCAGTATTTATTTTTAACTTCAAGGTTCAAGTTATATGCCTTCCAGTTTAATAGAAAATAAAGTCCTGTTTTCCTGTCGTATCTAAATTCTTGTATTGCTTTTACTACATTAATCTCAGTTTTTCTGTCTGAAAATATTATCAAACCTATATTTTGACTTCATCAGTTTTCATAGGCAGCAAAGCCATTTTGAATTTCCAGGCTGAAGGGAATTAGCTCTCTTCTTCAATACAGATGGACAGATTAACCAGTTTAAATCCCATTGTCACACTGATGTGTATCACTATGATCAGTCATCAGAAACCATTATTGAGACAGCACATTAACCCATCTAAAAGAATCATCTGTACAGGGAAGGAGCCAAATGATATATTATATGTATGGTCACTGATGACTTTGCTGAACCACATTAGTGGACATAAAAAATTTCATTGAAAAATTTATATTATAATATAGGTTAAGACCAACATCTTAGAAAGAGATCAGAAAAAGCAACGAAGACATAAGGTATTCTTTGTATAAAGAATACTCTTGGTACAGACATTTACAGAAGTTGAAATTTTGTAAACAGGCTTTTTTTGCAGGTGCAGCTGCATAAAAGGCAAGTCCATAAGAGATAAATACAGAAGTGAATTTCATAAAACAGAAGATCACAGCAAAATTCAGCTGTAGTAAAGGAGAGTTATCATCAGACTTCCTCCCAAGCAAAGGTCAAATACCAGATGAAAACATATGAAGTTCTTTTTAACCTTCCCAGAAAATTTTCATAAACTAATCTAATTTCTCACAAAGTTACATTGTTGTAGCATGGTGATCTGAAAAATAAATGAGGGAGAGCTACTGGGGTTAAGTTTTAACTCTTCCCATTACTTTTCAGTGCCACTACAGCAACCGAAGTTAACACTTGAAGCCACAATCAATCTGAATAACGTCACTTTCACATGTCCTACATGGGTAGGAGATTTGAGTCATTAGCCTTCCTTTAAAAGTACTGTCCTTATATTAAGAATTGACAGTGGGAACATATTGAAAAAATCCAACTAGGATAGTATCATTGTTGTCATAAACTAGTTTTATATCAAACATGGCTGTGATAAAAAACACAAATACAGATTACATTTTTTTAAGAAGTTTGTTTCAGAGCTATCCTCTTGGAAGCCTGCACATCTGTTACCTTAGCATGAAATTGTAAGATTGCCACATAGTCCTTTCTAACAGCCACGGCTGCAGTAGTTGAAGTCAGTTTCTTCCAGAAGTTTAGATTCATTTGAAAGGAAGTCTACATTAGTTATCTTTTCAAGTTTTCTGAACGACTGATGAGGGGAATCTTGACTATTCCTGCTCTGTAGAGAAGAATGAGTGAAGCTGTCGTATACTCCATGAGCATTTGTTGGCAAGTTAAACTTCTAATTCTTCTAGAGCTGTCAAGGAATACCTCTCGTTTCATTTGGTGGGACTCAACCCAGCAAGCCTGAGACAAATTTTGGTAAATTTTGCCAAATTTACCAATTTTAGTAAAAATAATTTACCAAATTTTTTTTTGTAGAAGTGAATTCTGCTTATGTGAACATTGTCATGTTTATGCGAAATGCAGACTTGGTACACAATTAGTGCACACTTCATCTGTTTCATGGCTATCCTACATTTCTATGCACTTTTCTTGTACTAAGCAATTATGCTTAAGAGTAAAAACTACATTACTGTACTCAGCAGGGGAAAGCTTACCAGAATAATGGGAATACTTAAACATTCATGTTTCATATGAGAAATGGTTTTCATTTGTGCTTGTTCTTGAAAAAACTTCCAGTTTTTGCTTTCCTAAATGCTGTGACTGATCACGCAAAATGCAGGTAATTTACTAAAGGGACTCTACTAATGATAAGTTATCCACAGCCAGCAACAAAAAGGATGAAATGAGATCCACTCTCCTCAATAGAAGTGAAAGACTAAAAGTAATCACCAATGGTTTTAAATTTTCATTTTTATGGAAATGCCAACAATTACTTCACTGTGATGGAACTTTGATTATGTTTCTTCTCTACCAGTTTGTCAAGCATTTGATATTGTAACATGAAAAAAATATCATGATGACGAGTCAATATATGGGACTGAAATAGAATTATATTTTCATTAAAGAGCAACATTAACCATTGGCACTATGAAGTGGTAACAAACTCCATTAGAAGAAAGTGCTCAATCAAAAAATGTTAAAGCATAAAAAAGCCTATTATGCTTGATTGCAATATTGATTTATCAAAAAAATTGGCCACAGATGTACACTTCTGTGCTCTTGTTTACATGTTATAAAACTGAATTCCAGCACTAGCAATGAGCACTGACTAATTAGAACAATCATTTCACTGTCTTATTCAAGAGATCCATTGAGATTTATGGTTTCCCAAGAAGATATTCCTGGAAGCTCCCTGTCCTTTCTGATTTTGTGTGGGTATGCACATCAGCGACTGATTAATGGTGCAGGCTCTTAATGATGAGTGGAAGAAACAAAGCTTGCTGGACTTGCTTGTTGTCCAGGGCTGTCCCTACCAACCGGGTGGTCAGGACCAGATAACTTAGTTGTTTCTGGAATCACCCCCACCACACTGTTGTTACAGTTCTCCTACAAGCTAATACATCTGACTGAACAGGTATCCTGGATAGCTTCATCATGTACTTCCAAATTCTGAAACTTACAGCAGTTCTGGAGGCTGTGCACTTTTCTCTTCTTTGCTGATATTTATGTACAGTCTGTATACTGCTCAATAGCAAATGAGGTCATAAGTAACATTAGTGAACAGTTAAAGAATTCAGATGATAATCTGAGATGATAATCTAATCACTGAGAAGGTTCACTGTGAGAAATGTGTCTGATTATATATTTTACTTCTAAAAGAAAAAGGTCAGGAAAATGTGGGAAATTGTAGGTTTTTTTCAGGATGTCTATTACTGATGTCTGTTAAATTCATCACTGATTTTTTTAGGAAAACTCAATTTACTTGGAAGCATAGTTTTATGCGTCGCTCTTAAATATTTTCCATACAAATGCAGTAGAGTTTATTTTAGAAAATACTTGTAACTTTCTGAAAAATTGTTGAGCATTAAGAAAAATATATCAACCCAAAATTGTAAATAAGAATGAAATCTGGATATACATACCTAGAAATGATGTTGATATGACTAAAAAAGGAAACAGCTGAGTAGACCTTTTTCTTCTGTAAAATACTTTGAAACTTCTTTGAATCTCATTTTCTACCACTTCTATTATGCATTGAGAGTCAAAAGACCTCACTGATATTTATTGTCTATTTTGGCTTCCAGTCATCTTTCACAATTGTTATCAATATTGCCATTGAGAAATAAGAGGAAATCTTTATTACTAATTTTAAAAGACTAGACTTGAAAGAATTTGCAGTGTTAATTATGAACCATGATAATATCATACTCGGGGTTTTGATGTATTTTAGCATCCAGTCTTCATTAGCTTTCACATGGAGACAAACTGACAAAGATAAGTCCTACACTCTTTGAGTATGCACATTTCCTAATCTTTTCTGAGGAATATTTCATACATAAAAATGTAAAGAGCAAATGTTATTACTAAAGTTAAATTGCCTTTGACTGAGTCATAGTACTTTCAATTGTTAGTCATTTATTACTAATTCCACATTTTCCTTGAAATCCACAAAAGCTCCCTGCTCTGTTAGGTGTTGCATTTAAAAGTATTGCCTTATAATTGTCTTGGGCCTAATTATATGAATTCTGTTATTCTTAGTGAACCAATGGGACTCCAACACTACCACTATTTCTCTATTACTTTTTCTTAAGAAAAAAATACTGAATATTCTACTGAATATCTTTTCCCAAGAATTTCTGAAAATATCTAAAAATTAATGAACTACTTTAGACAGTTCCTTCCTGCATTTCAGTAACTGCTCACACAATTTTAGGAGAAATAAGGTCATTCTTCACAGCTGCACAATCCACTTTATGCCTATGCTTTGCCTTCACTTTCCTTTATTGTGATCAATCTCTCTTTTTAGCTTCCAAAGGAATTGTTACACAAAGTGTTCTGCCACTATTTTAACATGTGCATCTATATATAGAGAGAGGGTAAGAGAGGAGATCACAGAAAAATATCTTATTAAGCATTTCAGTTTTCTCCTTGGCATCTGTTATTTTCAGTCTTTCCTTGGAAGGATAATATGATCATCTAGCAGAGTGTGATTGATTAACTTAGCAGAAGGAATATTTTGCATGTGTCAGTACTTGGAAATGCCATAGTCTGCATCTATGTTCCTGCCAGTTTCTTCTCTTACATGGTTTAAGGCAAAATGCCAATCTTTGTAGATCCCTGACATCTTTTCTCTACTTTCATCATAATTCTGGAAAATAACATATATTTCATGCAAACAGGACTGATTTTATAATCTGACAGAAAAAAATGTGCATACTATTTTGTGAGGTATCTCTGTGAGGGGTTCTAAAATATTTCTTTATGAAGTTAATATTCACTGAATAAGTACAATAACAATGAAGCTGTTTTATTCATCAACAGAATAAGCACAGCACAAGTAGCAATAGTGAAAACATCAGCTAATGCAGGAATATCTGTCAGTCTCTGCATAAGGACGTCCTGTCTTCAAGTTATCTGAAATGTTTTTATTTTAACTCTATGAGAAAATTGCTACCAGTTGTTATGAATTTCTACTGTCCTTGTATAATACCTTCATACTAGCAAAATCGAAAGCAAAGTACAAGGCTTATGGTTTTGTTAGTTCCTATGCAGTAAAGTTTCATCATCTTTCCTGTGTGGATGTGTGCTTAATCCCAATTTATTTTGTTCCTTCATCGAATATACCGTAATTACTATTTATTTCACTTCTCAAATTTCAAATTAGATAATATTGTGGTATTATTGCAGTTCATGCCTGAACTAAATTAAACTGTGTACTCGTATCCACACTGTGAGAGGTAGTATGGTCTCACATATTATCCAGAGTAAAACAGGGCCTTTTTGATAAAGAAAATGGAAAAAACAGATTTGCTGTTATGGCATCCACTTTAAGATCTATCTGGTCTTACTTAGTAAATTAAGAATTTTAAATGTAAAAGGTTTCTAACTTCTGTATTTCTTAGTCATATTTCTGGGAAAGTTTTTATGATGAGCTTTATTTCTCTAGGGAACATGATAGGAACTGAGAATAAAGTCTTGTTTCCCTCATCTTAGGCTGTCAGCTGTAACTTATGCAGTGCTATAGGCATGAATTGCCATAATTCCAAACTTTTCATATTGTAACATTATAAAGTAACTTATTTTTGCATACACAGCTTGAAAATATAAACCTGCAAAACAACAGTTTGGTAAATTTGAGTGGAATGCAACTCACCTATTTTAAGCAAAGATAAATGTCCAATCAGCCACTGAGGTTTCCACTAAAGAAAAGAGGGTACATCAGAGGATGATTCACCCCACCTGTCTTCACCACATATCTTGAGGGTGGGATGACTTGTCTTTGGATGTGCTTATCATTCTTTGCTGACCTACTAGATCACTAGCTTACACAATATGTCTTATGGATCACTGAAATTAGGTGAAATGAATCTCACTTTCACACAATATGACAAAAAGCCAAGTGAACATTTCTATTCTTATGTTTTGAACCCTCAACCCTTCCTTCAGTCTGTGCAGTTATGAAGTGTTGTGTTTAAAGCTAAGGCATGGATGAAAACTAAAGCCAATGAAATAAGTCATATAAAACTCTTTGCTTGAATTTCATGACATCTGTGCTTTTTGTGTTCAGTTTCTACTAATATTTGTAGTACCTTCCTAATGCTCATAGAGACCAAGGAGCAACGAAAAGTATTATATTCCTAAAGTTGCTATAGCAATCCACCAAGAGAGAACTGAGTAGGATGGGTCTAGTCCTCCCTAATTTGGAGATATTTTCCAATTAATTATTTCAATTCTTTTTGAAAACACACTATTTCTGTACTCTCTACAAAATATTTCCAGACTGACTAAATATTACTGGACCCAGATGAAAAGGAGTCAAAATTTCCTTTATTTGCTTTGGTATATCCAACCACAGAACAAAAATGTTCACGTATTGTCGTGAACCAAGTATGTAACCAAGGAACACCTCACATTCCTCCTGTCAAATAGTGTTGTGGGCTGGTATGTTAATGAGCCCTAAAGGAAAAAAATAAGTGTGCACACACAGCCTGTTTTACAAAAATGACAAAATATTTCAAACAAAATATTTATGAATCTTCTAATATCTTGTTAGGATTTTACAAGGTAATCAAGGATATTTATTTATATATTTTTAATGGAAAGGCTGTTAGATTGTTCTAAAGTTTGATGAACAAACTTTAGGTACCCCTGGGGTACTCAAAACCAGTTCTTTTCTGACAAAAGAGTGCAAAGCACTCTCACAAATTTATAATGCACAGACAGAAGGCTCCACTACCTATCCAATGAAGTAGTCCTGTAGATAACTATGCACTGAAACACAGATGCAGAAGTTACAAGCAAAGAAGTCTCTTTGTAAGTGAATTAAAATAACTTTCTTGTTTTAATAATTCATATAACACTGAAAAAATAACTTTGCTTAGAGTTCAACACATAAAAAAAAAAAAAAAGCTTTATTCCTACTCTACCGTTCAGCTGGAGTTAGAACATCTTTTCAGTTCTTTAGGGAGATACAACCATTATGAAGAGGATGAAAAGCTCATGACTTACAAACTTTAATTATGAAACATCTCAGTCAGAAGCCAGGACACTTTGTGTCATGCACTTAACCTAGGAGAGTAAGGACAGTGAAAATCGTTGACCCTGCAAGTCACCAGTACTATTAACAGAGATTTTTGTGAAGCATCTGGCTTGGTACTGCATGCCATTTAATATGAAACACAGAACAAAGCTGAACAGGGACAGTGTACAGTAAACATCATTTGACTAAATATTAATGCATTATAAGAGAGAGGAGAGCTGGTTTGTTTCTGAGAAAATCTCTTTCTAATAGTGTCCTCAAGTGGTAAATTCTTCATGCTATAATACTTAGTATCTCCATCAGTGACTTGGATTAGGGTGGATTAGTTGGTAAAGAGCTGGAGATGAGACACAGGTCAGGGCAGTGATAAGCAATGAAGACAATGGATTACTGAAGAATCAGCACATCAGGATCAGCAGCTAATTGAGATGATTTATTTAATGTAGGCAATAGGATATTTAATTAAAATTGGTCAGCTGTAAGATCGTTTATTTTAAAGGATGGAATACTGCTCTGGAAAGAAAGGTCTTAGAGAATGATTTAAAAGTTGAGGGAACCAGGATTTGCATACAATCAGCCAAAACAACACTTTCAAGTGAAAGGGGCAGTGAGCTCTCTGTTATGCATTTTTTGATGTAGACGCCACTGGGAAAAATGGTTATACTCATTTCGTGGGCAGTAAAAATTAGAAAAACGTTTGGAGGAGACCAATGGGTATGATGTGCCAAGGACTTAAGTGAGAGCCCCAGACCTGTCTGAGTTTGCATTGGCAAGTAATAATACATAAGTTATAGCAGTGAATCTGCAGAACGATGCAGCTAGTGAGGGATACCAAAGTTCACACTACAAGTGGATGGAAGTTTTATCTGCTGCTGCCTCTAGTTTGGTCTTGTAGTTTGTATGCTTAAAAGTGACAGGATCACATTAAGAAGTCTCCTGAAGCATGTACTTATTCAGATTTGGGTTCATGTAGAGCTCATTTTATACAATTCAAGGTTGTGTCATGAGGAAAAGCTAGGACTCATAAGTGGGGATGACAGATTTCCCTCAGAACAGCACTTGATGTCAATTAAAACACATTCAGTGTATTTGCAGAAGCAAAAATATGAAATAATTTGATATCTCTGAAAATAGTTCTCTGTGAATAGGTCATTTAAAAGTAACTTATATAGTGTCTAGAAATTCAAACTAGGTAAGTTTAGTATAGAAGCAACGTGGCCATGGTACCTGTGATTATAAATTACATAAACATGAGATAAACATTACATAAACAAGTTCTATAGTGGATTCCCTACAAAATAAAATGCTTTCACTGGAGTTTTCTTGAAAGATCTAATTTTAGGTTTGTGACTGAAGACTTATCTCCATAAACACAGAGATACACAGAGGAACAATGGTAAGCAGGGCAACCTTAATAACCAGGACTGTTGCAGGAGGGTGACTAGTGAGCCCAGTGGACAAGGCTACTGGTGCAATCTGTGTTTAAAAAAGTGTTCCTCTATGTGTTAATCTGTGTATGTGTAAGTATGTATATGTCTGCATATGTATGTATATATGTGCTGTACACGTGTGTTCCTATGTGTGCATTTTGGGAATACAAGCTCATTCTCACTGCTAGTTGGTCTTGAGAGTGTGGAGCCTGCCTGCCTTCCTGCCTTCCTTCCTTCCTTCCTTCCTTCCTTCCTTCCTTCCTTCCTTCCTTCCTTCCTTCCTTCCTTCCTTCCCATGTCAAACACTAAATTGTATTAATCTGATTAGTGGTATTTGTATCAACTTGAAGGAATATGGGGGAAACCTCAGATTATCTATCTAATCCATCCAATCTATTTTCTAACTTCTGTAGTCATTTATGTGACTTTTTCTCTGTCTGAATAGAAAGCTGCTGTGGGCTGGAATTTTCCTGAATGTAATGTTGAGTGATTGCTTGTCAGGGTTATTGTTGGTGTGGTGGTACATCTCAGTTATTACTGCCATGAGGTTCATTTTCACGTTCTTTTGAGTTCTTGGAATTTTCCTCAAGAGAAAAAAAATAGGCCATTATCACAGCTTCTGTTATTGCATCTGGCAGTATTACTACAGAAGCATTGCCATCAAATTTCTTCCAAAAAATAGCAGAGAAAAAAGAAAGATGTTCTGTTTTAGGTGATTTTTTTTTTCCTGATAGTTAAGGATAGAGAGAGATTGAGTCTGTGGTCCAGCACCTGTGAATGCCCCAATGAAGCAGTACACATGATTTCTTGTCTTGTCCTGAAGACCTTCTTTCTGGATGTAACACAGAAATTGATGTGAAATACAGTCCAGAGGAGTTGCCCTAAGAACAGCAGCATCTCTTTTATAGAATTATCTTTCTCCTTTGTGGCCTTTCCCTGCCACACTCTACATAAACATGAGAAAAAATATATCTATCTGGTTGTGGAAAGGAAATCTGTCACTTCTGCACACCAGATTTTCTCTACATCATTTGGATGCTGAACAGGCACAGTAAATCTACTTCCTGAAGATAGTGGATGCACAAGGTTTGCACTGGAATTCTGTCTCACATTAAGCTCACAGCACTTGTGAAAATCATAGGCCTACATTTCAGTACTCAAAACGTGTCTTTTTGCATGTGCACAGTGAATCCACAATTTGGCAGGCAAAATATGGATTATGTAGCTCTTTCAGGAGGCTAACACAAGGCATATGGAAAAAAAGACATTGGTGGCTGAATTGAGTAGAGTTCAAACTAGTAGATATATGACCAAAGCTTAATATTTTGGAGGAAACAGAAAACTCTCACTAAAACAGACTGAAGCTGGAATCCTTGTCTTATATTTGGGACATCTAGTAAATGTGGGAGGTTAATTAAAAACAACTGCCTTTTTTGTCAGTGATGTTCTGCTGCAGAACATTTTTCTCTTTTACTTTTTTACTTTTTTGTTTTTGTTTCCCTTCCCATCTTTTTACAAATATATTCCAGGACACTGAAATCCCTTCTGTATTATGGCCACTGTTGAAATAATCTGTGAGCAAAAGTTTGTGCACTATAAGAAAGCACATAGCTCTGACTGTGAGCCCTAGTAAGATTTCCTGCTCAAAATGTCATTATAGGGTATTTTTCAATTGTCATGCCTGGAATCTAATTTTTTGTTTGGTTTGGTCATGATATATTGAATGCAGTTGTGCATAGTTTGCCTGAGGGCTGCCCAGCTAGCAGTTCTTGCTCTTTCACTGTGCCATGCATATCCTCCAGAGTGAGGTGTAGATTGCAGGGAAAACCTGCAGAAAGCAAAGGTGAGGGTGCTCCTGCAGTGACAGAGAATTAGAGCAAGCAGGGGACCTGAAGCATGAGAGCACACTGAGAGATGCTTGAGATGAACAAGTTTGATAACCAGATAAAACTGAACCAAATCTGTATAAAGAAGAAAATTTTACTTGAATGAAGAAACAAACAGGCAAACTTTGTGGCCACTTCAAGGAAACAAGATTCAAGAGAGGAAAGTATTTTAGGGGATACAGCTGGTAGTGGAGCATGAGGTGCTTTTTAAGACCAGACATACAGTCTTAAACAGAAAATCAGATCTTTTTCTATTTGCAAATTATCTGGTTTAAATAAAACTTAAATTTTCTGTAAAAAAAAAAAAAAAAAAAAAAAAGTTTTTATCACTTTTGGTCTTTTCTCTGTAAGGAAAAGGTGCAGGCAGACACCTTTCAGCTCTCCAGGGCGTTATCACAACTACAAAAAGACAAGTCCAACATATCGAGAGAGATTAGTCTGGAATTCAGCACAGTTCCATGAGCACAAGAGGCATTCACTTGACTTTCTGTAAACCATTTGCCCATTTACATTTCCCAGGAGGTATAGCTTTACAGGTTTCATCCTGTGTGTTTTATCCTTATGCCAATGGAATGCAAATCTGAGAAGGCGTTAATTTTCTTGAGTTGAAATGAAACCTAGAAATGAAACCTAGGCTACCATTAGCAAATACTTTGGCTCAAGAAACTTGGCACACTTAAAAGGAACCCGTTTCTTATTAAAAAAAATAAAAATGGAGAAACAAACCAAAAACCAAAACCAAAACCAATACCAATAAAATAAAATAAAAATAATAAAACCAACACAAAAGCAATCAACCAGCCAAGAAACCAAACAAAAAACCCATAAATTTTGTGACCCAACAGGAATGTAGGAAATAAAAGGATATAAATAAAAAAAAACCCCTCTTGAAATCCCTTGTTGGACAGAGTAAATTTAAGTGAATTCAAACTGGACCTTTTTCTGCATCCAAAGTGACAAGCTTTGATACAATGCCCCAAGGTTCCCTGACAAGCAATTCAGCTGTGACAGTATTATCACTAGCCAATCTATATAAAACTAAAAAAATGACCTCATGCTAGTATCAACCTGACAAACATGTCCCTAAAGATATTCCCAGTTACGGTTTAATTAATAAGACAGGGAGTAAAACTTAGTTTAAAAAATTATATATGACTGATTTTTCAGAGAAATTATTGCAGTTGCTCCCATGCAATCCTTTGAATTTCTGAGACAAGCAGAATAGATTGATATGGTGGTGATAGGATTTGCAAATGATAGCAAACTTTTATTTATTAAGCAATGCATTCTTCATGAGCTGGAAGTCAGGTTTGATTCTGTGACAGTAAAGAAAACCTGTTCAAATGGCCTTTAAGTAGAATAATATCTTCAGGGTGCTGAGGAAGAGATGTGGAAGTCTCAGAGCAATGCAGACACAGTGAAGTTTTGTCCCTTTTTATCAGTAGCAGATAACAGGGGCTGTTGCACACTTGCAGGAAAAGCATTCTTCAGGTAGTGTGACACAGAGATGCCCTTCTCCCTTTCCTAGACCAGAGATTTTGTTACACCACCAAAATTAATGCAAATTAGAAGAAAGTGTCTCCAGCTAGATTAAAAAAAAAAAAAAGCTGCTCGGTGAAATCGATGGAATTACTTGCCCTTACATTCTATGGCCTACTTTAAAAATTCCCAAGTGAACTGTCATGACTTAAATTTCTGAAGTTATGTAAGCAAGCTGAAGAAGAGAAGTTTTGGGAGCGTTATGGAATCTTAAGTATGATTTTGCAGCTTCAAGCAGCTCATTATAAATTTTATCACTTGTTTTAAATGGATAGAGGTCTAACTGTCAGACCAAGTGAAGCTTACCTGTGATTGATCATACTGACCTAAGAAGAGTGCTTGGGATTTATCTGATTGTTGCTTCTGACAGGTTAAGGACAAAGGTCAGGTTTCTTGCTTCTGACAGGTTAAGGTCAAATAAGTGGGATAAGCTTCTTTTGAGGTGGGATTTGGATGAGACATAGGCCTGCCAATATTAAAACTTCAGAAGAGGATGGCATATTTTATCTGCATGTGGTTCTCCTTGTATAAGATAAATTTATTTATTTGTTTATTTATTTATTATTATTTATCAATTTATTACCAATGAAATGAGAATAGGATAATGAAAAATAAAACCTAAATCTTAAAACACCTTCCCCCTACCTCTCCTTCTTCCTAAGCTTGACTTCACTCCCCATTTCTCTACCTCCCCCTGCAGCTGTGGTGGTTGTGGTCAGTTCATCATGTTGTCTCTGCTGCTCCTTCCTCCTCAGGGCAAAACTCCTCACACTCTTGCCCTGCTCCAGTATGGAGTCCTTTCCATGGCAGAAGGTCCTCCACGAACTTCTCCATGTGTCTTTCCTACAGGCAGCAGATCTTCATGAACTACTCTAATGTTGATCACAGGTCTTGCCAGAAAATCTACTCCAGTGCAGGTTTCCCATAAGGCAATAGACTTTCAGGTGCATCCATCTGATCCCATGTGGGGTCCTTTGGGGGCTGGTGTGGATATCTGCTCCACCATGAACCTCCAAGGGCTACAAGGGACAACTTAACTGACCATGTCTTCACCATGGGCTGCAGGAGAATTTCTGCACTGGCACCTGGTGCGCCTCCTCCTCCCCTTCTCCCCTGACCTTGGTGTCTCACAGATTCTCAGTCCTCTCTTCAGGCTGCTATTGCATGGCATTTTTTCCCCCCTTAAATACTTTATCACAGAGGTAGTAGCACTGTTGCTGAAGGGCTCAGACTTAGCATTGGTTCTATCAAACACAAGGAAAGCTTCTAGCAACTTTTCATAGAAGCCACCTGTGTATCCTCCTCACTACCAAAGCATTGTCACACAAACCCAATACATGTTCCCATATAAGTGTGCTGGAGAATGCTATCAGAACTCTTCACAGAGATGTTAGCTACTGCTTGAAATACAGTTGTACTGTGGGGGATCCCACAGGTTGCTCTCAAGATCAAAATCCCCTTAAAGCAGGTGCTTATAGAAGCCTACATTCCACACAAGACAGTCAAGGTTAAGAGAGCTAAATACAGGAAAGTGGGAGACATCTATCTAATTCATCACCTTTACTTGCTCCATTTATTTTTGATTTATTCTTTATTGGTAGAGAGGTGCAAGATATGAGAAGAATAGTGGGCTGATAAAAGGCAAGACAAGCGGAAAGGAGAAGAACAGCAGCAGTGTCTAGAATTTAAAGAAGGATGCACAGGTGAAAAACATGAAACATTATGCCAACATTGTCTCCATGTAGAATCAAAAGGGAGAGTAAGAGTGACTCAGCCATTGTTTTAGACATCTACAGGGTAAATTTCCCTAGGCACATCACTTTAAGACACCCATAGACTCGCAGCCACAGGTATACTGGACAGGTATAGTTCCAGAAGGCTAGGCAAATTATTTGGAATATCTAATTTCTGTTTTTTCTTGCTGATAATTGTGATTGGGAGTGCTTAATTTCCTTATTCTTAAGGTCTTTTCTGCTGCTACATCCTTTTTTCAAGAGTAAACTGATAAAATTTTTCTTCTCTGAACAAGATATCAGGGCAATGAGTTCCACATGCCACTTGGAACAGGTTAAAGAGCTGAGACAGTTCTTATCTTTTTTTCCAGTACTCTACCCTCACTAATGAATTTGTAAAATGACTCAGTAAGTAGTTGGGCAGTGGCAGGGTTTTGTTTTTTTTTCATTATTTCATTGCAGTAGTTTTTTTCTCATGTGAGTGACTTTGACTCTTCCCTGGGAACTCTGCATAGCTGACTTTGTTCTCTCCATGCTGTCATTTGCATTTGCAACTCAATACTTCTAAAGCTGGTATGTATTTCACTTCATTGCAGAATTGAAACATTATCATTTTGAGTGTGCTCAGAACACTGGTGATATGTCTTCTCATGTTATCCAATTTCAGTGAACTAGTTTAATCAACTTTCTGCACTTTGTAATGCCTGTCACATTGAACAAGCAGGCTAGAGATCCATCTGCAGTTAAGAACAAAATGGTAGCAGATTGCTGTGCACTACTGAAATCCTGTCTTGTGTCAACTAAATATTTAGTTTGAAAAAAAACCCATGGGACAGTTTTGAGGCTGCTGTTAGTTACATAGGAGGCTATGGCATACTGACTTGGCTTCCTTTCACCTGGGAAGAAATTGTGAGTTTTTCTTACTGCTGTAAACCACATTATAATCTTTTTGACGGTTGTCTGCTCTCAATTTTCAGAATAACCTAATATGAAATTTTCAGTTCCAACATGTTCTGGTTCTAGAATAATAAATACGACCAAATACAATACAGAATGGTAGGAAATGATGTATTTTCAAGCATAAGAAATAATATATTGAGAAGACCTGAAGTAATAGGTCAGTTCTGAAAAAAAATTGACAGGTTTCCCTGTCTTTTGTAATGTGATAGAGACTATAGATTTTTTTATACTTTATTTTAAAGTATTTTGAGATAACTTTAATGGAAATCACCTCTTAATCCTTGTGGAGACAGAGATAATATGAGTAAATATCAGTAAACACAAAGAGACTTTCCCTCAGGAAAACCATCAAAGTACCACTAAAAATACAACTGTAGCTTGTTGCAGCTCTATTAATATTTCTGAGAGATTAGATTAAAGATTTTTCAAATCAATTGCTTTGCAATTCTTGAATGAATCCAAGATGGTCTTATGTCTCATTTGGAAATGAAAAGTTTACCCAGAGAAAGACCTTTGCTTCATTTTTATTTTCATCCCCACCACCCCCACAACCACCACCAGGAGACACCCTCCCAGGAAGGAGGAGATTATGAAACTGACCTCTTGAGACTAATTTGAATACAAAGCAGGAGTAGGTGATACATATGTAGAGGTGTATTGCAAAATCTGATGAATATGTAAAACTTCAGTGTATAGAACAAAAGCCTACTGCGAGATTGTTGCTCACAGATTTTAGAGGAATTATCTCCTCGTGTCCCCACCACTGAATAAACATACCCCTCTCTGTAACTTCCCAAGTTGTAGAGTCGTTTTCTGCAAGTCATCATCATGTACTAGAAAGTCTCGATCTGCCACAGTCTATTTTTTGTAGTTATCTGAGGTCCATCCCTAAAATTGATAGTATTTTAAAAGAACAGCATTCTGTCATAGGAAAACAGAACAAATAAGTTATAAAATAATTGCTAAAGCCACCATATATCATATTCTTTCCTGCATCTTTTTCATATTTTTCCCATCTGAAAGATTCATCTTCTGAAGCACAACCTTTTCTTCTGACCTTTAGGAAATTAAATAAAAATGAGGATTTTCCCTTGTTCCCAGTTAGAGGATGAAAAATGTGCATATAATATGAAGTAAAATAGATTAAAATCCACCCTACTAAGTTATCAAAACCTCTAGAATGCTTCTGACATAATCTTCTAAATGTCTTTTCCATAATTTCGAAATATGAGCAATTAAGAACTCCTAAAATAAAAATTAAGATAGATTTCTTAATGGATTACAGGGTCAATTCATAATTAACATACACATCAAACATTTTGTCTTCACCACACAGTTCTTTCTCACATAAATTGCAAAATGACACAGAAACATTTGATCATAGAACAAAAATTAAGAATAGTTTCAGCTGGCTTCTGTGACCTCTGCTCTCAGAGCTATGACCAGCAATGTTGCAGCTTCTTTCCATGCTACTTCACCTGAGTGCATCTGACCATTTACAGCCTTCATGAGATGTTCACGTCTCATGTTCTTGCTTTGCATGTTAAGACTGATGAACACAATACTCATTAATGGGATTGATTAACCTTATATGGATTCCTATTAACAAGGACCTGGATAATTTCCAAAGCTATTTTTCAGACATTAACACACGAATTTTTGTCATTACAAATTTTGGCTGATATCTGCATAGGCTGCTTGTGGTGACAGAGCTAAAAGTATACACCTAATTAACAAAAGAGAGGCCTTCAAGCTGAGTAATTTACTAGGGTAGGTAAAAAAAAAAAAAAAAAAAAAAAAAAGTATTAGTGGAAAATAACCATAATATGCCAAAGTATTGGTCCACGTTTTGACTTCTTGGAAGATGATAGATCATGCCCCACTCTAAAAATCCTCTTAAAATCAGGAATTATCCTTTATGAAAGAGGAATATGCTGCTGTATTCAGGAGTGAAATTTTCGTCTTCTACTGAACGATACCTAACGTTAAATGAACACTTGTGCTTTCAAATCTACAGGAATCAGAAACGGAATGTATTGAGTGGATTCACTGTCACCTGATTTCCTTTCACTCCTAAAAAACAGCAATTTGCAGAGAGGGGATGCTTATAGACATAACTATGAGATGTGATCTTTCATCTACAAAGACAGCTTCCTGAAAAGGATTAAGTGTAAACAAAACAGAATCATTCTGCTGCCTAGGAAATGATCTAATGCACCATGTGTGAAAATGGCTCGCCTCAAAACCGAAAAATTCAAGAAATAGAAAGACTCCAATATCACACACAAATCAGCTTGTGCCTAGTGAAAAGCAGCTTGAACATATGCTGATATTCAGAGTGGGATGGATACAGTTCATTCACATCCACCCTAAAAATACCATGCAGCATATTGCTGAGGAAGTAGTAGGAGAAGAGCAGGCAACAGCAACATTCATATCTCTGTGCTGGGAACTGTGTTAGGAGGATGGGAACTGAGAGGTGGTGATAAAACTGGTGGTGTCATTATTCTCTCTTGAGAAGATGAGCTTGCTGGTGTGTCATTGCCCTGGACTGTTGCCACCTTCCCTTTCTACAAAGAGTGAATATTATTAATGCAATTTCAAGTTACTAGGTGGTAGCCTTAGGGGGGGCATTTAAGTAGAAGGTCATATTTATATTTGTTCTTTGTGTCCTTAGAAGATAAACAGCATGGTGACATTAACCTTAGGAACAAGGTGACACTAACCTTAGCTTACAGAATGTCATGTAAATCTCTTAAACACAGTATTGACAGGGCATTTTACATCAGCAGCTTTGCAACAAGTGCTGTTCGCTATATTTTCTACAAGTATGTTACATAAAAAAGAAAAGACTGTCTCCAGGAAAAGCCTCTTAGAAGGTTTTTATTCTTTTTGCCCTCAAGTAAGATTCATGGTTTTACAGATAACAATGCTGAGCTACTGCTTGTATTCCCCAGAGACTCCTGTATATGACCTCTTTAATGTCATCTTATATGTTATTTACATACGAAATTACAGGAATGATCATTATAATATGAGTAAATATAATTTCATCCATATACTTCTGAATATTACTTCTCTCTTTCCTTTGACAGAATCTCACAAAAAGACAAATATTTTTCAAAAGACCCAGTCTGACATCCAGCCAAAAAAAACTGGAAGAAGAATTAATAGAGCTGTTTAGGACTATGACTGAACACTTATCGAAGAATGCATTTTACTGAAATAATTTGACACTTTTCTAATCTGCAGGGAATCTGAAGATGCCCTGTGCTATCTAATTAAATGCAGCTGCATCTGAGGAAAATTTCTGACCTTATTTCAGCTAAAAGTCCCCAACTGTAACCCATGTGTTTGCTACCACTGTTTTCAGGAATATGACAAGGTTATGACAGCTGAGGGTGCTATTGAAAGTGCTGACACTTCAACATGGTGAAAAAAAACAAGCTGCCACACAAGGGACAGCATCCAGAGATCAGATTAATTGTGAGTACCTTTACTGTCACCAAGGTGTTTGATTTGGATGCATTTCCATTGTTTTCTTTCCATGGAAAGGAGTGGGAAACAGCACTGAACACCCATATTTGCTTCTGTATTTCCTCTTTCTCTCACCCAAGACATTGGTGTTGTGCTTGACGTGGCCTATTTGAAGTGGCAAATGTAGGCCAGCTCTTCTGCTTTGATCAGCTGGGAGGATTTGCTCTGGCTTCCTTTGGTCCAGTGTTTCTCAACTGGCCACAAGGCTCATGCAACAGAGAGCTTGCAACCATCCCCTTAAAATTATCCTATCTCCCAAAATGTAATGAATGTTCTCAGAATTCCTTCATTTTAATTCTTCATTGCTTTTTGTTACTTAAAATTACTGTAGTTGCTTTCATATCTGTTGTAGGTTTTCTGGCTTGGCTCTCTGTTTAACCTCCCCACCCCCTTTTGTATGGATTGTTTAGCTGCCAAGAGGCAGATATGTTTAGCAGAAGCCTTTTAATAGAAAAATGGATTTGAGTTCTTGAATTGTGTTGCTTTGGAAGCTTTGATAAGGAGAAAACACCTGCAGCGTGCTGATAATGTGGGAAAAGCTTCATCATCTGCTGTTTGTCACTCTTTTGCTGCATTTAAATTATGTAAGAGTCTGCTTCCATCTCAGGCTACTGCACCCCGCTTAGCAGCCTGCATGACTCTGCACTTAATTCTTGCAGCTTCCCTCTTGAAATTATTTGGCAACTCACCCTACAGAAAAGGGCATATCTGGAGACTGGCTTTTGTGCAGTTTCACAATGTCTGCCATTATTCAATTTAAGCTGGAGGATCACACTCAAAGGAATTGAATTTCCATACCTGACTAATAGCTCCTGTCTGCACTTTTATTTCTAGTGGGTTCTTCACGAAGCAGCAAGTTTTGGATACACAATTCTGAAAAGAGCTCACTGCGGAATTATTACCCTAAAATCAATACAACCACTGAGTGAAAGCTGTACATAAACATTCACATTCAATCTCTTAAGGCAAAGACCATTTGTTTCTGGGACAGTTCTCATATAGCTTAGCATCTCTTTAAGAAAGAGATCTGTTTTGGGGGCTGAAGTTTTTTGGCTAAAAATAATTCCAGAACAATCCTTATCAAACAATGTTTGTGATAGATTGGGTGCACAGAAGCATGGGCTACTTTCCCCTTTTGGAAAGCTTGGAAGGGCAGTCCAAAATATCTGTAATGCAATCAAGCAACACTGAGTTTCCTAAAGTTCAAATAAGAATGGACTGTCATTTTAGAATGTGGAGCTGCACATCATCCAACTTTGGGGCTTGCCACAAGGTGTTAATAAGCATTTTGACATTCCCAGTCAGAAACCCAACAGGCTTAATTTTCAGAAAAAAATTTGGATGCTGTAATTTTTTAGCAGCATTTTTTAGCAACTACCAATCCAGATGTTTATTTGCAGATGTGCTACACTGCTAACTGCTTGTGTAAGAGTTTTAATTTTTCCATTAGATAGATAAGACAGAGGACTTTTCAAGGACATGGTGCTTTAAAGATTTTTGAAAGCTTTAGGCTGGAATAGCTTCTCCGATACATGTTCAGCTCATAACAGAAATAATAAAGGAGAAGTGCAATTGGTGTAAATACTTTTTCAGTGCCTATTTAAAAAACTCTTTATTAGTAGAGAGACTCTTTTTTGCTGCAGTAGCACCAATGTTTTGCACACTGGCCACTGAGAACACTGCACCAATCTGCAGAGCTATCAGAATCAAATGGAGTATTTTAGCTCTATGAATACAGCAGCAGTAGTAGTGGGATTTGTAGCATGATTTCCTGTACTGTACGGCTATAGGGTAAAAAATCTGTAGTTTATCAAACAGAAGACAAATCCTTCTAATTCCTCTTGTGTACTTTGGAAGTATAGTACCAATTTTTCTACCCTTTCCCCCATATGAAATAGGAGCAGAGAAGGCAAAGGTTGCACAGAGTCCAGAAATCACTTGTGTATTTATGCATGCAGAGGTACCCGTTCTTGCTGTTAAACACATTCTTTATTTGCTCTGATGAAAGCTGTCCAAACCAAAAAGATGCCCTTTTTTTGCCTCTTAGAACTTTGATTTTCAGGGTTGTTGGACACAAGTAATGCTCAACCTTTTGGGCACTTTATGGAGTTTTAGGTGAGCTTTGTCTGACGATAGCTGGACAGTTACAGCACAGAGACCTACAGGTGACAAAATCACTCTGTCAGTGGAGAGAAATAAGCACCAGAATGGGACATTTATTCTACTGTGAAGCTGATACTAAAATAAGTGAGGAAAACTGTACAATAGAAAACAAACAAACAAACAAACAAACCAACCACCCCCCAAAACAAACAAACAAACAAAAAAACCACATCACAAACCAACCCCCTACTACTGTTTCTTCTAACTGAATATAAAATGTATCTAGTGATTAACTAAGCTGTAGCTGAGTACCTTATTGTTTTCTAAAATTGTATGAATGCCCCGTTCACAGCTAAGACAGTATCCAAATTTAGCTGCTACTTAGTAACATATACGCCTTTTTCTGTGATCAGAATGACATATTTTGGTGACCTCTGGGTGCATTCCTCAACAGCAGCTTCTGCCTTGTAAAAAAGCCATGGGTTTCCCTGAAGGAGGCATTTCCTATTTCTGGTGAGTGCTGCAGAGCTGGATGGCACACAGGGCTTGCTGCTATAACAGGCAGTCTGCCCTGCACAAAAAGATGGGAACTGCTCCTTCCTAGGGAATATTGGCTTCATTTCCACTTGCAGGAGGTAACAGAACTGAAATCTTATTAGGTTCTGAAAATGAGAGGAAGCTACTGTTTTGTGTGGAGTAACTTGTCACTTTGCAAGGCAAGAGTTTCCAATTCTCAGATGCTTCTTGTTTTACTTCCCCCTTTTTAAGAACTATTTGTCTGCCTTGGCAGACCTTGCATTACTATCAAGAGCACTCTGATATAACTTATAATACAGACATGGAATAACTAAGGTTGAGAGGAATGTCCAAAGGTCAAGTCCAACCTAATGCCCAAAGCAAAGACAACCAGCACAGTTTTCTCAGGGAATTTCTTGCTTGAACATCTTTCACAGAGATTCCCTGTCACATACTTTCTAAGCAATGCACTCCAGAGTTTTATTCCTTTCCTGGTAAAAATGTTTTTCCTTCTGTCTAACCAGAAAAGAATCTGCATCTGTTTTTATGTCCTCCCAGCAGGACAGAGTGCTAATGTCTCTTCTGAGCCTTCTCCAGAATGAACTGACCCAGCTATTTCAGCCTCTCCTCATGTTCCATGTGCTCCTTCCAGCTCCCTGGTCAGCATGGTGGCTTCTGCTGCACTCGTTGCAGAATTTCAATACTTGTACTAGAGAACCCATACCTAAATGCAGCACTCCAGATCTGATCTTTACACTGACAAAAAGACTCAAGTGCCTTCCTGGACCTGCTGGCTACACTCCTTCCACTTGGCATAACTGAAAGCCAAGTCAGGATTTTCTTTACCAAAAAAATGTTCTTTAAAGCTTCAGAATGATGACAAAGCAGAGATAATTTTCTCTTCCAGTGTTCATGTTGTTTTCAGCTTCAATAGCAGGATTTGGTGGTAATGCCAGTGAACACAGATTTTTCTAATTCATGCCCTTACCCACTCTGTCTCTCAGTTTTTCACAGAACTGAGATGTTCTCCTTCATTCTTTTTATCTAGCATCTTCCTTCTCAGGACCACTGAGTCATTGGTTCCCTGAAGCATGTAGTGCCCCATTGCCAAGAAAATAAATAAATAAATAAATAAGTGGAATAGCTGTATTGTAACATCAAGGTTTTATGAGAAAAACCCCTCATGTTGGGTTTCATGAAAAAAAGTCCAATTTTAGTCACAAAAGTTTCTGTGTTTTTCTTTGTTCTAAAATTTAGGACAAACCTGAGCTTCCTAAAGAAAAAAAAGTTAAGCACTCTGCCTTTGTAATCAGTGCAGTCATCACCCTCTGACACCATTTCTTAGACCGTATCATTCCTCTTTCTTGACTGGCATCTCAGCCATCAAGTGAGGGCACATTTTATAGGTGTGCAGTTTCTTTTAAAAAGGTTAGAAATCTATACCTGGATCTCCTCATGTGTTTCTCTTAAAATATGAAACATCCCTATTCAAGAAAAAATAGCACTTCCACTAACCCCTAATCTAAACCCCCCCCCAAACTTCTCCTGATTGTGGTTTGCACCTTTCCCATGCAGTTTCCCTAGGGCATACAAGAGCTTGTGTATCTTTTTGTTATACAAGACTGTGTGTGTCGTTTCCTAGGCAGGTGACTCTGCTTCAGTCCCCTCTGATAACACACTCACTGGTGGGTGGCTGTGGCATGTTGTGCACTGTCACAGCTGAGTCAACAGTGAATGAAGTGTCCAAGTAACATTTCAACCCTGTTCCTGATGCTATCAGCAGAAACTCACAAGTGCTGCCCAGAGTGGTTCCTGACACATGTATGTAACTGGGACAGCTAGTTAACTAGACCAGCCAAAGGACAACTCCCAGTAAACACCCTGGGTACAGTTAGCTTATTTTGGAAAACACGGTTACTGTTGCCTCATCACTGGAAGTGTTCAAAACCAGGTTTGATGGGACTTAAAGTAACTTGATGTACTGTGAGGTATCCCTGCCCATGCAGGGGGTTTGGAACTAGATGATGACCTTTATGGCCCCTTCCAGCCCAAATCCCTCTATTATTCTGTGATTCTATGAGAGATCAACAGCATAGGAATTTCCATTTGGTCTCAGGTATCCTGTACTGTAAGAGGAGAGAAGCACCAGTGAGTCCTGAGAGAAGGTGCATCATAATCCAAGAGGGAAAGAGAAGAATAACATTTTTAAGGCTCTTCCCTGCCTCAAAACCACCAGACAACTAATTAAAGACCAAATTAAGTTTATGTAAACTGTAAAATTATGATGAAACAGCTTTATTTATAGGGCAGCTTCCTCTGAATGGGTTTCCATATATTCCAGAATCAGCATTTGTATTTTTGTTCACGTTTCCATAGTGAGAAAAATCCCCCAACCCCACTTTTCTGTACTGTTTGACTTTTCCCCTAAGTGAATGAGGTTCCAAGATTGTTTTGACACCTGCTGTCCTGTTTCTTTTCCATTTCGGATTATTTCAAATATGTGTTAAAAGGTCTTTCATTCCCAAGGTTCATCATTCCCTATTGAGAGCAGAAATTGCTTGACACAATTTGTGATTTGGGGGTAATTATAATTATTTGGTCCCTTTTCACCATAATCAGCCACTTAAATGTTTTTTCAGTTTTTCTATTGCCTTATTGAATTTTTACCAGTTACTATCATCATACTGAATTTTATTTATTTATTTATTAATTAAAACCTGTTACATTTTTCACATGTTCACTTCAAAAGAAGTGCATGTGATTCAAAAGAATTTGATATGCTTCTCATTACAAATCCAGCTTTCAGGGTTTTGTTCTTGTCTACTTTTATGTATATCTGCTTTTATATAATTTATGTTTGATTAGCTATATAATTTGACACCATTTTTAAACTGTTATCTTTATAAATAAAGTTTTGGGGCAGTATTATATTAACTATTATAAATGAGCTGTTTTCTATCTATATCTGTTTTCTGTCTTGATCCTTCTTTAATGTCCAAGATGATCATTAGGTAAATGAATATGCCTACATACATCCACAGTAAAGAAACAGAGAACAAACTCAAAAATTCTCTGGTAATTATTCATGCACAATGCTCCTGTATCCCAACAGATATCTCAGTTCTAGCTGGTGATAATCTATAAGCATAATTTTTGGAGAGGATTTATACCTGTCATTTAGAATATTTTTTTCGTTTTTATTTCTCTGACTGTTATACACCCTTATTTTCATTCAAAGAAAGCTACCCTTTATGGTAAAAAATTTTTTTCAGGAACTTTGATTCATATTCCAAAAAGAAACTTCTTTTTTTTTTTTTTTGCACTGGGAAAGTGCAAAGGAGGAGATAAGGAGGAAATAAATGTATTTATCAAAAGCAAAATGCAGCAACTCTTATCTAGTAACATAGTCTGCTCTGAGGATTTTCATATATACGAGATACATAAAGGAATGTATGAGATACATTTCCTTACAGAAAAAGGAAAACATCATTCCTAGTGATAACAGAGAGCAACTGAA
Source organism: Phaethornis superciliosus (assembly GCA_023637945.1). Classification (NCBI taxonomy): domain Eukaryota; kingdom Metazoa; phylum Chordata; class Aves; order Apodiformes; family Trochilidae; genus Phaethornis; species Phaethornis superciliosus. Next base: position 102,336,578 of record JAJQWJ010000003.1, read on the forward strand.
AAATTCTACTGGAGGTCATTCGCATAGGAGCTGGTAGACTGGTGTAATCAAGTGATATAATAACCAGACATGAGACAAAATTCTTGTTTTTAATCAGTATCATTCATTAAACCTCCAAAGGATAAAATTTTAGTTCCTTTTTTAACATGGAACAGTACTTGATTCGTTTTTTAACATGGAACATATTTCCATTGTGCATGTGGACATTGCCAGCCTAAATAAAATAACCATTCTGTTAGGCTTCTATCATCAGTAAAAATCAGCAGCAACAGTTATATCACAACCTCTGTGGCTTCTTTTTATCAGTTTCATAAGTAGTATGTTTTTTGTTTGTTTTAATTTTTTATAATATGTACATTGAGTTCATTTCTTTTACTGCATGCACTGCTTAGCTTATTATTATCACCATTTCTGTTCTCACTGATTTTGAAGGGAGAACTCTAAAATTGTTACTTACTATCTCTAAACTTTTCCTCAAAATATTTTAGTTCTACATGGGAGTGAACTCTTTTTACCTGAATGTGAACTCTGACTTTTTTTTTCAACAAACAGCTATATTTACTTTCAAGTTTCCTGTGCAGTGAAATGATTCACAGTTACAGGAGAGCAGTCATAGAATTTTTCAAGTGTGGCTACTCAAAAGGTAAAATTTGACAGTTTCATAGGGGCCAATCTGACCAATCTGAACTTACTTTGCAGAGAAGTTGACCCATGTGTGAGGCCACTTTTAAAACCAAACCTACAAGTGAGATATATAAGCAGTAAAATAGCCTCTGGAATGAGCAGCTGCCAAATTTAACTCTTTGTTAAGAGTTAAACATCATCTGTTAAGAGACAGAATAGGAGGACCAAAAGTGCACTAAAGCACAGCCTGCCACATTAATGACAGAGAGCAGCAACACAAATGGCAAAAAATATGCCTGAGTTCTGAGTAAACACCAAGAATTACCCATGTTTTGCCCTATATATCAAACTGTGCAAATGGAAATGGTGCAAAAGTTAATGGAATATGTGATAAAGTATTTAATAAAGATGTCAATCCTTTTTAAAAAATGAATTTTCTATTCCATGCTTATTTACAGATCCCCCTTTTTTTTATAAATTTGTATTTCTTTTCATAATGTCAGTATTGTTTTATCTCACCAAAACATACAGCTTAAAAACCAAAGAGATGCAAACACTAAATGACAGTACAAACACATTATGGGACAATTAATTCCCTTCTTTGGCTTTATTTCTCTCGTATTTGACATTTAGTTTATACACAACAAGAAGAATTTTAACTCTTAATAGTTTTATCATTTGCATTATAGATCAACTAAAATATTCTTCATGAAAGGAATGAAAACTCTCCACATTTTACTGAAAGAACATGCTATTCTGAGAGTCAGAAAGTACTGGAAAGATGTGGTATTTATCACTGGTGCATATCTACCTGAGCCCCATAAGTTTTGCTGCACACTTTGTGCTTCATGAGCATGTTCTGCCCACAGGAAGGGCAGTTCAGCCTAATAGCCTAGATGAAATTGAGCAGATAGCAAGATAGATGCAAGCCCAGAGGAGCAAAGCTTACAGTCCATCTTTTTTGATAGTCAGGGATAACAGCTGGTAAAGCAAGAAAACCTCAGTGCCTTTGTAGTTCAGAAAAAGGAGTGAGCCTGTGAAAGGTAAAATAAAAAGTGAAGAATTTGGATTCTGGATTTTCCAAGCAGAAGAGCACTAGCATATTTGAAAGTGAAAAAGAATAAAGCCACAGAAGTTTTACAGATAGTAGTGGAAGCATTTTTCTTCTTAGAAGGTTTCTTCTGTGGGTGTAAGAAGTATTCCCATGACTTAACTTTTTCAGAAAGAGATGCTGGCATTCTTAAAGAAATAGATAGAATGGAATGAATTACCTTGTGAAGATACCTGTTTGTCTCCACAGACTATACAACAGATGCAAACAGATAACTTATGCTTGGTCTCTAATTTAATTGCTAAATTTAGGAGAGACAAATATACCTTTTTGATTCTCTTCCAAAGGAATCCAGCTCATTTTCAGTTTGAATTGCTTTCACACCCCTTTTTATTTGGAGAGAATCTGACCCACCTCTCTGAACATTAATAACCTTTTTAAACATAATTGATCATCATCTTTTATTTGTAACTGCCATCTTATGAATTTTAAAAAACACACATTTTCCCTAGCTAATTAGTTTGAATAGCCTACTTAATTTCACTACAACATCACGTTCCCTAGCAACCTGCTCTAGCCCTGCTGAGCACACTGGCGTATCAAAGAATAGGTGTTTTCTTTAGAGGAAATTAAGTCAGCACCCCAAGTTTTTCCCTGAAATCCATTCTGTCTTCAAATCATTATGCAAAATTCTCTCACAACTCTAACTGTCCATCAAAAGATACATGGCCTATATGGTAACTGTTGTTATGCAAACAGACAACAATAATTTAGGTAAGAATCAGCTATAGATTAGCCAGAGAGTTAAGACCAATTCTAATGTAGCTAACAGCGACCATAATGAACATACCCTGGTATGCCTTTTGGAGACTTTTTACCATTTCCATAGCATGCTCAATTGGTCAAACATTATGAAAAAGAATGTCAGAGCAGTTCAGGATGGCACTTTTCAGAACAAAATCTTGGATATGTCTCATGTGATGCCCTAGGAGTGTTTGGTTTAGGTGTGACTTTGTCTTATGCCCAAATTAAGTCTTGTAGTGGCTGCTATTTTGCAGGCAAAAGCATAAGCTTTTCTGAGCAGACCCGCTCACCAGAGCTGAAGCAGGTGATGTATTTTTACCTTGGAAAGCCACAAACTTTCCTTTTCCGGTGGTACACACCTCTCTAATACATTGAAATGTGAGTCTTAAACTTTCAATTTACATTAGACAACGTAAATTGAAAGGTTTTTAAACAGCTTAGGAATCTGGAAGTGGTAAGTAAGTTAATGAACAGAAAGTAGAAGCAATTTCTTACAGGGTTTTTTTTTTGTTATTGTTTTTGTTGTTTGTTGTTTTTTTTTCACTATACAAACACTCACAGAGAAGATATAATGCAAAAATAAAACACTTGACGTAAAGGGAAATTATTCAGCTCTTTGCAAACTCTCTCATTTCTACAGTCCTCAAGTAGAAAATCTAAATCCCAAGGAACCCTAAAATCAATATGAATTGCTGTATCAGCTGTTAAAATGTAATTCTATAATACTTGGGGAACCACAGTGGGGTCGTATTGAAGTTTACCAGCTTTCTTTACAGCCATTGAGAAGATAATGTGAGCAGGAAAACATAACTTAATATAGATGTTTTTCCAAGAGTGGAGGTAGAAAACTTTTCTCAGTATAGTATTCTAGCAATAATACAAAAAAACATTACTGTGCCAACAACAACCTCAAGTGTTTTTTGATGCTCCCAACCCTATTCTGGTTGTCAGATAATTTATGCTGTGGTGCAGCTATTATCTCAAGAATCACCAGTGACACTTCCCCTAGGCATTTAACTTACATTGGTAACAGTCTTTGCAGTGTCGTGAGACCAATATTGCAAAGATATCACACAAATACATCTCTCTGTTCCATGATCTGGCTTGAAGTTTTAAACAGATTACTTCCTGTTTCATATTGAATATTGTCTATTTTATTGCTATTTTCCTAGTAAACTAGATGCAGTTGAAGCTGAGCTAAACTGGAGCAGCTGCACTTAATTTTTTTTTAAAAATTTCAATTATTCCAAAATTTAATTAACATCTAGAGTTGTAAGTCAGGCTTCTGTTCTCAGGAGGGTTTGATGCATGATAGCCTTAACATAGATGTGGTTACTTTTACCAAAGAACATTCTGAAGTAAATGAAATTTTAAATCATTATGATGCATAAAGAAAAAAATTTACTTCAAGAAGAAAAAAACACTGCAATGGACTGATGAAGATGGAAGTATTTTCGATTAAACATTTTACTATTCAAACAGCAGTGAAAAATCCTATTATTCAAACAGCAGTGGAGTGCTTGAGAAAGATTTTGCATGTGAAAAGCTATGCTTAACTGAAACTTAGTTTTTCATGTAAGAGACAATATTTAATTAACTTTTGTTACATTGCCAAGTAAGAACAATGGCTTTCCTGCTATCCTTTCCAGGCACTGTGAGGAAGGTTTTCCCACTTTAATTGCTGAACCAGATTTGGGCTTAGCTTGCTAGACTAAACCTTGAGCTACTTAACACACAAATGGTTTTGTATCTTTCAACCAGTCATAGCAGAATGAATTATCTTCCTACGAGAGAAACTAAAACGGTGCCAAAACTAGATTTTCTGAATGTGATCAGGTCAGTAGATTCCAAATCTCATTATGTTTCAGCCATCAGCAGAAGCAACCAAGTCTTCATTGGTCCCTAAAGAAATTATTCAAGAGCTAGGTCTTCAAAGAATCAGGCCATTCTTCAGATACCTTAAAGGAGACAAAAGGAAAAAAATATCAAGACTGAGGGATTAAAACACCTCAGTCCCATCAGAATTTGAAAGTATTTAGGTGTATAAATTACAACAAATTTTTCTAAAATTTTCAAGCTAGATATGTTTTTTTTTTTTTTGGAAGATGATCATATGGTATTGTTCACATTGTAAAAAGAAGTTAGGTTTACACACATTTTATTGCTACAATATTGAAATAGATCTTACCCCACAGGTTTTCTCTGATAGCTGAAGACTTTATTAGGATTATGTGGGCTCTATCACAAATGCACATTCTAATGGATGGGAGGACACTTTGCCTTATGTTAACTCCTGGGTCATTATTCTCAGGTCTCACCTCCAGTGGTGCTTATATGAGACTTTTCCCATTAAATCAGCTTCTTAAGCATCTGCTCTCTGGTTCTCAAGTGAGAAATCATTTCATACCCCAGGAGCCTGACTCCTTTCAGAGAACTGCAGCAAATCTGGCACACGTACCTGCTTTCTAACAGGATAAATAATTCAATAGAATATTCCCTGAATTATGCATTCAAAAGAGTTCAAGTCATATATATTATTCATTGAATGCTATTTAACCTGATCTATCATTTGCTGATTTATACTGTCACTTGCTTTAACATTCATTCCAGCACTTAATTTACCTCTTAACTGTTATCTCATAATTGTATTAGCTAAGGGTGTTACATAAAGTTATGATTCTAATTTTTAACAGTTCCATTGAACCCTCCACCATCAATCTGACTTAAAATGCTCTTCTACCCTTTTCTAGGACATGAGAGGGTCCTTAACAGTCCACAAAGGACATAAGAACCATAAAAGTTTCTAACAGAGAGAAAATGCCTGTAAAAATATTGTTTCAGGTAAACAAAACCCACTAGCAAAATTGTATTTTAAAATTAAGAAAAAATTTATTTTAAAAGGGGAGCAATTTCATTTCATTATCTGATTTCTTATTCCACTTTTTGAGTCCTTATTTTTCATGTTATAGCAGAATAAGTGGGAAGAAGAATTAAAAAAAAGGCTATATTAAATAATGTGCAAATACAACAAGCAAAAGAAAAATAGGTTAAGCTTGGTGGGGTTTTACGTGAAATCTGATAAAGATGAGACAATATTTTATAAACATAACTGTTTACCAGATTGCTACTAAAAAGGCTGAAGAGGAAGGAACACAAAATATTTAATCGTGTTAACATCTGAGAACTCTCTTTCATAGGGTATATGTAGCACAGTCATCTTGAAAGGTCAAATATTAACTACATTCACCATTCACTGATATTTTCAATAAAACAGTCTTTTGCCAATCATAAACTTGGTGCCTGTGGGATGATACAGGCTTTTTCATGGCAGCCACTGGATTAGTCTCAAGAGGAAACAGACAACAGTGTCCAGATATTACTCAACAGAACCAAATTTCTTCTGCCTTGTCCTAGAACGTGGCTCACACCCTATCAGTAGCACTACAACCCCAGTGGTATTCAGCAATTTTCAGAATGGAAAAATGTCCTCTACCCAACTACCAGATGCAGATCTTTGACAATTAGCTGTTCTGCATCACTTGTCTGTTCTGTACAGACAAAATCTCCCAGGGGATAATTCCTGCCATCTGATGACAGACTTCTCAAGATGGAGGGATGAGTTACTCACTGAAGATTTCTTTCTGTCCCACAGAGAAAGATCAGGTTGATTTTTCATTATCAGTGCAAAAGATTGCATGGCAAAAATTCTGCTCTTTTGAGGTTCTGCCCAAGTGGCTTTATGGATGAAGGAGGCCTCCCATCTTATGAAAGAGGCATAGGTTTAATTTTCAAATTTTTTACGTTAGTAATATTCAAGATAGGTGCTTAAATCATGGGTAGTAAATTAACTCATGGTAGAAAACATTAATATGTCTGCTACATTTCAGTTTATAAAATTAGTATTGTTTAACCGTTAATCTAAGGATCTAGAATTTCGACATTTGCTCAGAAGCTAAATTTGTCCTGCAGGAAGAACTCTTCTCCACTACTTGGGTGAGTACAGGACTCAGAAAGAGGTCAGTAGTGAAATTCAAAAGGAACATTACTTAGAAGGTTAAAAATTTGGAGGAATCTGTGAGTCAGACCTTCCTCACAGTCAATACATAGTCGCATGTACTAAAATATTTTTAATTCCTATAGTCAAACAAGTGTGCCTCGTGGAAAAAAAAACAAACAAAACAACAAAACATTATTATGAGAACAGCAGAGACAAGAATGCTCCCTGTGTCATCAGTAATGATTATTGATTTTGTCACATTTAACTAAATGTGACTACATCGGGTGGTTCTGTGACATGTGGCAGAGAAATAACCTGGTGAAATAACTTGTTCTTCAAAGTGTGCAGAGAATACTTGTGATGTTTTATTAATTGTTTGAAAGAGCTTTCAACAAAGAAGTTTCTTTTAATGCCCATTCTAAGCCTCCCAGAATAACTTGAATCCATTTTCTAGTATTCTATTACCTGTTACCTTGGAGAAGAGACCAACATCTTTTTAGGAAGCTATAGAGAGCAAGAAGGTCTCCCCTCAGCCTCCTTTTCTCCAGCATGAAGCCCACTACCTTTAACACTCCTTGCAAGACTTGTACCCCAGGCTTTGTTGCCCTTCTCTGGGATTGCTCCAGTACCTTGATGTCTCAAAATGGTAAGGATATTATACATTCCTCTTTAGTTATGAATAGTATTATTACTGATGCATGTGAAAGATTATGTGTAGTAACAATGTAGGTAATACAGTTTAAGCTTGATCTGCAAAGATAGAATTTCAAGACCAACCTTTTTGCAATGTTGGTTTTTGGATTTAAAAAAAAAAAAAAAATAAAAAAAAAAAAATCAAACACCTCAGTGAAGGCTCCCTGTTATTTCAGCTTAGGTGTAAATTACTGCAGTTTTCCTATACTCTTGTTCACTTCCTACAAATATTCAACCAATTGTGATTATTTGGTATAAACATGAGCATGAGTTTCTAATTTCTAGTTAAAATCTGTCTTTAAGTATAGGATCAGTACAGTGATTTTTGGAAAGCAAAGATCCAGTCTAAAGATGAAATGGAGACCTAAATTCTGCAGAGTGTATATAGAGGTCATCCATCTGAACTTAGAGGTAGGTCAGAAAGGCAAGTGTCTGGTTATGCTTATCAGTTTAATAAGCAACCAGTAAATCAGCCAGTGAGGCAGAAGGAATCCTCTCCATTTAGAATTCAAGCCTCTCCAAAGTTTTCCAGCATCTCAGGTTTGGAGGATGAAGTTGTTTCTCTACTGGCAACAACAAAAAAATCCATTAGAAAAACTCCAGCAAGGGCCTTGGTAAAACTAAGCCAGCATCAAAGCTATAGACATGTTTGATGCTAGTGGCTTGTCTTCCACAGTAATTTATTAATTTTGAATGCTGTGCATGTTATACAATGATCTGTTCTGTGATGAAGCTACCAAAGTTTAGACAAAGAGATCAAAGAAAGCTTTTAATGTAAATGAGCCCTAGGGATGCATTATTTATCTTAATTTTTATGTCTGAATTTCTGGTTTCCAATGACATTAATGTAAAGGACTCTTCAAGACAAAATAAGATGCATTTTCTTTAGGTTGCCTCCTAGGTTCTTGTACAATTTTTATGAGCTCACCTGCAAAAGAAAATAAGTAATTTTTTTTAACAATAAGCTGACTTAATGCCTTTTAAAAGCTTTAGTATCTGGATAATGCAATGTATTTCTTCCAGTGTTACATGTGTAAAAATAGCTCATTTTTTGACAAAGTTTTAAGGACGATGGTTATTACTTATTTGATCTATTCGTGCAATTATTGTATTCAATAAGAATTTTCTTCTGATCTTACAGGAAAGAAATGGAAATTAATGAAAACACAGAGATTTTTATTCTGCAGTCAAATCACTCTTCCACCACATAATGCCTACAGTAATTAATATACTGCTGCAAAAAGTTCCATTTTGAAAACAAAGTCTTTCCCAAAGACATAGTTTTCTTGAGGAAAAAAAATAATCTCAACATTTTTTAAAATGTATATATTTTAAAAAAAGGTAAAATGCTGATGTAAGGTGGTTGTTTGACTCTGCAAGATACCAAATCTACATTAAATCCTATGGAGACTGCAGTTTTTATGTTACCAAAAGGGCATAATAGAGTTTAACATGTTATTTTGTAGCGTGCTTGCAGACTGCTAAATCTGCAGGAAGAAAAAACACTGTTACTTTCAATTCCAAAGATGCTGGTAAATCCACACAGGTGCTTTCTTTTCCTTCCTGGAACTTTCTTTTAGCTGTAATGGTACAATTAAGCACCTAAGTTGGGTAGTTACAAGTTCTCTTCTGAAACGGCTCATGAAAAATAAATAAAACTACAAGTTTTCCCACGGCATATTTTGGATCCTTGGCTTTAAATCAGGTTGGCTTAGTTTTCTGATATGTCTCAGGGCATGCAGCATGGCTGTGAGCTCTCTCCAGACCTGCACTGCAGTGTGCTGGTGTTGTGTGAGAGCTGAGAGGCTGAACATGGGGGGGGCTCTGCCTAGAAAAATCTTATGACAAAATGACTCATCAGTTCCTTTGTGCTGCTCCCCTTAGTTTTGATGAGGGTGAATGAACACGTGTCTGTCAACAAAGAATCCAAAATTACTTCCACAGTTCTCTGTGCTTTTCCTGTTCATGTCTGACTTCTAGTCCTGTTTGCCAGGTTTAGTGTAAAATGAATTTTTAATCATGCTGGTACAATGCAGTTTAGACTGATACCCTCTTTATGATATTGATGAATAACCTTGACTGCAGTTTTTAATATGATTAATGTTCTTCACTATATGTGAGCACACTTAAAAAGAAGACAAAATGAAGGAAGTGAGGACATTTGAGTCTCACTACTGAACCTGCTGCTACTTCAGTGACCTTTCCATACATCATCATCTCATTTTCTGCTTTACAAAAAAGCATAACAGCACAGACCTGCTGTGTAAAGACCCATGGTAACTATAAGTTACGGTAACTATAAACAATAATGACTATATACATGGGAGATATCACAACTGTTATACATATCACAATCTAGGCTTTTGGCTAAAACTAAAAGCTAAAATTAAACCTAAACAACATTGTCCCCACAACCAGGCTCAACTTGTCTCCTAACTCTTCTACCTCTTTCCCTCTGAATAGCTCAAGAGGCTGCAGAATAGTTGTCATGGTCAGTCCATAACACTGTATCTGCTGCTTTTTCCTCCACACACTGGTCTTCTCTTTCATTATTGGGTGCCTCTCATGGGGAATAGTCCTTTGCAAACTTTCTCCAATGTGGAAGCTTCCCATGGGAAGCTGCAGTTCTTCAAGAACTTCTTCAGCATGGAACCTTTCCATGGAGTGTGATCCATCAGTAACAGACTCCTCCAGTGGGGGTACCCATGATGCCACAAGTCCTGACAGAAAACCTGCTCCTGAGTGGATTTTCCAAGTGCTGCAGCTTCCTTCAAGATATCTTTACCTGCTCCACTGTGGTCCCCCATGGGAGGATCCATTTGGAACTGGCTCTGTCCAATGTAGGGGAAGCCCCTGGTGTTTTCTGATGGACACCACTCCTGCAGCCCCTGCCCCTGCCACCAAAACCTTGCCATGCAAAACCAATACACAGGTTTGCCAGAAACAAGCAGCCTCTGGAGCAGCAACACAGGAAACCCTCAGACTCTAGACTGGTGCTTTATCACAAACCCAGACTTTTTATCTGCTCTAAATGGCTCCTATGTGGATGGGGAAAAAAGGGTCCAATTATTATTTGCTATAAAAGGTATTCAGTTGTGCCATACATTTACAGTGCAGCTAAATGTAGCTATACATATTTACCATCATTAAACTACTCAGAGTTGTAGACTTGTTATTGTCAATAGACTTTTCTTAGGGCATAACTATCTCATTAGAGACACCTAAAATGCTTATGCCTTTATTATCAAAGAAGAACAGATTAATTCCTCAGATGTATGCATCTAAAGTTAGAAAGATGAATTACTGTGTTTGAATCAGGCAGACAGCTAGCAATATAGGTGATTATCATGAACTCATGGATATCTGAAGACCCATATGGGACTTGGACTATCCATATAAATGTTTCTGAGATGTGCGTGATCTCTGTGAGCTGATAGTCAGGTGTAAATTCCCTATAAAGTCACAGCAGAAGGGATTTTCTTTGTTTAGGGTTAGATAGGTATGTCTGCACTGTTGGATCAAATTACCAGAAATGTTGCTTTCTATAAGAAAATGCTACTGATAATGTTACAGAACCAGTCAGTCTTGAACAACCAATGCTAATGTACATGTTCTCTTCCAGTCAGCACTTTGAGAGTGATCTTCCTAGGTGTAAGAAAAGCACTAATTCTAACAAACTCCTAATCAGGTATTTTTACTTTTCTTGGGATCAACAGTGTCCCAAAGCTTTATGATTATGGATGTTTTTCTTCAATCTCCAAGAATTCCAAGAACCAAAGCACTATTTCAATTTATTTTCACACTGCCTGTTCTTCAGCAAGTGCAAGATTTGTGTGGAATCGATGCCCCTTGCTGTAAAAGGGTTCAATTTCTCCCAGTGGAACAGGAAGACATATGGGGACTCATTGAACATGTTTTCTTTAACAGACTTGTGAATCCATGAAGATAGTTTTCACTGATCATTTCCATTTTGCCTTTGCTGGAGCTCTCAAACATATCAGAGCAAAAATAATTATAGCTGTGAAGCTCTGGTGAGTTGTCTCTGTCTTTTGTTTAACCAAACAAGTGAATTTCTACAGTTCACAGAGAACAATTGTATTGGAAAACAATCCCTCTGGCTACTTCATTTCCTATCATACCTGCCAGCTCCTGACACTTCACCCTCTCCAGATTGTTCTGTGGTTATTCAAAAAAAATATATTTAATTCACTTTTCCAGATATGATATGCCATTTCTTTGAAGGATCTTGTACCTCTGACATTTCAATTAGAGGAATGAAACATCAGCATCTGACCTTCACTCTGCAAAGATGGAAAACTCTCAGAATGTCTCTTTCTGCTTTCACTTCTTACTCACCCTTTCCACACAGGAAAAAATTCTATCATGTTCATAGCTATCTCTAGAACCAAGAATAACACCATTAATGGGATTTTGCAGCCTAAGACTGCAAAAGTCCTTGTCTTTTAAGGTGACCTAAGCTCTCTGAGACATTTCCATGGGGCTTGACACAAAACTTGCAGCAGCCATCATCCTTCTCAAGGTACAGTGGGAGGACAGGGAGCTATCCTAGAGCATTTTAGGTAGTGATAAACTATGTTTTGGCACCTGAAACTCCCCTTATTAATCAGCTACAAACCTGTGATGCTGTTTGCACTGTAACAGATTTGGCTTGCATCCTCCACACACCACCAAATTAAAGCTCCACTATTCTGTCCCACATATACTGTCCTTGGACAAGCAGACTACTTAACTGAATTACAGTAACACCTACAGGTGCTCAGAATAAATTATACTCTGTGCTAATATTCACTGAAGATGGAGCAAGAATGCAGAACTCCCTGCTTGCTGCTCTCGGCTTCTGTATATTCTTAATTCCCAAGAAGAGCAAGGGATGGGAAATGGCCCTGAGAACTGCAGTATGGGTGAGATGGCTCCTTGGATCCTGCCCCTGGAATAGGAAGTCCTTTCTCCAGTCAGAGTACACTTGCATCCACTAAGACCAAGATGATCTAATACAGTCTGCATGTCTCTCATCACAGCTTCTCATCTCACCTCTGGCACCTTTCAGTGTTAGCACCTGAGGCAAATTCTTGGATTAGATGTGTCCTATTGCAATGAGCGATGGGCAGTTTTAGAAACAATTATGAAAGAAATAACATCTACTCACAATTAGATATTGCTTTGTAACTGCAACTTTAATAGCATCTCTTGTCTCTGGTGAGTTTTCTTTAATATTAACATTCTGAGGGGATACATGTAAAATTTCTATCTGATATGTGAATTAAATTTTTTTTTTCCCATAAAATGAGATATTGTAATTTCAGATAATTCTGGAGCAAGAAGCTGATTTTTTAATTAAATAATAGCTCACACAGATGAATGTCCAATTAATTCCAGTGAAACATCCCAAGCACATCTTTCTTCAGTAAGATAAAAATATCCTTCTTATATTTTCCTTAAGTCTTTTCTTACTGTGTCAGTTACACATATTTCTTTTTCATTTTGAGCAACCAGATATATTTCCTTCAAGCACCAGCCTCTCTCATTGTTACTTTCCTCATTTGATTTACTTCAATTATTAAGTAGGTTTTCTTGGATGATCTTCTTTGAATATTTGCACACAGCTATCCTAAAATAGATGAAGTTGCATAGTGGCCTGTATGTAGAACATACAGAAAGTAGCAGGCAGGGATCATTTAAGAAATCTAATTTAATAGTACGCTGGTTAATGTTTGGATGCTGCCTGTTTCTATGCTGCTCATTGCAGTCTGTTGTTTTTCATGAAGTAGTTGCTTAGGATCTGCAATGCAGTAAGAATCATTTTCACTTGGCATTTGTTTTAAAACTCAACGTAATTCTTTCCATATATATATATATATATATATGGAAAATGTTTCCACTATTCCTTTTGGAGTACTATTTAGAGCTGTTAAATGTTAATGAATACTGTACCTAGAGATGTTACAGAAATTAGTTTGCTAGCTGGATCAGATAAAGATTTTTGGCAGAAATAATTCACTAAAGATACAGAGCAGTTTTGAGATTCACATTTTTCAAATCATGCCCTTGTATGAACCATTGCCATGAGTTTTCTGATGGCACAGGATGCAAGGTCGTTCTTGCCCCTATATGATGCTAAGTTGTTATTTCACTGCATGGAAAGCTCAACCAATCTACTATACTGTGTAAATGTCAATGATTTAGAAACATAAATAACGAATGAATCTCTGTTTTATCAACTTATGGAATATACTGACTGATTACAATAGCACTGTGGTAAAAGATGATAAATTATTTCTTTACTGAGAAAATTATATTTCTGTGTTGCTTTACAAAAGAAAAATACAACCCCATGTGTTAGTTCCAACTAGCTTGTATTCTAAAAGCTATATATTAGAAAAAAATAGCAGAATAAAGAAATGCAATGAAGCAATTATTTCTCTTTACATATGTTAAGCAAAGGCTCTAGGGTGCTTAAGCTTGCAGTCCAGTTGAGGATTCAATGACATTCAGCAGAGAAATGTGATAGAGCTGGAGATACAATTTTGCTCAAAGGGAAGGCATTATAAGAGTGGTTAATTTAGGATACCTCTCAACATTAGTATTTTCTACTTTTCACAGATTCTCAACTGGTACTAACTAATGTGATCTTTTTGGTTACAGAGTACTTCAATTAAATTAAAGTGTCATATTCTAGCACTATGAAGTCAGTGCAGCAAGCAAGAAGACTAAGGGGGGAGTCAGACCACCTTCTATTGATCAGCTTGGGTGACTCAGTGAACCAAAAATACATATCTGGAGCTAGTAAGGTGATTCAAAGTAAATTACCTAACTGGACACTCATTGGAAAGACTTTGATTTCATACTGCTCTTGAACCTTAAGAACAGTGCTTAAAGCTGACCAAGGAGATAGAGAGCAATGTGTCACATCATTTGATGACTTTGGAGGGAGCAAATGGATGCAGAGTGTCAGGGATTCTTCAAAGAGCACATGCATACAGAGACAAGGAGCAGCAGAACAGCTTGTGAAAGAGCTCAAGGCCAACAGCAGTCATTCACTATGGATCAAACACGTCTGCAATCAAAAGGAATTGAAAAACCTATTCACCCATTCTTTTTCAAAGCCTAAAACATAAAAGTGGAAGGGGCATGAAAATTATTCTTCACCCTTATCCTAGAGCCTGAAAGAGTCCAGGAGCCTGCAAGGGTCAAGTTACAGAATGAAAGCAAATAAGAAACTGTGTATGCTGTGCAGCAGATAAGGCAATGAACAAGAAGAGACAGAATATGGACAATTTAAAGGCAGAGGGCGTTTATTAACTATATTTTGCCTCCTTAAAAGAAGTCACTACAACAAAACATCTTCATTTATTCCCACAAAGCCTGACAGTGCTTCTAAGTAGGACACCATACACTTCAGTAGGGATTTGTCTGTGTAGCTTTTATTGTGTGTCTCAGACTGAAGGATTACACTTGTTTCCTGCAAATGTGACTCTTAGTAGTGTGCAAAGGGATGAATGAACAGATGGAACAATAAACAGAGAAGAACAGAAGATTCTTTTAGAAACACAGAGATCCTAAGGGATTATTTCTGGAGTAATTTATTTTCCACAATAAAGGATGACAATTAAGAGGAATTGACAGATAATGAGAGTTAGAGACTTAATTCAATTGAATTCAATTGGAAATTAAATGTGAAACTGAGTCTAAAATATATTTTAAAGTGAAAATTGGAAGAATATTTGGTACAGTATCACCCAGATCCTATTATTCCATCCATGTTAATCCCTGCTTTCAATGTGAAAAATAAAATTTATTTGGTACTGTGACAAGGACTGGATCTAGCATAACTATAAATACTTGAAGGCGAAGATATAAAAAGTACATTGCACTGTTTGAAGCATGCAAAAAAATGTGATTTTCTTTCTGTATAAAAAACAAATCATTTATCCCTTTAATGTTCTTAAAAAATACCTATAGGAGAAATTTTTAATGTGCGATCTTTGGATATATGCATGGTCCAGAATTTAGAGGAATGCAAGTTAGCAAAAAAAAAAAAAAAAACCAAAACAAACTCTAAATGAGGTATTTCTAATTCATCATAGAGCCAGAAAAATACTGGAAAGACCACAACTTGTCCAAACTACTACTAGGACAATATAAGAAGCAATTGAATAGCAAACTATGGATAAACTGTTAAAACTTGGACAAAAATATGTTGTACAGTATGAAATATTAAATTAAACATTGTGAAAGCATGAAATATGAAACTGTTTTACCCCTTTCTGTGGTGGCTTCAACAACATTTTCAACATCATCCAATAGTTCAACTTGAAATAAAAAATAAATAAATACATTTGTCAACTTTGTGAAATGCAATAAATTTTTTAGGGTACTAAATCCTGCACAAGTTCTGCATGTGGAGAACTTCTGAAAGTCAAACTTCATTCCACAGTTCATCAGTAGCTTCATTTTGATCAGAAAACTTGCAGCAGTTTTATCCTCATATAGAACTGGATGTGAATCAGCAGAGACTTAAAATGGGAAGATAATAAAATTGTCAGCTGAATTTTTTTTTTAGAAATCTTGGAATTTCTATTTAAAAATTCTGTGGAAACTTGTAAGACTTACTGATGGTGGTAGGGAAAAGAGCATGCAGAAAAGAATACAGGAGCTGCTGAAATAATAGGATTAACAGACTATGTAGAAAAGTGTCTTGTCTCTGGCACTCTACAAGGAGCAGATGCTGAGAGGGATTACAACCAAGAAAGCACAACATGAGACTTCCTAGTACATTCTCTCATCATGCAGAGTGTGCCTCCTGAGCTGTCTAATCTGCAGCTATTGTCTATTTCTCTGTCCTTTGACGTCTTGTCTTTCCCCTGGGATTTCAAATAACGTCTTAAACCTGAATTAAGCTTTTAACCTCTGCACATCCAAGGGAAGTTTTGTGATGTAACCATACCTGTGAGAAGAAGCATCTTGTTCTGCTCAGTTTTGGGTCAGTTTGCTGACATTTTTTTGTGAACAATCAGTCCTGACTCATATTATTTCTGTTTATATATCAAATTAATTTTCAGTTATCTCATCCTACATGAACTATCCTAGTCCATTGACTGGATACTCAGTCAAAGGCCCATCCACATTTTTGATCTTTCCAGTTTGGATGTGTTTCTTCTGGCACGTAGGCAACACATGTGTCTCCAAATGCAGGTGTATCAAGGAGTTACACACCACCAATGTGACACTTTCTCACATGCTGTCTAATCCTTTCCTACTAATTAATGGTTTCACTTGATGTTAGACTGTTGCTGAGTACTGAGATGAGTTTGTTTTTTTTTTTTATGCAATGGTGACTTGTGAGTCAAAGATCTCTTCTCTGGGTGACAACAGTTAACTCAGAATTTATCCCTGCAAATAAATATTTTAAAAATACTTTTGTTTTTCCTGTATGACTTATAATGAGTTTTGTCAGCAATCCATTTCCTAGGAATTCAATACCACAAACATCTCTGCCATTAACTACCATTTTCATTATCTAAATTAATCAAGTTTCATAAGCAATTTTGTTAATTTATTTTTAATATTCATAAATATGTTGAAGACACAGGTCAGACCTCTGTGGAGATAATGAAATATTTCCCTGCAAAGTCAACGCTTAATAAGTTTGAGACTGTTAAAACTACAGATTTTTCCAGTTAAAAAATTTCTTTACCTCCATGAAGTTGACCATCTAGTCTCAGAATCATTAATAAGGAAAACATATAGCTCATTCAAAGAGTCTAATTCCCTCTACCTATCTATATACATCCAAAGAAGGTGACTGTCCCTTTTCACTGACCTCAGAGAACCCAGATGACTAGCCTAGATCAGAACTTAGTCTTTCAGGTGGTTAAAATCCAAAGAGATTAATCCTATTTTCATATGAATACTTTCCCTCTTTACCTTAATTCCATTAAAAAAAACTCTGTCCAAAGCAAGAGGCTGGAAAAAGTCCTCATTATACTGCAGTTTGTTTTTTTATTATCTACAAAATCAATAACTTCTATTTCTGCAGGGTTTTTATTTCTGCCTAATTAGAGATAACCATTAAAATCATATCACTTCTTTGAAGTGGATTTTTTTCTTATCCTTAATCAATATTACTGAAGTAGCTGGGTTTATTTGTGCTTAAATCAGACTTAATTTGGTGTGTTCTAGAAAGTAGAATATACTTGGTATTTATCAGACATCAGCTGGATATGGATGGTAAAGGCTGTCTACCTATAACCAAGTAAACTCCAACAAAAACAGATCAGACATTAAATTTCCAACCAGGCTGGCCTGTGCCATTACTAAAACTAATGCTTTATCTTTGCATTTATAAGTAAATGTTTTGTACTATAAACAGTAATACAAGTTGCAGACAATATTAATATCATAAAGCCACAAAATAATGGGAATCTTTTCACTCACTTAAACCAAATTTCAGTCTGATTTCCAGATTTTTTTAAGTTAGATTATGCATCAGGAAAAAGTCCATAAAGTGTTACAAATCCTGTGCAAAGAATCTGTGAAACCCCAAAGGGAACTGGGATATCAGCATTGCAATGATATATGTTCCTTCTACCAGTCAGTCAGATAGTGGTAGTTTCAGTAAATTCATGTATTTCAGATGAGAAGTGACAATATTGCTACTGAAAAGTAGGAAGTGAAAAGTACTGTGGGAGAAACACCCCATAAGCAACACCACCTCTCCCAAAAGAAAAAAATGAAAAGAAAAATTTTGTACTCTCAGGTGGGGAGATTTGAGAAATGTCTGCTTATTACTTATCCTTAAATGCTCACTGCAAAAAAAAAAGCAAATATGCATACATTTTCAATGTCTTCCTTGCTAACATATATATTATTATAGGTATGTAAAGGAACCAAGAGAGGAAAAAAAACAGCCAAGGCACAAGATATATCAAAGTAAACAGGAAATTCTAATACCTGTTATGTAATGATCCTCTTCCATAACATATTAGCCTACACCTGCACATTTTGCTGTAAGGCTAAAAGTATGGGTTATATTTAGTTTATATTACATGCAGGGATACCTATATTTCACAATATCAATTATAATTACAAAGAATTATGATCAGTTTTTTTTAAAAGTAATTCACATTTGACTGTCTATTCTTTGTTCTTTTAATGCCACGTAAGAAAGAAAAATGAAGGTGATATTTTTTTTAAATATGTGATCTTAGAACTTTGGCAACTAATTGACTTTCCTAACTCTTCTTGAAGGTATTTGAACATTAGCAAGTGATGAACTGGCCTCTCTAACTGGGAAGGTGTAGCTGTTTGGATTCCAGTCTTGGCTCTGATAGCTTTATTTTGTGCAGCTATCATCCAAGCATATTTTAGGGTCCTGGAAAGGCAACTCTCATAAAAACAGCTCCAAATTTTGTTTGCAATTGTAGAGGATATGTCAGAATTTATTCTTCAATTTGATTTTGTTTACTTAAATTTAGGACTTTGGGTGAGAAGATCACACTGGAGGAGTACTTTTATCTTCATTGTCTATACTGCTCTTTATTGTTCTGGATCACCAAAACTTGGAGAGGAGTTGAAGTCTTTATAAAATGTGGAAATTCCTAACCCTTTATTTTTAAGACAAATCTCTTGCTGTTGAATTCCAGTGAGAAATAAAATAGAATAAAAAGATTAAACAAACTGATTAAACAAACTGATTAAACAGAGGGCACTTTAGTGCATTCTGCATAACTATGAGACATTTGTAGACTTAAGTCTTCCTGTTAGAAATGCATAAACGTTTAATAAAGATGCAGCACTTTGTTTTTCACTTTGAAGAACCTTGAGCCATAAAAGTACATATTGAAGGAGAGATGTAATTACAATACATCTAGCAGCAAAGTCACTACACATTTGATTTCTTGTTCATAATTTGTCTATCTGAAATAGAGCAGAGTTCTGACATGCAAAGTGATTTCCATTTAAAGTGTCTGACTTTTTAG